>BSBK01002686.1:310000-661099 GCA_027943335.1 Chamaecyparis obtusa
CTATAGATCTACCAAAACCACTTCATGGAGTCATGGATGTAACTGTGCATTAAATGAAGAAGATGATGAATGTCTCAATGTACATCTCCTCCCTTAATGGCCAACAATATGCTAGATCTTGAAGAGGAAAGATGTCCACAAAGGATCCGTGACTCCTTGAAGACTTGAATGCTTGAACGTGAGATTGTTATCATGAATGTGTCTCCTTACTTCTTCTTTCTTTCATGCTTGTAAAATGAGGTGCCTAGGCTTCCTTTTATACAATTTTTCAAGAGGGAAAACAAAGTGAGATGATGGGGTCACCATATTTTGAGAATTAAATCCCCGAGACAACACTGGGCCCAAGGCTCACAACCCACGGGGAATAGGTCAACCTAGATGACCTATTCTGGAATTGGTTGACTTGGTCGACTTGTTCCTAAGGAACATGTCAACTTGGTCAAACTATTCAGAAACAATTTGACTTGGTTGACCTATTCCAGAATAGGTTGACTTGGTCAACCTATTTAAGGGTTGGCCCACAGGGAGCCAGCCCTGAAGTCTTAAAGAATGCACAGATGAAAAAGGGAGAAACACGATTGAACGGAGAAAAAAGGGAAATGAGCATGAATCTATCCATGGTTCAAAAATTTGATAAAGGATGGGAGCTAAAAGGTCTTAAATGAGGAGTGTGTCCATTTTAAGAGGGTACATTTAGCCCCAACTTTAGCGGGAGTATGAGTTACCTCAAACTCACGGTAAAGTAGATCAAAGAGAAATATTTGATCTTATCATGGTTAAGGAGATGAATAAGTCATCAAGCCCCCAATAGACTTGATTCTTCATCACATCCAAAGCCAAAAAAAATAAGAGAGGTGTCACTAACAAGAAAGTGTAGCCAACTTGTGCAATAAGGTTTGTGTTCCTTATTGTGAACTATATGAAACAAAAGGAAAATGAAAAGGGAGTGAAACAAAAGATGGCATTGAATGGTTTAGAAAGTGTGTGTGGCATGCTAGTCAACTCATCAAAGGATTCACTTCAAGATAGCTCCATGTCCCAAAAAGAAGAATCTAAAAATGACCCAGGCATAAAGATGTGTGTGTCCTTAAGGGATCAAAAAGGCGGCCAAGCTTTCCAAACTATCAATAGTCCCAAGAAGGATCAAAAACAAGGATTGGGCCTCTTGGACTCTCAGTAATTTAAAGAGAGATCCAAAAGAGAAAAGAGACCCCAAGAACTGTCAATAGTTCAATAGAGGAGACAAAACAACCAATGTGCATGTGTGCAAAAAGTGAGCAGAGTGTATTCGCACACATTAAAGAGATTTCAAAAGCCTCAACAGGAGTAATGTCTTTAACGGAAGCTTACATGTATCCACGAAGAATGTTTCCACTGTGAAATACCCTAGGAGAGAACATTCCAAGGGAAATAAACACATAACAAAGGAGAGAACACGAAGGGATCCACTAACTTTGGGGTCAGTATGATCATATGATAATATGTAATATTATATCGAGTATGAAATGTCATCATTCACTAATCTCACAACCTAATCGTTTCTTGTTCACTGATTATCTTTGAGCTGCTAATATTTCATCAAGCGTTTCTGAGCTTGTTTTGAATTTTCTTGCTTGCTTCATTGATTCTTCTAAATCTAATTTTAGAGATACAACTTCTTGTTCCAACTTCTTGTATTCATCATATTTTTCCTTGATTATATTATTTAGATATTTGTTGTTCTTTTCATCTTCTCCAATCTTAGCTTTCAAATCAAGGATAGTATCATTTGTTAACTTGAGTTCATTACTAACCTCTTTATGCCTTATCTTGAACTTCTAAATCTGTTCTTTTAGTTTTTGGATGTAATCATTTGTCATTTGAATATTTTCTAAGAGTTCATTATTTTCATCTTCAATAATTTCAAGATCTCTAAAGAAGGACATGAGATCTTTCTGATCCATGGAGATCTAGACATTTTATGTTCAACCTTTTTTATCTTCCTTAAGCTATTAGACTCTTCTAAAGGATCTAGCTCATATATCAATTATTGAACATTCAAAATAATGAGAGGGGACCTGGGTGAATCAACATGCCTATGAAAATATTAAAACTTTTGAGTAGTTACCCACATAACACAATAAAAATTATAGAAAAGAAAAGAACAATAACCAAAAGGTGTAACACCGCATAACACCAAGACTTTATCATGGAAACTCATGATGGGAAAAATCACATGCTATAAAGAATAGAACATGGCCAAAACTGTAGTACAAATTGCATAGACCAAGACTTGTGTCGATAACATCTATACTGGTAACATCATGTTAGATTAATAGATATAAGATTACCAAACTTATCAATGACAAATATCAATATTTAATATAATGACCAATGAGAACATACAAATCAAGAATCATTGAAATACCAATTTAATCAAGTGCTTTATTTTGAGCCTTCCATTTGTCTTGGTCAGCTTGAGGAGTGTTTGAAGCAGCCTCATAGGCTTTATTAGTAGCAACATCCAAAAGGTGTCTAAAACAAAAAAAAAATAAAAAAATGAAATATACGTTTTCTATGAATTATAGTTAGAACTATTTAATTTATTTTTTTTAGAATTAAAGTAGACATAGAAAAAATTTAGAATACTGAAAACATACTCCCCTTACTTAAATGAGAATGAATTAAAAAAATAATCATAAACCTCTTATTTCAAAACAATTTAATAAAAAAAAAATTAATATGTTAAAAAAAACTTATATTAAAAAAAAATTAGAAACCTTTGTTTAAAAATACTAAATTAAATATACTTTAATATAAAAGGAAATTTAAAATTCCTTACTTTTTAAAAGCTTTTAAGAAACTATTATTTTCGAACTTTAATTAAAAAAAGTGGTAGTTGAATACTCACACCATATATTTTGAAAGCAAATTTGAAAATTTCACTTCCAACGTAAAGTAAGAAAGAACAAATGCAGATTTATTAAAAATGAGGTTCAAAGACTTTAGATTATAGAGTTAATAAATATTCAAAAGCCCAAAAATGGGTGTGGAAAGAGGAAGAATAAACCAATATAATTTACCATTTTTAAAAAAAATGAAGAAACGTTAACAACAACAATGTGAGAAGGCATTGATAGAATTAAAAGGTGTTATCAAGTTTAAAATGATTACTATGATTACTAAAATGGACAACTACAATTTGGTAACAAAAGAAAGAAGAATAATGTTATTGAATGCAAAAAGAATATAAATATAAGAATTCTAAATGAAGGAAAAGTTAAACGATGAACAATAATATAAGTATCAAAAACTACAATATAGTGATAAATGAAGTTATGAATCACAACAATACAAATGAATCAAGGAGATTAGATTTTTTTTAAACTAATAATAAAAAATTACAGAGCAAAAAGATTTGAACTCGCGAACTTATAACAAAAAAAATTAAATAACTTGCAATAGAGATTACTATAAATAACAAATAATGAAAACTTCTATTGAAATTTATTTTGTTAAAAACTAGATAATCTAGATTCTTCTGCTTTACACAACAGAGGTTATGCAAAATAGTTTTGGGGAAAGCCTTCCAAAACTAAAAGAAAATAAAAAAATTCAAACTTAAACTAAAACCTACACAAAACAAGTTAGAGAATAAACTTCTACTTCTCTCAAAGAGTGCCTCTAAGAAGGGTGAGCTTCAGAAAAGAACAATGGAAACCTTCATCAACTCTACCATAAAAAGGGATTAGTAACCTGCCCTAATACCATGAAAGGAAATACAAGAGCTCAATAAAATGAAAAATAATTCTAAGTATATTGATTGAGGTAATGTTGCCAAAGTAGAGAGTAACTTGAGAGTAATCACCCAAAGTTTTAAGAAGAGACACGAGAGATTTTGAAAGGGGAAAATAAAAGAAAAAATGCTTATGTATTATGAATGAAGGCAAATCCTAGAGAGAGAGAGAGAGACTCATTACAATCCTATCAAAAAAGTGAAGAATGAGAGGAGAATCATCTCTTAAACAGAGATGGGGAGAGGAGCTACAAATTAATTCTCATATCTATGAATGTCACCATTCACAATATGTGTGTCTAATGTGTCACCATCCTCAAAAGGAGGATAAACTAATATTCCTTAATAAAGGAAAATGAAATAATTGACTTGTCCTCACATGAGTACAAGAGGAAAAACAACATGTGGTAATTCCAAAGTAATATATAAAACTATTTATACAAATAAAGAAACCTAAGCCAAGTAAAGATTAAATGTTCTAACTCTTTTGGCCCTTAAGAAAACTTTGCCTCCTATTGATAACTAATGGAAAGTCCTATTCTTGTTGGCATAACCCTTTTTTCTACTAGGCACTTCCTTCAACCTACACTTAATCAACTTCATTTTATTCTTCATCTCCTTGAGCATGTTTGGTCCTATCATAATTATGTCCTCCACTCTATCCCAACTAATGGGTGTAGGAAACTTCCTCCATAAATCACCTCAAAAGATGTCATTACCAGTTCTACACAATGAAAATTAGTGTATACAAACTCCATTAGGAGAAGATAATCATCTCATTTGTATTTTTTATCCATGTAATGCATACTAAGAAAATCCTCCACAATATGATTCATCTTCTCTATCTACCCATATATATACATATCATAAGTCATACTAAAAGTCAATTTCATCCTCAAAGAAATGTTCAAGGTTTTCCAAAACATGGAAGTCATCCTCTTGTCTCTATCTAGAATTATGGTTTTAGTCACCTCATGTAACCTGAATACCTCCTAAATAGAATTTTCTTCCAAAGTCAAAGATCCATCTCTAAGGTTCATTGGCATAAAATGTGTTACCTTATTTATCTTATCAACCACTACCAAGATAGCATCATGTTGGTTCCTAGTCATAGGCAATCTTTGAATAAAGTTTATTATAATGACCTACCATTTGTACTTTGGTACCTCATGTGAATCTAACAACCCCATTGGGTGAATATACTTATCCTTGACTTATTAGCATTCTTAACTTTGGGTCGCATCTGCTATGAATTTTCTCTAAATCCCTTGTTAAAAATACAAAGGTTTCATATTTTCTATCATCTTGTTAACACTAGGATTCCCTAAACATGGTACACTCTGCATCTCATCTAAGATCATCTTCCTCAACCCTCCTTGATTAGGAACATAAATTCTTTTATGATCCCTTAGTATTCCATCACAATAAAAATTATATCTATCAAAATGATAATCAAATGGATCTTCATCTAGTGCTGATTTGACCAATGAAAAATGGTGATCATCCTAAAGATTTTTCAATACATGTTGCCTAAATTTTGTTCTAGTTGTAGCCATAAATGAAAGATGTCTCCTCATGTGAAGAGTATCATCTATTCTATCCACTTTTCCCTTTATAAACTCTATCCCAAAGTCATACTCACTAAGGAACTCAAGCCATTGTCTCTCATGAGAATTAAGACTTGTCTATGCGAAAATATACTTGAATCCAAAACAATCTATCTTCAACTTAAAAGCTTACCTAAAATTTAATACCCAACATGTTCAATGTGTGGACTATTACACTAACTCCAAATTATTTGGTGCAAAATTGAGCTCATAGTACTTCAATTTATTTTATGCATATGCTACTATCTAAGCATTTGGCATCAACACCCCCCTACTCCTCCACCTCATGCATTTATAATAATTGTGATCTACTCATTCTGATTAGAGATAGTTAGGATGGGAGATAGGGTGAGCTTCTTTTTTAAAAGTTAAAAAGCATGTTCATATTTTTTTTCCACTCATACTTCTTCACTTTCTTTTGAAGAGAACTGATTGGTGCTACAATCTTGGAGAACCCCGCAAAAAACTTTCTATAATAACTAGAAAGTCTAATGAATCTATCAACTTCATTAACACTTTGAGGACCAAGTCATTCCATAATTAGCTTGATATATCTAGAATCAACTGTGAACCCTTTTTCTAATATGATATGACCTAAATAACATATTTTCTTAAGGTAGAAGGTATAATTGGGTATTTTTCCATATAGCTTATGATCTCTCAAATGCTACATGACTATCCTTATATGTTTCTCATTCTCCTCTAAAGACTTGGAATATATTAAAATATTGTCAATAAAGATCAATACAAAGTCATCAAGACAATCTCTAAATAAACTATTCATCAATTTCATAAAAGTTGCAAGTGAATTCATTAAACCAAAAGGTAATACAAATATCTCATAGTGGCCATATCGAGTCTTGAATACAATCTTTGATATATCTTATTCCTTAATTTGAAGTTGATGATACCTAGATATGAGATCAATCTCTAAGAAATTTATGGCTTCGTTCATCTCATCAAATAACTCATCTATTCATGGAAGAGGATACTTTTTTCTAGTTGTCATTTTATTGAGCATCTTTTAATCAATTCATAAATGCAAGGCACCATCCTTTTTTTGAAAAAAATTCTAGATCTCCCTAAGGTTATACATTGGATTTGATGAACCATTTTCATAACAAATCTTGTAAGTGCATCTTCAACCCATATAGCTTGGTTGTAGATATCATGTATGAAGCCTTATGTTGAGGCTCAATTTCTAGAAGAAAATCTATTGATAAATCAAACTCCTTCTTGAGAGGCAACTCAAGAAACTCCTCCAAATGCACATCTTAGAACTCCTTGAGAATAGGATAATCATCTATTGACGAAGTGATGTTATCAAGATCCTTGACATGAACTATGCAGATAATACATCCTTTTCTTTATGTATTTTTCAACTGCATGGATAAGTGTTGTCTTAACTCAATTAGTTTATTCACACCTTGTACGTCCACAAGTTTCATCGTTTCATCATGGCAATACATAATTTTATCATGATAGTTAAATATTTCCTTATGCTCACTCAACCAATTGATTCCTAGGGTTACATCACTATAACCTGATGGGGATACATATTTTTTTATTTTACTAAAAAGAAAGGGATAAAACATATCCCTCAACATCAAAGCCTAATTTATAGGCTCTACAAGTTTCACTTGGCCCTATGTCTTGTTGGATTGTAATATTGATGCTATTATTGTTGTTTCCATTAATGGTTGTCGTTAATGTCAAAATATCCTATGTTTGGTTGTGGATGTGATGTTGTGGTGATCTGGTGTAGTGTGTCTTGGATGATGTGATGTAAAGATTTATCTTTATTTATGTTCAACTTGGTCCCATTCATCTTGCAACATACTATATGTAATGAAAATATGGACCTATTTACTGCAAAAACAAAATCACATTAGATGAACTAGTCGTTTCAAATGCAACAAAATAAGTAATCTTCAGTAAAACCTCTGATGAGATAAAACAAGGGCACCCAAAGCCTTGTTTGATTTTCTCTTTTGATTATTGTGGGTATGCTCTCCCAACACAAGTGAAATGAAAAACTAATTTGCAAAACTATGGGATGCAAGCTAGATAATTATGAAGGATTTGAAATCAAATATGAGGAACTTGTCCCAAGCTTCACAAATGATAAAGATTAAATGATGCAAGATTGATTCAAGATAATGATAATGATAATGTAATAATATTAAGATCTAAGAACAAGATTATATTGCAATGAAGAAAAGAGCTAGAATGATTAAGAATGCTAGAAGATGCAAGAGCTAAGAGATTAAGAAGAAAAAGAACCTAGACCTAAAATGAGGAGTGAGACCTCCTTTTATAGAAAATGAAAAGAATTGGATGGTGGAGATTAAGAGGAAAAATAATGGATGACCAAGATTAAGAGGCAAAAGAGGAGTGGCTAAGATGAAGAGGCAAAAAGAAATGAGTGGCTAGGATTAAGAGGCAAAAAAATGTTAGGTAGGATTTGAAAAAGTTGAAGTGGCAAAAGTCAAACTCCATTTGAGAGGGAAAAAGGACTTTAAAAATGATTGGTGGAGAAAAGAGATGAGGAGGTGGCCACCTTGGAAAAGGTGATTGTGCACATGATTAGAGGTAATCCACCTTTTAATTAAGATTAGAGGAATATTAGAAAAAGGTAAGCATAGGAAAAAGGGAAAAGGAATTAAATTAAAATAAATTTAATTTAATAATGGTTTAGAAGAGCTTTAGGTTAGTGGAGGAATAAAATAAATAAAATTTATTTTATAGAGAGAAATGGAGGGATAATATGAATAAGGCTATAAGAATAAGGTTAAGGTTAGAATAAAGTTTCTAATTAAAGGTTGAGGTTATGGTTTAAAGTTATGGTTAGAATTATGATTAGTTTTATAATTTTGTGTGTGTGTGTGTGCCCCATAATCAACCTCTCTCTCACTCTCTCCCCTCCCTCATCTCACCATCATACCCCTATCGCTCTACCCGTATCTCTAAGATCTCTCTATTATAAACATAATATGAGCCCCCTCCTCTATCTCTAGATATTCCCCCTATTCAACCCCTCTCTCTCTCTCTCTATCCCCCTCTCTTTATTAAAAACATAATATGAGCCTCTCTCTCTCTCTCTCTCTCTCTCTCTCTCTCTCTCTCTCTCTCTCTCTCTCTCTCTCTCTCTCTCTCTCTCTCTCTCTCTCTCTTGATATGCCCCCTAATCACCCTCTCTTTCTCTCACTGTCTCCCCTTCCTCATCTCACCCTCATATCCCCCTCTCTCTTTACCCCTATCTCCAAGATCTCTCTCTCTCTATTGAAGATTATGATCAAGCCAGGTTTAGGGTTTATATCACAATTTGAGATATGGCTAGGGTTAGGGTTAAGGATTAATGTTATGATAAGTGTTTAGGTTTATACCATGGTTAGGTTTGAGTTGGGTTTATGGATTGGGTTATAATTTTGTTTAGAATTAGGATTATGGTGAGGGTTAGGATGGTTGGGTTATGGTTTAGGATTATGATTAGCATTAGAGTTTGTGGTTTAGGCTTAGGTTATGGTTATGATTATTGTTAGGTTAGGGGTTTATATCATGGTTAGTATTATGATTGGAGTTAGGATACGGTTTAGGGTTAAGATTTATAGTTAGGGTGAAGGTTAGGAATATGATTAGGATTATTGTTTGGGTAAGGGTTAATATCATGGTTGTACCATTATTTTTGGTGTTAGGATTCTGATTAAGGAGTTAGGATATAGTGTTATAATTAAGAATAGATTTTAAGATTAGGATTATCATTAGGGTTAGGGTTTACATTATGGTTAGTATATTGGTTTGAGTAATATTTTTATTAGGGTTATGGTTTGGGGTTAGGATTAGGGTTTAGGAATATAATTATAATTATGATTATGTTTAGGGTTAGTCTACATCATAGTTAGTATTATTGTTAGACTTAGAATTTAGGGTTAGGATCAGCGTTGAGGGTTTACAATTAGGAGTGTGGTTAGTATTACGGTTAAATTTAAGGTTTACATCATGGTTGAAATTATGGTTAGGGTTAGGGTTTAGGTGGAGACATTTCTATTATAATAAGATGTATAACTATGCTTCCTTTCATACATATTTTTTTATAGTTTTTGTTTGTATTCACACCAAAATAAAATTCATAAGCATTGAGAAAATTACATAGTTCAACGTTTCTCAAACTAATTTTTAAAAAAATGAAGACATTTTATTATTATATTATATAATCATATAGAAAGAAAGAAAATTCAAATCAAAATAATTGTATTGTATTTTAGCTTTGATTTTTGTGGTGGATCCTATCCATCATTTGGGAAATGAAAATAACAACCTTCTCTTATATAATATTAACAATGTAGAATTAAAGAAAATTAAAATAGAAATAATCATATTGGATCTTGTCTTTTGATTTAAGTGATGGATCCTATATCTCATGAATGAAAGTAGAAACCTTTTATTTATTGGAAAATGAAAGTAACAATCTTATATATTTAAATATATTATAAATTCATTTAGAAACCAGGAAAAAAGTAGGAACAATTATATGCTATCTTATCTTTGATTTAGTGGTAGAATCTATCTCTCATACTTACACCTCACATATGAAAATAAAAATGTCAACCTTTTATTTGTTGGAAAATAAATAGATAAAAAATATTAAAATAGAAATAATTATATTGGATGTCATCTTTGTAATGAATCATATCTTCATACATCTCATTCTTACACCTCATATTCTCTTTGGATTCTAAGAATATTGAAAAAATAATTAAGTATATAAAATTTATTGAAAATGATTATTTGTATATAAAACTAAAATCAAAATAAATAGAAATTTCAATAATAAAATTAAAACTATTATCAACAATTTAAAATAGAAGATAAGCAATTGTGATTTATCTTTTTATTTTCTCCAACAATTCAATACATGTATTGTATATTTTATTAAGTTTCTAAATTAAATTTGATTTGTTTAAATTTAGAAGTTACCAAATTTTATAAATGATAAAAAATATAATTAATTAATTTAATAAATTAATATGTTAATAAAAGAGCATCATCTCTACTTCAAAATTTGTTGTAGATTTTGGTGTCTAATTTTGAAATTTTTGAAAATTATTTGAAATTCTCAATATTATCTCTAATTTTTTAATTCTTGAAAAAAAATAAAACACTTTCTGCTTATAAATTTCTAAAAATATATTACATAGTTGTACGGTTCAGATAATGACCGAGCATTTGCAGCTGGAGGGATTGGCTTATCATTTGTGATGGAAGAATATAATGGTGTAAAACTTAAAATGACAATAAATTAATGGCCTGCAAAGCTTCAGATAAATTAATGGCAATAAATTTACATAGTTGCGTCGATATCTGCAAAGATTCAGATAATGCCCAATTTGGGATTTGCCCATTGACATCCAAATTAAGTACTTTTTATTCAATAAACTATTGAGGATGTATTTTCAAATCTGCACAGAAAATAGGAAAACTATATTAAAAACTACATAAATAAAATTATATTAAAAACCACATAAAAAACTATCTTAAAAACTACATAAAAAATTAATTACCAAGCTCTCCAAATTTCTGCAATTTCTTTAAGCTCTCACCTGCAAAAAAAAAAAGAATATATAATAACATGCAAACATTTGCACAAAATTTTTTTTAAAAAATTTTGATTGGGGGATGGGGCCACCACCCCCCATCCCCCCTGTCGTGCGCTTGGTTGCCAGCAAGCTAGCAACGGCAATGTCGTGCCGCTACTAGCCTGCCGGTAGGCAAGGCTGCATTGTAGCGATATCTGGTTGCCACGTGGGGTCCCGCGGTCCCGTGCAAATGGCACAAGGTTCCATGGTGGGTCCCATTGCGCTCGAATTTTAATGTTTTTTTGTAATTTTTTTGTGAATTGCATTACGTGGGGCTTTTTAATTGCCACGCAATTTTTTGATTTTGGCAAGTGTTTTTTAATTTTGATGCATTTTTTTTTTATTTTTTATTTTTATTTTTTTACTTTTCAGCTTTATTTTATTTGTTGTATTTTTAAACTTTGTAACTGGCTTTGGTTCTTTAATGTGTACATGGCATATTCCTTGGAATATGTCGTGCTGGTGTCCTCCCCTTTCGCTATGACTGTATAGGATGCCTCTCAGCGTAACGACACTTGTTTTGGTGCAAGTGTTAGTATATATTTATAGTTGATAATGCTTTGGTAAATAAAGGATGTAATAACTACATAAGATTGTTGAAAAACAACGTAGAAACATGATGTGTAATAGACATTCTATCAACTAAAAATATTACTATTGATATATATAAATACATATAATTAGATAAGATTGAATTATGTTGCATCATTTCATTAGTCTATATGATGACATTACCACTAAAGCATTTCAAATTGAAAACTCAATTGATAGATTTGAATATAATGACAATAAATATGTTTATTTAATCTTCGTTTCTTTTAACATTTATACAAACTTTAGTGTTTGATTGGTAAACCTAACAAATATTTTAAAAATTAATATTGATAATTAAAATATATTATATTATCTTAATCAAAGAATTATTTTTGATTGCTTGATCGATGAGTCTTACATACATCTTGTTATGTTAATGTTGAAAAACTGAAACCCATCATAATTCTTTGATAGAAAGCCTGCATGTCATATTACTCTCTGATATGAAGAGCATTAATTTATGCACTGAAGTCATCCAGAAACAATTAATTCCAATACTAGAATCAAGTCTGAGTGTTATATGTGTGACATCGCAGTGTTGGCCTACAAAGTGCAATTAAAGAAAAGCACTGGCTAGTTACAGAGCTGGTGGAATCCGACTCACAAGTGAATTATCGCTTGTAAACATCACCTTTTTTCTCAAATTGGTACGTCAAATTGTTGTAATTATCACCTTTTGAAGAGGAGCGAGGACCACAACAAAATCAGATAATGTTGCAATCGAGGCGAGCAATCTGTTCATCTGCCATTTTCACTGCCCATTTCAGAAAAGGACGTTCATCAAAGAGTTTTGTTCGTCAAATGGCACAAAAGGTACATGCTTTCTCATCACTCTCCTTCAATCAACATTTTAAGTTTGGCTTGAAATGCCATTTGCATATGGTCTCTCAAATCAGCATCTTGTCTGCCACAATGACGGATTTACCATAACATGATCAATATTTATTTGGTATAGTTGTTCATGTATTTCTTATGAAACGAATGATTTACAAGAAAATATGGTGAGCGTCGAGTATATTTTCCACTAAAAGAGGGGTAAAAAATTAATTGAATACCAAAGATAAGCGAACAACAAAGGAAACAAGCAAAACTAAAGAGATTTATCCTGGTCTACAAGTTGAGCCAGCTTATGCTGAGTGTCGAGTATATTTGACTATAGAAATGAATATTTGATTTTCTCAATTGTAATTATGTCTTTATATGGAAACTATCTAGTAAATAATCTAGGCATTAATATAAATATATATACATACATAGACATATATGTATATATACTTATACATACATATATAGATATATACTTATACATACATATATAGATATATATACAAATACAAATATGCATCTATGTGCACGTGTGTGTGAGAGATACTTATTAGAAACTTGATGCCACATACTATATAGAGTACTTGTTAAGGAAATTTAATATGATGCAAACTATGTTTGATTATAAGAAAAGCTTTCTTTACTTGATACTTGACACGTTAATCAATAACATTTTATTATACAAATAAATGTTTGATTAAAGAATATCAAAAGATGTATAATGATATATTTGGTTTTACTAACCCAATAATTTAACAATAATCTATTACGGTACATTGTCTTTATAATAATGAGTATGTAAACACAACAACTTTTATTGCACAACATCAACCCTACCATATGAGATCTAATTTTATATTGTCTGTGAATTTTTATACTTGATTTTAAAATATTAATATTTAAATTATCATTTATTTGCATGCTTTATCACTCTAATTCACATTTGAAGCCAACAAAACTATTCATATCAAAATGAGACCTTCAGATGGAATCTATCTAGTGATCCACTAATGAGGTGCATTTGTCTATATAATAGATAATATGTAAAAGTGCAAGTTTATCACATCAGCATCAACCTCGTCATATGGGTTACATCTAACAATTTGAAGATTTTATGAGTTTGTAGGTTTGGTTTCACAAGATTAATATCGACATTGTCATTGTCATTTTTCTTACATCTTGATCACACTAATTAAAATGTGAAGCCAACAAAATTGTTCATGTTAGAAGTAGCCCTATCATATAAAATTTATATAGCAATTGTGAGGTAGAAGTGGTCTTATATTTGATAGTATGTAAAACCGACATATTTTATCACATCAACATTAACCTTACCATATGGGATGCATTTTACAATTTGATTAGATTGTGTATGATTTTGTAGATCTATTTTTTATAAGATTAATATTAAAATTATCATCGTCAATTATTTGAATTTTCATTAGTCTAGTTAACACGTGAAACCAACAAAATTCTTCATGGAAAAATAAATCCTAGCATAATATATCTAGCAATCCATTCATGAGGTATATTTGTCCTTGTAATATATAATATGTAATAGAAATATATTTTATCACATCAAAGATCAACCCCACACTATGGGATGTACCCAACTATTTAGCTAGATTGCATGTGAGTTTGTAGGTTTGATTTGACATTGTCATTGTTAGATATTTGCATATTTATTTATAATCAACAAGTGAAGCCAATAAGATTTCTTTGATTTTCTCAATTGTAATTATGTTTTTATATGGAATCTATCTAGTAAATAATCTTGATGTTAACATGCAGATATATACATACATAAACATATATGTGTATATATACTTATGTGTACATATACGGATATACATATATGTATATATACAAATATACACATAAATATAGAAATGCATCTACACACACATGTGTGAGAGAGAGAGATACTAGAAACTTGATGCCACATACTATATAGAGTACTTGTTAAGGAAATTAAATATGATGCAAAAAATGTTTGATTATATGAAAAACTTACTTTACTTGATGCTTGACATATTAATCAATAAAATTTTGTTATACAAATAAATTTGTTTGATTGAATAATTAAAAATATGTGTATCATATATTTGGTTTTACTAACTCAATAGTTTAACATTATATGTTATGGTACATTATCCTTATAATAATCAGTATGTAAACACAACAAGTTTTATTACACGACAACATTAAGCCTACCATATGAAATCTATTTTTATAGGTGCTAACATTAGTCTAACTAGAAGGCTCAACACTACTCAAAGAAAGGAAGGACCCCACTGACCCTTGTCTATGAATTTTTATATGCTTGATTTTCAAATATAATATTCAAATTATCATTTATTTGCATGATTTATCACTCTAATTCACATTTGAAGCTAACAAAACTATTCGTATCAAAATGAGACCTTTAGATGGAATCTATCTAGCAATCCACTAATGAGGTACATTTGTTGTTGGAAACTGCAATTGAAGCAATTGTTGTGTTGTCATTGACGTCAAATCTTAACTGATAAGACTGTTGCTACTTAAGAAAGTACTATATCTATTTGAGTGTTGTTAAGGGGGATAGGCAAGGTTGGTAACAATAGCACCTAAGGAAAGGTTGAGTTATCTTGATACTACAAAGTGTACTTGACTATGTTGTACAATGATGAGACAATGTATTGTTTATCTTAGTAAGATTGAAGACTAAACTGGTAGGCTTGACCGAGAAAAAATAGAGAAATCATGTTCAAGCCTAGTGATGTTAGTGTCGACCGAGTCAATATATGTTGAGCAAAATTCTAGTGTCGACCGAAAATCAGTTAATTGTCGAGGAAGACAATTTAAGCCAAGGAAATATTTTTAGTAATGACTAAGCTTTCTACATGAAGACCAAGTAGTTGATCACAGTATTGACCGAGCATCAGTATTTTTATATTTGAAGAGAATTCAGATTTGGAGCCGACATTGTTGAATTCTTGGATTATGTAAAATGTGTTGACTTTATTTATTGATTGTTTGAAAGCATTGAATGCACTGAAAAATATTTTATTGTAAATCTTTAAGAGATTTGAGATGTTTCTAGAAAAGGAGCCAAAGAACATAAAGTGGGTAGATTCAATGAATTTGACCTAACTCTAAGATCTACGAAGGAGATTGAGTGGCAAAAGATGAGTTAACCTAATTGAGGAAGTATTAAGGGAACCTGAGCATTAGGTATGTGTGTGCATGAGTGAACAGAGGATGTTGGAAGATTAGTAGATGTTATTGACTGTATAAGCAGAAAAGGCTGAAGGAGAAGTGTGGTGATTGCTTGAAGAAAAGTTTCGAGCAGATCAGAGATGGAGATGGCAAAGTTTCAAAGTCAGTAAACCAGCATTTGTGTACGAAATTGGATTTGATATTTGCAAAGTGAGTTGTATATTTTTCAGATCAATACTGCTCCTACTTTCTAACCATTGTAACAGTCAAAATCCTTTTAACAGAGGTTGACCTAACAGTCATATGTTTAAATCCTTTGAACAAGGTTGCATTCTAATGGAATGTATGTAAGTCCTATAACAAGGCTCACTTCTAACAGAGTGATTGAAATCCTTTAACCTGGTCGCACCTAATAGTGTGTATTGTAACCTTTGACAGGGTTGGCTTTTAACCGAGCTCACTTTAGAAGAGTGAAAATAATAGTAGCATGTTACAAAGTGGTTTTTCCCAGATTGGGTTTCCACTATAAATCCTAGTGTCAATGCTTGTGTGAATGTTTTAGTTTAGACATTTTTGTATTTTATAAGTTAGATACAGCTGGGTAGTGGACTGCAATGTTATATGTTTCTATTATTGAATCAGTGATGACCGAGTTGGTTTTGGTTATTAGATCTGATTTAAGGAAAAGTTTTTGAAGTTTGTTTTATACATCTGGACCTGAGAACAACTAATTCACCCCCCCTCTCTATTTTTCTAAATCATATTAACAATTGGTATCAGAGTTGTGTTTCTTATTATTGGTGTTTACAGAAATCAAGTTTAAAGGGGCTTGAAGCAAATGATTAGGATGTATAAGAAGGAGGTACTGAAGCTGAATAAGGAAAACTTCCCTGCATGGCAAAGTTTGATGAAGTTGCATCTGGCCGGTATTGGTGATTCTGCAAAAGACTACATTGAGAATGACTATGTCTCACCTGTCGCACCTTTGATTGCCGAAGAAATGAGAGCTAAGAAAGAACATAATCAGGCAATGCTAGAAATTGCATCTTCCCTAAGCTATCTAGAATTTGAGGACATTAAGGATTTCACAAGTGCTAAGGAGATGTGGGACACTCTTGCAAAGATCTATGGTGGTGACATAAATGTACTGAAAGCTAAGGCTGAGAGTCTCAAAGGTAAATTTGATGAAATGAGAATGCAAGAAGGTGAAAACATTGCACAATATTGTGGTAGAATAAAAGAAGTTGTGAATACTATTAGAGGAGCAAGTGGGACTATTGAGGATGAAACTATAATTGGTAAAGTACTAAGAACTCTATGTCCTATATATGCTATTAAGATCTCAGCTATTCAGGAATCTAGATGTAACTCTACAAATGTGCTTACTTTAGAAAGTTTGGTTGGCAAGCTGACTGCTTTTGAACTCTCTAACTATGATAACTTCACTATTGGTAGTATTGGTAATGTTGAATCTTCTTTTAAGTCACAATTAGTTCTGAACAAGCCAAAGAAAGAAAAAGAAAGATGCATCTGTGAAAGTGAAAGTGAAAGTGAAAGTGACGGTGACACTTTTGATGAAGAACTTGAAGATCTAGAAGCTCTTATGGCTAGAAGACTAAGAAGGGGAAAAGGAAAATATAAAGGTAAACTCCTTATTATATGTTTTGCATGTAACAAAGTTGGTCATATAGCTGTTAGATGTCCTGACAGGAATGATAAGATGAAGAAAGAAAAAGAAAACACAAAGACAGAAGAGATGACAGAAGATACCGAAGGTACAAAGACTACAAAGGAAAAGGTAAGAAATCTTGTTACATTGTTGAAGAAGAAACTGACACTGATAGTGATCATTTTGAAATTAAGGTAGTCTATGTTGCAATGAAAGATGAATCTGATGAGGATGAGAAAACTGCATTGATCTCCTATGTGAACAAGAATGAAAAATGGATTATTAACAATGGTTGTTCACATCACATGATTGGTGACGAGAGTAAGTTTGAGACCTTACATCATTATAGAGGTAAAAGTGTAAAATTTGGTAATGATGCACCATGTCCTGTTAGAGGAAAAGGTTTGATTAAACTAACTAATAAGATCTCTTGTGAAAATGCATATTGGGTTGAAGGTCTAAATTATAATCTACTAAGTGTTGCACAGCTCAACAGCACTGGTTACCGAGTGAAATTTCATCACAAGAAAGCTAAAATATTTGATGCTAGTGGTGAACTGATTGGAAGTGGAGAACAGACTAGATCTAATTTGTTCTATCTTGACCTATCTGAAGAAGCATGTATGGTTGCACAACTTGATGACATTTGGTTATGGCATAAGAGGCTATGTCATGTTAACTTTGATAATCTGGTAGAAATAAGTAAGAAGAAGAAAGTAAGAGGTCTACCTAGATTGAAGAAACTTGAGAATGTGATGTGCAAGGAATGTCAGTTAGGAAAAATGACAAAATCAAGTTTTAAGAGCAAATCCTTTACGTCTAATAACATTTTAGATTTGGTTCATACTGACCTTTGTGGACCTATGGGTGTACAAATTGTTTTTGTTTTTTTTGGCAAAAGTGGACGAGCCACTGTATATAATATTAATTTTTTTTTAAAAAAAAAAAAACTAATTCAAAAAAGCTCAACCAAGAAAGAATTAGTAAGAAAATTTGGCATCGTCGCTCATAAAAAACATCGATATGGGTGTACAAAGTTACTATGGTGCTAGATATTTTATCTTGTTTGTTGATGATCATACCAGGATGATGCATGTAATGTTTCTAAAAGAAAAATGTGACGCTTTTCAATTCTTTAAGTGGTATTTGGCTAAGGTTGAGAAGGACATAGGTAGGAACCTGAAATGTATTAGATCTGACCGAGGTGGAGAATTTACATCAAATGAATTCAATCTGTTTTGCAATGAAAGAGGAATCAAAAGACAGATGTTTGCACCTAGAACACCTCCACAGAATGGTATAGCAAAGAGAAAAAATAGATCTATCTTGGATTTTGCAAGGACATTGTTGATTGAAAAGAATGTGGCACAAAAATACTGGAAAGAAGCTATAAGTACAGCTGTCTACACTCTTAATCGGGTACAGATCAAGAAAGGTACAAATCTAACACCCTATGAATTATGGTATGGGCATGCACCGAGTGTTAAATACTTTAGAATCGTTGGAAGCAAGTGCTACATATTAAAAGACAATAGGAATGTAAAGTTTGATGCTAAAAGTGATGAAGGCATATTCCTAGGGTATTCCACAAAAAGTAAAGCTTATAAGTGTTTGAACTCTAACACTAACAAAATTGTGGAAAGTGTGAATGTCAAAGTTAATGAGTATGCAAAAAGAAATGAAGTTGATAGAAAAAAAGAACCAGAAGATTATAGATCTTTTGTGTATATTGAAGAAGAAGAAGAGGCAACTAACAGACTTGCACTTGATGCCGAGTCTCAGGTAAGCAATGTCAAGCGATAGGAAGAGGTTGTCGAGCATCAAGAAAACAGTGTCGAAAGAGAACAAGAACATGTCGAGCGACAAGATAATGCTACTGAGTATCAGGAAGAGGTTGTCAAGAATTTAGAAGCTAAATCTGAAAATCTTGTTGAGGAACCTGATGAAATAGAGGAGAGAAGAGCTAAACTTGTTTTGGCAAAATATGTAAGAAGACATCACAAGCCTGAACAGATAATTGGAGACAAACATACTGGAATTCTGACCAAAAATGTTATAGGAACAAAGTGGGTGTTTTAGAATAAGTTGAATGAAAAAGGTGAAATAACTAGGAACAAAGCTAGGCTAGTATGCAAAGGCTACGCACAAGAAGAAGGAATAGATTATGGGGAGACATTTACCCCTGTAGTTAGATTGGAAGGAGTAAGAACTCTGCTTGCATATGCTGCTTATAAAGATTTCAAGGTTTATCAAATGGATGTCAAGTCTACATTCTTAAATGGTATACTAGAAGAAGAAGTTTACATAGAACAACCAGAAAGTTTTATTGATCCAAACAGAAGACACATGGTATGCAAATTGAACAAAACACTATATGGATTAAAACAAGCTCCCAGAGCATGGTATGAGAGATTGCATAATTACTTGATACAGATTGGATTTTCAAGAACAAATGACACAAGCAATCTGTACATGAAAGATGAAGAAGGTAAAAGTATCCTATTGGCAAAAAAATTTGTGGATGATATTATTTTTGGTGGACAAGATGCTTTGTGTAAAAGATTTTCAAATGAAATGCAAACTGAATTTGAAATGAGCATGTTTGGTGAGATCAAATTCTTTGTTGGTTTACAAGTATATCAGATGAAGAAAGGAATTTTCATTACACAGTCTAAGTATGTTAATGAAATACTGAAAACTTTTGGGATGGAAGATTCTAGACTAGTGAGTACTCCTATGGCTACTGGACAAAAGTTATCTAAGAATGATGATGCTACAGAAGTGAACCGGACTTTGTATAGATCCATGATTGAAAAATTGCAGTATGTTGTACATAGTAGACCAGATATTGCACTAGCTGTTGGGATTGTGGCAAGATTCTCTGCCAATCCTAAGGAAACACACATGATGGTTGTGAAAAGAATTATGAGATACTTGAAAGGGACTGTTGACTATGGGCTATATTACAAGAAGGATGAAAGATTTGAACTAAGTATATACAGATGTTGATTGGGCAGTAAATGCAGATGACAGAAAGAGTACTAGTGGTGGAGCTTTCTTTCTTGGATAGAGATTAGTCTCCTAGATGAGTAAGAAACAAAATTGCATTTCCCAATCTAATGCTGAAGCCAAGGATGCTGCTGCTGCAATAAACTGTTCAAATTTGGTATGGATAAAACAATTGTTGGTAGGCATGAAAGCAGAAATCACTGAACCTGTTGTTATTTTCTATGACAACACAAGTGCTATGAACATTTCTAAGAATCCAATGATGCATACTAAGACCAAGCACATAGCAATCAAGTATCACTACTTGAGAGAATTGGTACAAGATAAAGAAGTCTGAATGGAATATGTGAATACAAAGGAACAATTAGCAGACATATTCACTAAAGCTTTAACTAAAGAAGCACATGAGTATTTGAGAAGTCAATTAGGGGTTCTTCCCCTAACTGAGGCTGCCTAGTTAAGCTAGGAGCACTGCATCAAATATGCTACAGTAGAATATCTAACAGATTGATGCAGAAGATTGTCACACTTTAGGACTGGCCTAGAGCTGTGAAGAAGAGCAAAGACAAGGAATCAGTCATAAGTAAGATGACAGAGGGAGAAACACTGAGCTGCATAGATAATATCTACATCTGATGGATGTATGTTTTAGTTGATGCTTTGGCATTTTTGTCAAAGAGGGAGATGAACTGAGATGATATAATAACACATGACACTGAAAGGAAAAGTAAGGAGATGATGAACTCAAATGAAGGATCGGGATAGAGGGAGATATGGATATTTCTGACGGTCACAGAAGTGAGGCTTATAGATTCTGAATCAGAATGAAGCTAAGGATATTAAAAAAAATAAAATTAATGGACAGATAAGTTTTTGGATTGGTTGGTAATCCATGTGTTATTTAGGTGATATCATATGGTGTTGCCATCAATGCCAAAGAGGGAGATTGTTGGAAACTGCAATTGAAGCAATTGTTGTGTTGTCATTGATGTCAAATCTTAACTGATAAGACTCTTGCTACTTAGGAAAGTACTATATCTATTTGAGTGTTGATAAGCAGGATAGGCAAGGTTGGTAACAATAGCACCTAAGGAAAGGTTGAGTTATCTTGATAATACAAAGTGTACTTGACTATGTTGTACAATGATGAGACAATGTATTATTTATCTTAGTAAGATTGAAGACTAAATTGGTAGGCTTGATCGAGAAAAAATAGAGAAATCATGTTCAAGCCTAGTGATGTTACTGTCGACCGAGTTAGTATATGCTGAGAAAAATTCTAGTGTCGACCGAACATCAGTTAATTGTCGAGGAAGACAATTTAAGCTAAGGAAACATTTTTAGTAATGACCGAGCTTTCTACATGAAGATCGAGTAGTTTATCACAGTATCGACTAAGCATCAGTATTTTTATATTTGAAGAGAATTCAGATTTGGAGTCGACATTGTTGAATTCTTAGATTATGTGAAATGTGTTGACTTTATTTATTGATTGTTTGAAAGCATTGAATGCACTGAAAAATGTTTTATTTTAAATCTTTAAAAGATTTGATATGTTTCTAGAAAAGGAGTCGAAGAACATAAAGCGGGTAGATTCAATGAATCTGACCTAACCCTAAGATCTATGAAGGAGATTGAGCGGCAAAAGATGAGTTAACCTAATTGAGGAAGTATTAAGGGAACCTGAGCATTAGGTATGTGTGTGCATGGGTGAATGGAGGATGCTGGAAGATCAATAGATGTTATTGACTGTATAAGTAGAAAAGGCTGAAGGAGAAGTG
Source organism: Chamaecyparis obtusa (assembly GCA_027943335.1). Taxonomy (NCBI): domain Eukaryota; kingdom Viridiplantae; phylum Streptophyta; class Pinopsida; order Cupressales; family Cupressaceae; genus Chamaecyparis; species Chamaecyparis obtusa. The sequence continues at coordinate 332,098 of BSBK01002686.1, forward strand.
TGGTGATTGCTTGAAGAAAAGTTCCGAGCAGATCAGAGATGGAGATAGCAAAGTTTCAAAGTCAGTAAACCAATATTTGTGTATGGAATTGGATCTGATATTTGCAAAGTGAGTTGTATGTTTTTCAGATCAATACTACTCCTACTTTCTAACCATTGTAACAGTCAAAATCCTTTTAACAGAGGTTGACCTAACAGTCATATGTTTAAATCTTTTGAACAAGGTTGCATTCTAATGGAATGTATGTAAGTCCTATAACAAGGCTCACTTCTAATAGAGTGATTGAAATCCTTTAACCAGGTCACACCTAACAGTGTGTATTGTAACCTTTGACAGGGTTGGCTTTTAACCGAGCTCACTTCAGAAGAGTGAAAATAATAATAGCATGTTACAAAGTGGTTTTCCCATATTGGGTTTCCACTATAAATCCTAGTGTCAATGCTTGTGTGAATGTTTTGGTTTAGACATTTCTGTGTTTTACAAGTTAGATACAGCTGGGTAGTGGACTGCAATGTTATATGTTTCTATTATTGAATCAGTGATGACCAAGTTGGTTTTGGTTGTTAGATCTGATTTAAGGAAAAGCTTTTGAAGTCTTTTTTATACATCTGGACCTGAGAACAACTGATTCACCCCCCCCCCCCCCCCTCTTTGTTGTTCTAAATCATATTAACATTTGTTTGTATAATAGATAATATGTAAAAGTGCAACAGGTTTATCACATCAATATCAACCCCATCATATGGGCTACATCTAACAATTTGAAGGTTGTATATGAAATGGGTTGCATCAAATGGGGTTTCAAGTAGAGTGGGTTTAACCATGGAGGAAACTTTGTAGTTAAGTGTTCTCGATCTAGAGTAGTACTGAGATGGGTGACCTACCAGGAAGTCCTGGCAATGCTTCAACTCTATGAACATCACCTAGATGCAATAAGGGCTAAGTGTTCCATTCATTCTCATGAGAGATGGGTTCATGTGAGCCACTTCTCATGAAACATGGGTCAATGAGTTTGACTCAAAAAACTACACAGTTGAATCTTGATATAGCAATATCTCATACTTATCGATTGTATATGAGTTTGTAGGTTTGGTTTTACAAGATTAATATTAACATTGTTATTGCCATGTGTTTACATCTTTATCACACTAATAAAATGTGAAGCCAACAAAATTATTAATGTTAGAACTAGCCTTAGCATATGGAATTTACATAGCAATTGTGAGGTAGAATGGGTCTTATATTTTATAGTATGTAGACGAGACATGTTTAATCACATCAACATTAACCTTAACATATGGGATGCATTTTACAATTTCATTAGATTGTGTATGATCTTGTAGGCCTATTTTTTATAAGATTAATATTGAAATTATCATTGTCAATTATTTGCATTTTCATTAGTCTAATTAACATGTGAAGCCAACCAAATTTTTTGTTGAAAAATAAACCCTAGCATAATATATCTAGCAATCCATTCATGAGGTATATTTGTCCTGGTAATATATAATATGTATTATAAATATATTTTATCACATCAAAGATCAATCACCATATGGGATGTACCCCAACCATTTAATTAGATTGTATGTGATTTTGTAGGTTTGATTTGACATTGTCATTTTTAGATATTCACATATTTATTTCTAATCAACAAGTGAAGCCAATAAAATTATTCATGTTAAAGTATCTCCTAGCATAATGGGTATATCTAGCAATCTAATTATGGTGTATAATTGTCCTTAAAATAAATTATATGTAAAAGCATCAAGTCTTATCACACCATCATTGACCCCAATACATGATATGCATCTAGCAATTTGATTAGAATGTATGTTTGTAGGCTTGATTTTCCAAGATTAATATTAGCATTGTCATTGTCATTTATTTGTCTTTACCAGTCTAATTAACATTTGAAGCTGAAAATATAAAGTAATACATGTCATCTCCAATATTTTCAACTTTTCATTTCACATTTTAATATTTTATCTTTGGATGTGAATGGTTTTTATGTTTGACCATGCATATTTGTTGCATCTCATACATGTGTTTGTTGCGTCATGTACATTTTCATGTTGTTCCATTACATAATTGTGCACATACTCATGCATATTCTCATGCATAACTAAGTAGATTTTTCCACCGGCATGCTTAGCTTATGTTCACTTTAGGGAGCTTTAGTTGAGCGTAATTTGGCCTAGTTGAGCTCTAGTTTATCTTTAGTCTTCTTTTTAGCTTTTCACAATTATTAGGATTAGTGATTTGTATAAAGAAATCCATCTATGCATTATACTTAAGCAATCAATACAAAATTCTAAGGTTGTGTTGAACAATTTTTTATTGCTTGATTTCTCTTTGTGAGAGGTTTTGTGCTTGAAGATGTTTCTTGGCTTATGGGTTGAAATCATTAACAACGTCTACAATTCCATGCTAACATTAGCAATAAGGATGCTACATCAATACCCCTCTTCAAGCCTTTAGGTTGAATTTTGACCTACCTTCTCTTTTTTGGCTATAAATTGAGCATACAAACTTGAAACACCATAAATGAGATATCATCATAAAGTTGGTTCCAATGTTGATCTAGTGGAGATGGTCATTTTGTCATATTCTTCACATATTTCTCATACTAGGCGTATGAAGTTAGATCTCTATTTTTCACTTGCAAAGTCATATCTTGCTCAATTAGACTCTATTTTTTGAAAACCAGATATTGCTAGGGAGCTAGTTTTGTGCTCTATCTATAATTTCCATCCACTGTTCTAAATTTTGCATCAAGTTCACAATGATCTTAAATTTATCTATTTCTTGATTTTTTGATTTCTTGTCATATACAATTGCACATGAGGTTTTTTCCCTTATTGTAGGGATTATAATCATCATCTTTCATATTGACATCTTACCCTAGCCCTTGCCTAATCTAAAAATTAATTACAATGGCAATTTTTTTTGTGAGACTCACACCCCATAACTATCATACCTAGAAAGTTGAGATTGACCAAATCTCTTTAATCCAAAGGTTTATAGTCCTATCTCAATAAAAATTACCTAGTTTAACCCATAATTTTTTAATTCTTTAGAATAGGGACTAGATGATAAGGTTATGGCTTTCATTTCCCTAGAAGTTTTAGCTCTTCTCTAGTTCCATATTGATTATCACACCATAAAAAATGATATGTGGCTCAAATTTCAAGAGATCTTTGAGGAAATCGCTAAGTTTTATGCACTTCAACTTGAGATTGGTTTGACATCGTTGACACCTAATCAATTTCTCTCTATTGAGGACTTATTTTATAATTTCAAACACATCATATCACTTTTGTATGGTTGTGAAAAGGATAAGATAAACTAGGAGTGCATCTTTCTTATTTTGTCGAAGCTTCATGAACCTTTCTAGTTCTCCGCTTCATCATTTTATTTCACCATGGAGGCTTTGGGTGATGCCCATAATATACCTTAATTTGAGGTTTTTTGTGCACATTGAACATGGCGATAGGATAAGTTGACATAGTTGGATGCAAGCCCTAGGTCCATATCTTGAGCATTGGTTTATTAGTCATCTACAAGGAAACAAAAGATGAAGATAAAGTCAAATTAGAAGTAGAAGCACAAAGTTTTACAGTCTACTCATTCAACTTTAGAGTTTCATGGACATGATTTAGATTCCTTTACCTCTTCAAAGAGGTCTTCATCTAGGAAGGAAAATCCTAATTTTTCTTTAGAAAGAACATGATGAGAATTATTGTTATGCAAAGAAAATTGATGAGCTGAAATATCTTCTTTGAAAAAATCATATTGAGTCTCTTTCATCTAGTGGGTCCTCTTCTACCACTTCAAAACCTACACATTATGGGTCATCTTCTATGACATTTGGAGAAGATAATATGAAAGGCCATGCTCTCCTTTTATTGATACACTCTCAACATAACAAGTGACTTCTTGATTAAGGAACTTTTCATCATATGGAATCATCTAAGGGTGTATTATCTTCTTTGGAGAATCATACTTTTTCATAGATTTTGATTGGTAATAATATTTACATGGGTGTTACAGGGAGTGGTTCTAATGAGGTTAATAAAAACACATTCAATAATTTTCTTTGTGACAATACACGATCTTCTAACCTCCTTTCCATCTACCAGATTACTTACACTCAAAAGGGAAAGACACTGGAGCTTTCCCCTAATTTAGTGCTTGTCAAATATCAACATAGTAGAGATATCAATATAGTTGGAACAATTGATCATGCATCACAACTATATGAATTCTCTCATTTTTCTCCCATTGAACACACAATTCCTTTGAATAGTCCTCTCTCATGTATCTAGAGTGAATCAAATATTTGAGGAGAGGTTTTGTCACTTTCAAACCTATGTACACTTCAGTTTTTTACCACGATTCATGAGACCTATGTTGTGCCTCCTCCTCCACCCCTATCTCCTTTAGAGATTAGTTCACTTCAATGAGATTTTTGTTTCCTTCTAGTTTCAAAAATGTTGGATGAGTACTTGTCATATGTTGGAACATTATTTGATACATAAAACACTCTATATATTGCAGAGTTGGTTGATATTGTAGTATTGTAAATTGCATCTATGTGCAATTCCCCACTTTCCTAGGTCCTATTTTAGCATGCATGAACCCTTGCATATATTTTTTTCTTATCCCAAGTTGATTCCACATATGTTCCTGGCATCTTATCTCCAAATATCATCTTTGGTCCAAATTTGGGCCCACCTTGGAAAGACATGGGCCACATTGAAGTACAAGGCCAACTTTGAGTGACTCCCTAATTTTTGGCCCCAAACTTAAATCACATAATGGTTATTTAAATTTGGCTGAGATTCTAGACCTATGTCAACTTTCTTCGAGTTTTGCACCCCAAAATGGCTAGGAGAGCTATATAAACAAGGTATCCTCCTTCATTTTGGTAATTAATCAAAATAAGTCAAGTCAATTGAAGCTCTCAATTAAAATTAAACATTCAAGGTATTTCATCCCACCATATTCTTCATTGTGGTAAGATTCAACAACCTTCATACAAATATGTCCTTTATGATTTTCTTTTAGGTTTTTTGTGGATTCATGTTATTTCATCAACACTTGTGATTACATTCAAAGGGAATTGCATCACCAAGGTATAAGACATCTTATTTCTCATAGATACCCTCTTCTACATATCAACATGCATTAAATTCAAGTTTATTTTATTTCAGTTTCATAGTTGATTGTAAAACCAAGGTTTTACTTAGCCGAAGCCCTTTCTAAACAAAATTTTCTCTCTTTCTATATGCAGGAATTGGTGGCCAATGTACATGAGGAGCTATGGACAAATCAAGAGAAGGGTTATAGTTTGTAGTTTGTAATTGATTTTATTTGAAAGTTCTAAGACAAAGTTGTGTGAGTGGCCCATGTCCTCCTATTTTGGCCCAAAATTTAGTTTGCAAGTTAGTTACAATCTCTAGTTATCAGATATGGTCATGGGATCTACCTCTTAGTCCTTAATCATCCTATGTATGTAGAAAACCACTCTTTTTTCCTCTTTTACCCTAGATATTATATTTTATCAATTTAATTTGCATATTCATCTCCCATAATAGAAAAGGATAGTTGTATCCACCTAGTGCTTCATTCCTCTTGAGGCCAAGTGGACAATCTTCCTTCCAATATAAGAGGAGATAGTCCTAAGCTTCCTAGTTTTTTTCATGCATCCTAGTGAACCCTATTTTCCTCCTTACATTTTGGTGAACCAGACTCCTTACATCTTGATGTTTGTTTAAATACCTAGATCTAACTTTTATGTATTTTGTTAACCTATATTTTCATCATATCATTCCTATATTTCATGCTTTTATATATCTAGTTCAATCTTTCATTTCATGTGTCCAAAAAATAAAAATAAAATATTTATTTTCATGCATTGTTTTTACATTTCATATATCTCAATTTGATTTGTATGTATTTGTATTCATATTATTTATGTGAACCTTATTTGATGAATGGAGTTGTTATCATCTTTTTCTAATTCAATTTCATTTTTTATCCAAGACTTTCAAGATGTTCATTTTCATGCATATGATGATAACTTAGTTCTTCATTTAATTTGTGGGCATTATATACCCTTTCCCAATTTTGATCACACCCATGAGGAAATTTTGGTGCAAGAAGAGATTATTAACACATCTTTGGAAAATCCCCCTCTCAGGGATGAACACTTGAAAAATGATATTGGTCCTCCTAAAGTATATCTCCCCTATGAGGATATTTTGGAGCAAGAGGATGTTATAAACACCTTTCTTAATGTCACCTTACCTTCATTACATATAGATAACATCTCTTCTAGAGATGAAGCATTGATGGGAATTTCTAGTCCCCCTTCTAAACCATATCCTACTCATAAGGATGCCTTGGAAGAAGATGATAATATCATTACCAATTTTCTTGATGATCTTCCTTCTAGAGAAAAATATTGAACAAACAAGATCCTCACCAAGTCAATTTGATCCATGCTATGGGTAGTAAAAAGCCTAATATTGTTGTCCACCTTCGTCAAGATGTCCCTCAACCTCAAAACAAACTAGTGATTGTGGTAAAAGGTACTTAAAAACCTAATTATCATGCAGTAGCTCACACATGTAATACTCACATAAATAAAAAATAATCAAATGTTCTTCCCCCTTCTCGAGCTATTCTTCCTCCACCCACTCATCCTTGACAACAAGTCGGTAGGAAGTATAAACTTATTGAACAACTTCATACTACTCTTGCTAATATATCTCTTTGGGACTTTATTCAACTTTCAACCACATACCGTACTATGCTTCAAGATGCTTTTCAAAAGATTTTTGTTCCTCCTCCTGTGAGACCTAATGATGTGGAAGACTTGTTGGAGTGTATGAATAAAACAAAAACTAACATTGTGTTATACCAAGATGAGTTGCATTCTTTAGAAGTTCAAAATCAATGTCATCCTCTTATTATTTTAGTACTTATTAACAAAACTTTTATTAGAACAACCATGTTTGATAATGGATTTAGTCTTAATGTTTTCAATTAAGGAAAAAAAAAATTTTGAATGGAACAGTAACCCTTTACAAAAGGAGAGAAAGATAGGAAATATCAGCAACACACAAAAAGAGACAGCTGGGGGAAACAACGTAGAACAATAGAAACCCCCCCCCCCCCCCCCCAACATGTTTATAGCATAGATGTTGCATAAAATCAACATAGATATCAAGTTTATCCAACCCTCTAATTTTCTCTCTATTCATGGATTTGATAATGTTTCTAGAGAATCATTGGGTACCATAACCCTACCTATCCCATTAGGTTTGGTCACTCTACCTACATCTATCCATGCCATGCATGATACCCTTCATTACAATCTTTTCCTAGGTAGACTTTGGCTTCATGCTATGCAAGATGTCCCTTTCACTCTTTATTACAACATCAAGTTTATCTATAATAATATAATGTATACCATGTTAACCAATCATAAATTAAAAAGCTACTTCCAATTGGAACATTATTTTATTCTTTCATTAATTAAAGTTCATGTACTATCTCCTGCCCATCAAGAGAAACTCCTAGAAGATGATTGGTGGTTATTAGACCTTACACCATCTTTCATGGGAGAATATAAAGTTCTTGAATTTAAAATTGGATCCTTGAAAGAACCTAGTGTGTCATTTATCCAACCATCTCCTCCTAACATTTCAGCTCTTAATCCTTAGCATGCTTTAGGATGTGTGCCACAAGACACTAAGACTCATGAGAAACCTACATCACACTTGCCTCCTCATTTCTCACCATCCCCTCTCTTATTGTCTATGTCTTCTATAATTCACTTTAACTAAGATAACATTTTATTTGAACTTCTTTGTTCTAGGTTGATTAATTGACTCAAATGAAAAAAGAGGTATAGACAAGATCTTATGAATCTCCCTTTTTGTATGTGTCTTCAATATCATGACCACTCTACTAATTAAAGTCGAGCCTTACATTATAGAATTCACTAACTCATTAATTATGATATCATTTTTATAACATGTAATGATAAGTGGTACTAAATACTAATTATTTTAAATAATATTTAAGATCTTATTATGTTGCTCCACACTATGTTTCATTGTTAGCCTATCCATTAGGGGCTCATTGTTATTCATGGTGGTACAATATTAGGTACAATCACACATTTTGAGAAACATTTAATACTGTTGCAAGTAGTGGTTGTCATTGCACCAAAAGATCGACCTATTAATACCCGATACAACCACTAGACTTATAGAAGACACATGACGCTATTAAACCATGTCGTAAATCCTGAAGGGGGACGTTGGTGGTTAGTCCAACAATCCCCCCCTTGGCATCACCTGAGAGGATTCAAACCTATGACCAAGCTCTGATACAACTTGTTACAAGTAGTGGTTGTTGTTGCACCAAAAGATCGACCTGTTAATGCCCGATACAACCACTAGACTTATAGAAGACACAAGAGGCTATTAAACCATGTCCTGAATCCTGAAGGGGGATGTTGGTGATTAGTCCAACAAATACCTCTTCTTATCCTTTTCTCTATGCTTAAGGGGAAAGAGTAGTATTTCAATCTCTCATCCTTTTGTGGAGAAGGGAAAATTCATCGACCTTGAGACTGGTTAAAATCTCAAGGGATGAACTACCCCTTGCACCACCTTAATTCAAATAGCACTCTCGTGAGCTAGGGGATCAACACAATTATAATGTGAAATAGAAGAACCCAAATAACTTAACATGGTGATAAATTTAAAAAAATTGATTATTGAAAACAAGAAAGCTTACTTCCATAGTTGACTATGTAAATCAACTAGCTCATTGCCTCAGACACTAGTGTGGGTCTAGGACAACAACGCAAGTATGTAGGATGTTACTAAAACACACATTTGTCTTGCATGAGAAGAGGACAAAGATTATGATAGGATCCTAAAAACTAACTAGAATAACAAAATGAATATTGAGTTAATAACAAAGTGAAAAAAAAGAAACTAGGTTATAAAAATGAAGATAATATAAATAGATGAAAAACAAGAGAAGCTCACAAACAAAGAAGGTTGAAAGAGCCAATGAACCACTTCACTTCTTTTTCTAATGACCTTGTACACATAGAAAAAATAAAAATTAGTGTGGGCTAAATAGGATCTTTTTGCAATCAAACCCTTATTTTGGTGTTTCCACCTCCTTTGATAGCCAAATGGATAATTGGTGATAGATAACCAACATAGAAAATAATAAATGATAATAAGATGATAAGATGATAAAGATAGTACGATAAGCTAGCTAAAATGGAAGATAGGATGACAAGAAAATCTCCTTAAAGACTATGAAGTTTGAGCTCAATAGAGTAAAGGAAATTTGACACTAGTGACAGTGCTAATGCATTGTGATAGTTGTCCCAATACATAAGGAACATGGTGTAGAAGATCAAATATAGAGCTCACGAGTGTTTAGGACTATAAATGTAGCCAAGAGAGATCCAAAGTGGGTGAAGAAGATCATTTTATGAAGTTCAAAAATGTGATTATAATGGAAAAGTGTTAAATTTTAGCATCAATGGTAGTTATAACGCTTCAATGGATCATTTTACATTTTTAGATATGTGGGTTAAGTACATGTTGTATGGATGTATCTTTGGTGTGCATGCATCCGAGGTCAACTAGGTTGTGTGGAAAATAATCTCAATTGATGCTAACAAGGAAAAGTGGAGGGATGCAAAAATTGATGTGGAATTTCACATTTTATGGAAGGTAGGAACATTATGCAATGGAAAATTGTAGAAGGGTGCAAATTTATGACATTACATTTTGTACCCACTTTCGTGAGCATATCACGGTATAGAATGCGAGCTAAAGTAAAGAAGACTTACCTAACTTGCCTGCATGTTTTTTGTCCATATAAGGTTGCCCCTAATAAGAAAGCCTTCAATTGTTGTTGAGTTTCATCTAGCACACAAGTTGTAGATGAGCATGTTGTACGATGAAGACAACCCGCTAGGCAAAGACCACCAATGGCACATCAATATGGGTGGAAAGTTGTGGTAAGCTAGATAGTCATACAATAGATCGATTTTGATAGTGTGCTAATATGAGTAAAAAAATATTAAATAGTTATATGATAGGGAAGCTTTAGATGTGCACTGATCCAAGTAGAAAAAACTAGATAGTTGCATGATAGGGTAGCTTTAGACATGCATTGATACAAGTAGCAACAGATACATATTCATGTGATCTAGGGCGACTTAGATCATGCTAGTACAAGTAGTGAATGATAGATAGCTATACAATAGGGTGAGATTTTATAAGATAGAGGATTGGTACCCACAAATTAAAATGAGATAGTGGATTGGCCCCCACAAAGGAAAGCAAATAGATCAAAATTTTAAATTTTCTTAAAAAACGTGTGATGTAAAGACAACATGATAATAAGACAATCAAACAATCAAGCTACAATAGATATAAAATCCCCCACTTAGAATGGATTGTGTTGCTCAAAGGGGCACAAACAACATTCTAAGGAGAGAGAAAAATATTGTGGTATGTCACCATGCAAGATGTTTCCATATAATTTCACCCCACACTAGGTGACACATGATATCCACAACATCTAGACATGGATAGGGGATCTAATGAGTTAATATCAGAACCCAGAAGAGGGACAAAGATATATGATAGAGTCTCCGATGGGTATTTCATTAGGGATGACCTAGCTTGTATCTAAAGAAGACCACATGAAGATAAAAAAAATAATGAAAAAACTTGGGTCGACATGGAAGGGAAGCCTAAATGCCCCCAACATTTTGCATTGTCCCAAATGTCAAATGTCAATGCATGACAAATAGATGAATAAGATGAAAAATAGAAGAAGATGCATGATAGATAACATTGGCTGTCTCAACCTTGCAGTTACAAAAACTTCAAACTTAATTTTGAAGGCCTTAGAGGCTTCAAAAGCAATCAAAACTTGTCCAGAATACTACTTCATGGTCTCACTTGTAAGAGTGCTTCAAGAAGTCTCTAAAAAGTGGTATAATAGAAAATCAAGTACACAGTTCAAAAGTTATGGCCTCCTAAAGTTGGGTCTCCTAAAATAGAAAATATAAAAAAGTGTCAAACATGTAAATGAAATGTAAAAGGGAGTTACACATGTTGGTGTGTGTATTGACACATCATAGGGAATCTTTGATTGGAGATAATATGGGCACCTCTTTTTGGGGTTGTTTTAGCCCATGATTTTGTAATACCATTTGACGGCTTCTTGTATTGTATCTCTTATATAGTAGGTGTGTGAGATGGAGGGTTTGTGTAAGAGTATTATATCTTTGTAGTTACCTTGGATCTCGGGTCAGATATAATATTGGGCTTCTTTAAGAGTGTGTGGTTTTTCTCCCGAAAACATTCTCCCCACATAAATCATTTTGTTGTGGTATGAATGTTATTTGTGTTTTTTCTGTAACTGTAAAAAAGATTTGATAAAGTTTTTATATTATTCTCCCCTTAGGGTTAGTGTAGGAATTTGTTCCACTACTTAAATTCCTTACAAGTGGTATCAGAGTTTGATCTCCTTTGGTTTCAGTTGTGGGTTGTTGGGTTTTTTGAGATAATCCAGTTTTTAGTGGGAACTTGTGTAGAAGATAATTAGTGATCATGTTGCAAGAAGTTTAAATGGATAGTTTGTCGTGGAGAATGGAGTTGGAGAAATCTTATGGAAATAATTTTAAAATGTGGAATTTGAAGATGAAGGATATACTAATAGATCAAGATCTATGTGAGGCTATTGATGAGGTTGTCATGAAGCCCACATATCCAGATGAGGTTGCTAAATATGCTATTATGGACTATAAAGTCAATGGTCTAATCAGATTCTATTTTAATCAATGTCCATGAAGAGTTCTTTGCAAAGAGCCCATGAAAGAATCTTGGTGAAATATATCAAAAGAAATCTTAAGTAAATAAGATTTTCTTGAGGAAGAAGCTATATTCCTTGAAATGGAGGAGGGTGGAAAAATTATAGATAACATGGAAGCATTCAATATGTTGGTGGCTTAGTTAGCATTTGTTGGTGTCAAGATGGATGAGGGAGAGAAATGTCAAATCCTAGTTTGCTCTTTGCCGAATTTGTGGGGTTCACTTGTTATGGCCATTAAAAGTACTTCTATCATTTCAAGGATAGAAGATGTGGTGTGTTTTTTTATTTCTAAAGAGATGAGGATGAAGGTATCCACCAGTGCCAAGGAAGCCCTAGTTGTCTATGGAAGACCGAAGGAAAAAGGAAAGAAGAATGAGAAGCTTAAAAATTCCAAATCCAGAGAGATCCAAATCTCCTCGAAAGTCCAAAGTTATTTTCTAGAATTGTGGTAAACCTGGACACATCTATAGGGACTGCAAAGAAGAGAAGAAAAAGAAAGAGAATAAATTTAATTATGATTCTGAGTCTGAGAAGGAAGGTGGTGGTGCATTCATTTCATCTTTGGCCACTCATGCATGCAATGATACATGGTTGATTGACTCGGGTGTATCTTTTCATATGACTTCTAATAGAGATTAGTTTTATAAATATGAATAATTTGATTGAGGTAAGGTGTACTTGGATGATAATTCTCATTTAAATATTATTGGTTGTGGTAAAGTTAAAATCAGGTTCCCTAATGGTAGAATAAGAAATATTAAAGATGTGTTGCATCTCCCTAATATAAGATGAATTTTTTAATTTGTGAGCAAAATGATAGATTTGGGTATGTAGGTAGTATTTTCTAATGCAAGATGCAAAATGAGGAAAAGTGTTATGGTGGTTGCTAGAGGTATCAGAATTGACACTCAGTATGAGTTGGATGCATACATTCTTGAGTTTAATAGTACTTTTGTGAAGACAAACTTTGTGGATACTTCATTGAAAAAATTGAAGTTCTCAATAGTTAAATGGGAAATCTTAAATCCTATCCGCTTCCTTTTGGTTTTGAGCTCCAAAAAAATTGAGAGGGGTATAAAAGAAACCTACCTCTCCTTATTTGATCATAAGGAAATTGGAATTTAAGCTCTCTCCTACAAGTTTTCATTTCAAGCATTCTAAGGAAGATTCTAAAGCATTCTAATGTGTTTTCAAAGTAATCTTCTCCATGGATCAAGCATCATCCCCTCATTAATGGTCAAGAAAAGGATTCCACCATCAAGGAAGGATATCATAACATAAGCATCAATCCACATAGGTCCAAACAACTAAGCATTCAAGTCTCCAATTCTACAAGACATTCCTCTCTCTCTCTCTCTCTCTCTCTCTGAGAGCATTGTGGAAAACTACAAAATTCATTATACATTAAGGCTTCTCTTTCATGATTTTCTTTTAAGTTTTTGGGTGGAGTCAAAGCTATTGTATTAACACTTGTGATTACATTAAAAGAAGCATTGCACCATCAAGGTATAAGGTAATTCATATTTTAGATCTAGCTTCTATTTCATATCAGCAAGTTTTCCTTTCAAGCACATTTCATTTCAATTTCAAGGTTGATTCCTCAACCGGGGTTTGACTGATGGAAACACCTCTCTAAAAAATATTTTCCTTGTTTTCCTATGTGTAGGTATAGGTGGTTCTCGCACCGGATCAAATCTGTGAACTTCAGGACCTTGTCTGTGATTCTCAAAATAGTCAGAAGTGTGGGGAACATGTCAACCTACTTAACCTAGTTTGAGGAACACATCGGCCTAGTCAACATAGTCCATCTAGATCTCAAAATTGATTTTACAAGTCAATTGCATCCTCTAGACCCCATTTTTGGTATTTGTATTGAGTTGTCTATTTTCTTTCAGTATGTGCATCTTGAAACTTGTCTTTTCCTCCTTTCTAGCTCACTACTTTGCATTACTCCTAATAAACCCTATATAATAGTGAAGGATCATTGCACTCACTCAGTGCTTAGGTACACTTGAGCTTAGTCGGTCATCTCTATTCTGAATGTCCTATAAGAAATAAGATCTACCCATTGATTCTCAATTCTTATGTTACATTTTGGTAGAACTAACTCATAACATATCCATTCTAATTTGTGTGTAGATCTCTTTTGTCCACATCACACTTAAACTTCTAAATCTAATTTTGGTAGATTTAATTTTCATGATAGAATTCACTAAATTGTGTTGGCTTGTTATTTCTCATGTCGTTACATTTCTCATTTCTTCCATTTATCAATCATATGAAGTAGATAATACTTTCTTTAATTTCATGCTACTTTCCTTTGTAGTACTCTACCATATGCCATCATGAACACTTCAAATATCCTTCCCTCTTTTAGATCATTTAAAAAAAAATTTATCCATATTTCATGTAATTTATCATAAAACTCTTAATGAAATGTACGAATTATGTTGAAAATGATAATATTCCCATAAACAACCCTACCACTTCTCCTAATGAAGATAGTGATCAACCTCCTAACAATACCACATTGGAGCATCCTAGATCATCTTCTCCTAGACCAACCATAATAGAGAAACTTAGAATTTTCCCTTCTATATCTAATCCTTCTCTTTATCCAAGAATTTTCAACAATATTGATGTGAAAAATTTCTTTGATGATATCTCCTACGATAATGTTAACTAATAATGAAGATATTGATAAGCCCTCTCCTTTCTCTCAACCAAAAGAGGATGTGCATGAAGAAACCAAACCTATTGTGTTGACTTGGTGGTCAGCACCTCCTTGGAGATTCGTGACATAGCTTAACCGCCTCCCGTGGATCGGGTTAAATCTGACATTTGTATCAGGCATTGATAATTCAAGCTTTTGGTGCAATGGCAAATGATTCAAATAATTGGTATCAGAGCCTTGGGTCATGGGTTCGAGTCTCCCTTCAGTGGGTGCTGAAGGCTTAGTCGGTGCTGAGGGGGAGATTGTTGACTTGGTGGTCAGCACCTCCTTGGAGATTTGTGACATGGCTTAACCGCCTCTCATGGATCAAGTTAAATCTAACATTTGTAACGGGCATTGATAGTTCGAGCTTTTGGTGCAACAGCAAATGATTCAAACATATTGTTCCTCGTTATACTACATATTTCTACAAACCTCATGATGAAAGTCCTTTTCCTTCTCAACTAAAGGTTAATTACAATATAGGTGACGATCTTACTTCTCAACAAGGCTATAGTGGACAAGGTCTTGGCATCAATGAGAAAGGTATAAAGGTTCATATAGATCCTCCTACACAAATCACTATAAATGGTACTACACAAATCACTATAAATGGTATAGGATTTATTCCTCACACAAACACTTTTCCTTCTTCAAATATTTTTATATGTCTTTTCTCATGTGTCTTTGTTTTCCTTTTATCTTTTTTTATTTTTGTTGGCTTTTGTGTGCCCTTGCATGTGCTTGTCTAAGTTGAGATCCTTTGTTTGGGGGGTTGTGTCCCTAAACTTAGTGATGTCTTATCTCTTTGCAATTTTGTCCATGATCATTTCTCTCCCTTCTCTCTTTTCCTTTACCATGAGCATGAGGTGGACACATAATCTTTCTAAAGTGGGGGCTAAATGTACAGTCCCAAATTGTAAGCACATATAATTAGATGCTCAATTAGGCCCCATTTTATCATGTATGGGATCCCACATTGAGTTCGAGTACTCCAACTCTGCATCATTTATCATTCTGGCATCTTCTCCAAAATCCCTATTCCCGAACCAAATTTGGAGGCTTTTTGGGAAGAATAGGATGACCCACTAGACCTAGTACCTGGAATTTACCCAAAAATTTAAATTAGGGGCCCATCTCAATGGTTAAGCAGAAAATCTTAAATGTCACTGACTTCCTTCAAGTTTCTAGCTCTAAAACATTTGAGTGGTATAAAAGAAACCTACCTCTCCTCTTTTAATCATAAGGAAATTGGAATTCAAGGTCTCTTCTACAAATTTGCATTTCAAGCATTCTAAGGAAAATTCTCAAGCATTGTAATGTGTTTTCAAGGAAATCTTCTCCATGGATCAAGCTTATTTCCCTCATTGAAGACAAAGCAAAGTAGTCCACCATCAAGGAAGGAGATCATATCATAAGAATCAATCCACGTACATCCAAATGGCCAATCATTCAAGTCTTCAATTCAACAAAACATTCTTCTCTCTAACTCTCTTCATCAAGGCATTATGGAAAACTACAACATTCATTGTGCAAGGCTTGTCTTTCATGATTTCCTTTTAGTTTTTTGTGTGTAGTCAAAGTTGTTGCAATAGAACTTGTGACTACATCTAAAGAAGCATTGCACCATCAATTTCAAGGTTCATTCTTCAACCAAGGTTTGACTGAGGCAAACTCCTATCTACACAATATTTTCCTTAGTTTCCTATGTGTAAAGTATAGGTGATGCTCACACAAGATAAGATATGGGAAGTTTAGGACCTTGTAGACAATCAGTAACTAAAAATAGTCAGAAGTGTAGGGAATAGGTCAACCCACTCAACCTAGTCCCAAGAATAGGTCAACACAGTCCCTTCAAATTAATTTTATAGGTTAGTTGTATCCTCTTGACCCCATTTCTAAGCTATCTATTTTATGCTAGTTTATGCATCCTGAAACTTATATTCCTCTTTTTTATCTGACTACTTTTCATTACTCCTAATCAACCCTCGATAATGCCAAAGAATCATTTCACTCCCTCAATGTGTAATTCCACTTGAGCCTAGTGGGTCATCTTCCTTTTGAATATGCTATAAGAAATATGATCTACCTATTGGTTCACATTTCTTATGTTATAACTTCTATCAATTCTTTCCCAATCGAGTCAATGCTCACTCTATAAAAGTCCATGGGAAGAGCATCTATTCATGGGGCCTTATCATTATTGAATGTCTTGATATTTTTAATTAGATGTGCTTTTAAAATCTCTTTTACCATAAGAATAGCATCCTGTTGATATACCTTCATGGAAATAGTTTAGCAAAAAATAGTGTTGACCTCTAATATATTAGCATTAGTCTCAAAAGAGAAAAGATTCCTTGGAAAGGATAAAAAGGATCATTGATAAACTTCTTATCACGAGAGGAATCCCCATCCTCTACAATAGCTCCAATTCTTTCTCTAGCATATTTTTCTTGATAATATTAAAGCAATCTTTCGAATCCCTATCACTTTCGTAAAGCCAAGTCATCCTAGCTCTAACTTTGGCACATCAATGAGTATATTTTTTAATCTTCCTCAAGAGAGACTTAGCTCTATTCTCAATGAACAAGTAACCAATATTTCTCTAAAAAAAACCTTTGAATCCAAGTAATTTTATTGAACAAAACGTTTTAATATTCCTGCTATCCAATTTAGGTATGTCATTATGAAAGGGTCTTAGGATATATTTTCTATTAGAGGACTCAAGTATAATGACATTCCAACTATAAACTTTTGAACTTAAATTGGCTAATGGTGGATTTTTCATTCATGTACAATCTTTAAAAACAATACAAAACTTAATCCCCTTTAGAAGGTTTTTCTTCTTTTGAGGCCTTCTTCTCTCTGCCTTTCTTACCACCTCTCTTCTAGGTTCTAGAGCTTCTACACCTTTCTATTTGTTTCATTTTCTTCTTTCTTTCATTATCCCTATTATCCTCTAGAGTTACCATGGCTTGTTCTAACTATGAAGTAGAGTGGAGTCAGTTAAAGCAATTTAAAACTAGAACACCATAGCCCATAGGTGAGTAGGGTTTAGGGTCTTAGGTGAGTTAGTGTTTAGTAGCATTTATTGTAGACCATCTAAAACATTATTATTCTTGTACTCTTCAATGTTGGCTTTTATAATGGCAAGAGCTAATTGTTGAGCATTTTTATGGAAAACAAATTTCTCTTGTCATCTTTATTTGATAGAGATTTATTAACATATTTTTCCAAAGCTTTCACCATAATAATTTCCCCATCAAATAAGAGGTTAGAAAGATAAATTGTTGCTTCCTCTATTAACCCTATATTGGGTGGGAGGATGATCAATTCCTCCCCTTGGGGGATAGCCACAACCTCCTCATTTCACTTAATAGATCCATTATTAGGTTTAGCGATGTCATTTATAAAATATTTTTAGTATCTACAACCTTTAACAAGATCTAATTTGAAGGAGGGTTATCATGTTCCCTTGTCAACTTATTTATTCAATTCTACATTAGGAGGAAGCTTAGTGAAAACACCAATATTATTCACCACAAATTTAGGGATTTTTTTCTCAAATGTCCATTTTGTTAACACAAAAAAAAATGAATTAAGGCTACCCAATAAATTTAATTTGGAGTAGATAAACTTAGTATGAAATTGGATAGATTTATCATCCAAAATATCAATGAAAGGAAACAAAGATATTATAACCCTTTCACTGCAATGGGGCAAGGTAACCCTGGCTACTTGCAAAACATTCCCCAAGGGCTTTAAGGAAATGAAGAATAAACTTTCATAGTTTTTCTTTTTTTGGAAAAATTGGGGAAACCACTATATAATTATATTATTTAAAATCGGATTCAAAGGCTCATTAGGGAAAGAATCCATGAAGAAAACCCTAAATCATAGCCTATAAAAAATATTACATTAAGTGTAATCCAACCAAGAAACCAAAATGGAGAGAAATACAAAATCTCCAAATGCTCTAAGTATGATGAAATATACCCCTATACCTAGAGCATAATGATGTCACAAATGACTAATTACATGTAAATACAATGAAATTATTACTGGGTACATATGTCCATCTTATACATCGATTGAATACATATAGGAATGATATTGAAATAATTAGGGCTTTGCACAAGCACCACCATCACAACAGATACAACCTCTGTGACCTAAGTATACATCCCAAAAATAAAAGTAGACAGTGATTTCAAAATGCTTCCAATACATTTGGTGCAGGAGCACCAAGGGTGAAAGTCCTTTGTTTTTGTTATGTTGCTTTCCTAGTTGACTAGGTTGATTAAGAAAGAATAGGAAATTTTTAGAAGTATTAGGGTTTTCTAGGGTAACATTTGGAGGCTTATTTGTCCACCCACTCATTGTAAAGTCCTAAAGGACACAAGGGTCAAATAGTGGAATGGACCCTCTAGATCTTTAGGAAGTTAATTTTGGAGTGTTTTGAGTCTTAAAGTTTAGGTTAGAGTTTAGTTGAGTTAGGCATGGAGTAAAAAATAGCCTAAAACCATTTAGGTAAGCGATTAGAAAAAGTTGCTCATAGCAACTTTGCTCTCCATGAAGTTTTTGACCTAACCAATGGAATAGGTCAGTTAGAGCTGATGAACCAAGGAGGAGGAAGTTATTTAAGACCTTCCATGGTGAATTCATGAGGTGGTTCAATTTTTAGATTGATTTTCTTTATAATGTGTGACTGCAACTAGTAACAATGACTATGTCATCCATTTTTGGATTGAAGTACTTTGTAAATGGCATAGAGTTGTTGGTGTTTTCAATATAATCAAATCTTTATGGTGTTTTAACAACTCTGTATGTAATTAGATTGAAAGAAATATTTCATTAGATAGTTTCTTTTTAAATTTCTTGAGGTTGCTAGTTTCCTGGTCCATTCTGGACTGTGTATATAAAATGGCCTCTCAAGCTTCCTAGGACCATGGAAAACAAAATGTGCCCGGTTGGAATGCAAGAGGGGTATGTATACATAATTTTTATTTTTGGCTTGTTATTAGAAATGCAAGGATTGAATTATGAGCTCTTTCCCTAGGCGAGCTTGGCAATAGCCCGACTAGGGAAAAAGAGGATCAGAGTTTGTACACTGCAAGGCTAGATTGATTGATGCAATCCAGGAGTTGGAGCATGTCGATTCAATGAAGATACAACTATCCAAGCAATGGTGGAATCCCATGACATGTTTTCATATGTCTATGAAGGAAAAGCCACAATAGTGACCCATTAGGCCTATTTTTAAGGACTCTGTCCTTAAGTGAAGGAAGGTATTGTACGAAAAGAGTGAAGAACCCTAACATTGAAAATCATTTGTAAAATCAAAAAGGGTGTCAGGATCCATGATTAGTTTTGGGGGTCTTTAAGCTAAAAATTGGAAGAATCCCTAATTTGTACCTCGATAGGGCTACAAGCAATAACTAGGCCTAATTCCTAGTTTTTAGGAACCCAATAGGAAGAAGATTGGATGGAGGTTCTAAACTATTAAGATAGTCATCATTTGACCTAAGAACATTGAAGTTCAACCCTGCAAGTCATGGTGATAAAGTTGGCATAGGTAGCTAGAAAACTCTATGTAACTTTCAATGAGCATTGACACACGTATTGATAGGAAGAGACTTGGTTGGGAGCATAGTGTTCTAAGTGACTTGCCCTTGGGAATTAGGGTTGCAGAAGCCCTAGGAAGGTGATGCAAGGGCATTATAGGGTACTTGGTGAATCTTCATGGAGGTTTGTTTTTTTGGTTCTATGGTACTTGGTTGCAGCTTTAACCAACGGTCTCGATTATTGAAGGAAGCTCGGCTGCTGAAGGAACTCGGTGGAAATTCTTGTGCTTGGTGGAACTTGCACTCAGTGATGCCTGTGTTGCTCGATGTTTCCTGGCTTGGTCGGTTGTTTCTCTGGCACTCGATAGTTCTAGTTTACCTACTGGAGTTCTTGGTGATTTGGTTGGCCGACTTGGTGCATTTATTGTTAGTATCTTTGGTTGTATTCTCCTA
Organism: Chamaecyparis obtusa; assembly: GCA_027943335.1. Lineage (NCBI taxonomy): Eukaryota > Viridiplantae > Streptophyta > Pinopsida > Cupressales > Cupressaceae > Chamaecyparis > Chamaecyparis obtusa. The sequence continues at coordinate 352,765 of BSBK01002686.1, forward strand.
TGTAGATCTTGAGGCTGACATGGGGAATTAAATGTTTGTAAGGCTATTTGTGAGCGGACTATTATTGCATTTAATATTTATTTGTAATAGGATCTGACTTGGCTTAGGAGTTAATTATGTCATCTAGCTGACTTGTGGCTGAAGATTAGTATTTAAGGAGTGTTTGGGTAGTTGTTTAGGACATGATCAGATTTGAGAAGTGAGATAGATTTTAGACTTGGATCCTACGAGATCTTGAAGATCAAATTGTTATCTGATAGTTTGTAATAGCAGAGCTAGTGGTTGTTTGCTTGGAAACAAGGAGATTGCTTGGAGGCTTGCGAGCTCAAGTTCAGATCTGCCTTACGATTCCATCAGTTGATGATTATTTTCAGAATTGGACTAGTTGGGGTTGTGATTGGATCTTTGTTGATGAAGATGAAGGTGAAATGAAGATCAATCGGTGGAGGTTGATGGTGACTAAATTGAAAGCTAAGTTCATACCTGCTAACTATGAGCTTGACTTGTTTAAGAAGTTGCAGAATCTGAAGCAAACAAATTTGACTATGGAGGATTATACCAAGGAGTTCTATAAGTTGACTATTTGGTTTGGACACAGAGAACTTGGTAAAGAAAAAGTAGCTCGATATGTGAATGGTTTGAGGTTTAACATTCAGGATGAGCTTGGTATGCTGAAGATTGATTCGATTGAAGATGTTTATTAGTATGCTCTGAAGGCAAAAGATAAGTTGAAAAGGAGACAACATAGTAATCCCTGAGGGAAGGAAAAGATTGATCACTCGATGAAGGATAAACCGACTGTTGAAGATGAACAGAAACCTATGGAACTGAAGAAGAAGACAGGTAGTGTTATGTTTAAGGGTACCTGTTATAACTGTGTTGAAGAAGGACACCATTCTTTTGAGTGTACACAGAAGAAGTTTGGTGACCGACAGACTACTGTGGTAAATGAGAACATTTAGAATGAACCTGAAACTGAGAACTTGCTGGTTCGGTGAACATTGCTCGGTACAACGGAGGAACCTTGTCAGAAGAGTAACTTGTTCAAGACTCAGTGCAAGTCTAGAGGTAAACTGTGTGATGTTATTGTTGATAGTGGTAGTACTAATAACCTTGTTGTGGAGGACATGGTTCAGAAACTTAGTTTGAATAGAATGAAGCATCCTCATCCTTATAGGATTGGCTGGTTACAAAATGATCATGCTCTAAAAGTGAGGGAGCAATGCTTTGTTGATTTTCAGATTGGCCAGTATAAGGATCTTGTGTTATGTGATATTGTGGAGATGAATATTTGTCATATATTGCTCAATAGACCTTGGCAATATGATTCTAGAGCTATGTATGATTGTGTTAAGAATGTGTTTACTGTAGAGAAGGATGACAGGAAGTTTTCCCTGATGCCTTTGCTGGATACAACACTCGGTAGGAGGAGTCTGAGTATTGGTAGCCAAGTTGAGTTGGTGGATCCTGAGAGGAATGATGATCAGTATGGAGAAGAAGCCTGTGTGTTATCAAGGAAATACTTGAAGAGACAGAGGAAGCTAAAGTGGAAGAGTATGCAGGGTGAAAAGTTAGAGGACTTATATGTGAAGAACCAGTTCAGGGTTTACGTGCTGAATCCCAGAAGATGTTCTTCCAGCCTATGAGAACATCTTTTCAAACCTAGGGTGTTTGATGTAGGGGCATTCTAGGGTACTCGATGAATTTTCATGGAGGTGTGTTGGTTTGGTTCTGTGGTACTCGGTTGCAGCTTTAACCAACGGTATTGGTTATTGAAGGAAGCTCAGTTGCTGAAGGAACTCGGTGGAACTTCTTGTGCTCGGTGGAACTTGCGCTCGGTGATACTTGTGTTGCTTAGTTTTTCCTGGCTTGGTTGGTTGTTTCTCTGGTGCTCGGTAGTTCTTGTTTACCGATTGGAGTTCTTGGTGATTTGGTTGGCTGACTTGGTGCATTTATTATTGGTATCTTTTGTTGTATTCTCCTATGTAGATCTTGAGGCCGACATGGGGAATTAAATGTTTGTAAGGCTATTTGTGAGCTGACTATTGTTGCATTTAATATTTGTTTGTAATACAAGTTGACTTGGCTTAGGAGTTAATTATGTCATCCATCCAACTTGTGGCACTTGAAGATTAGTATTTAAGGAGTGGTTAGGTAGTTGTTTAGGACATGATCAGATTTGAGAAGAGAGATAGATTTTAGACTTGGATCCTGCGAGATCTTGAAGATCAAATTGTTATCTGATAGTTTGTAATAGTAGAGCTAGTAGTTGTTTGCTTGCAAACAAGGAGATTTCTTGGAGGCTTGCGAGCTCAAGTTCAGATCTACCTTAGGGTTCCATCAGTTGCTGATTATTTTCAGAACTAGACTAGCTAGGGTTGGGATTGGATCTTTATTGATCTTGTTGAACTGTTTCTTCATTATATTTGGCCCTAACTCGGAAGGCCTTACAATTGGGCATGCTAATGAAAATTCAGTTGAAAACAATTGTCTTGTTGTGTTATTCTGCACTATGGTGTTTGGCTGCTTGTGAGGACTATCCTTAATTGAATCCTCCTTGCCTGTTCTACGTCAGAAGGTCTATTGAAGAGGCCTAGTAAGTGAGTCAAATAGACCCCTAGTTGAAGATCCAAGAATACTCCTATCAACATCCTCCAATTTTGGAGTCCAAGTACAGATTTATCCATATTATTCCACCATATCCAAAGGATCAGATACCCCAAAATCTCCACCCACATCTTGTGCATTTCCAAAAATCTGTAACAATGAGTTCAAATTGATCTATGGATGAACATTTATATATGGAACAGAACTCATAGGATGGTGACTTTGAACATGTTGCAAAATAGGAGCATTGTCTTCGAATCCCCCAACTCTAGGTTGAAATTCCAAAATATCTAATAGAGCATAGAATTTTTGTTGAACCTTATACTTCATATCCTTACCAAATGACCAATCAACATTTTGTAGAGTAAAATAAACATGCTTGTAACTTTGCTTCTCCAGTGATTTTTTAATTGTGGAGGAACATTCTTTATTTCTAGCCATCTTGGTGAGGATTTAACAACAACTTAGACTTATCTTTTGGAGAGAAAGGAATGGGATTGAAATAATAATTGAACCAAATTCCAAAACTTACTTTTTAGAACTCAATATTGCTTACCATGAATCATGAAAAACCCCAAAAAATAAACTTCCATAAATTCCATTGATAGAAGAATACATAATTTCTCATCTTTCTACCCATATATTTGCAAACCATTCATCCATAAATTTCCTTAAGGGAAAAATATTAGCATCAAGGAAAATAAAAAATAGTACAATATTTATGAGTCCGTTCTCTTTTGACCTTATAGATTGAATCATTTCCAAGTTAGAACAGACTAAAGGAATTCAACAAGGAGAACAAGCCTTACTAACTTCTTCATCTTTGGGGACTTTTCCTTCAAAGAGGCTTCCATCTCTCATTCCATTTGGCCTAATCTCCAGTATGTGTTCATTCTTTAACACCTCGAACACATATGATGGCAGCATTAAAACAACTTCCACTTTTGACCTCAAGACTTCCTAGAAAGAGAGCTTATACTAGTCTATCAAAGGATCATCTACATTCGTCTACTCAGTAGGATTATCTACAAAAAAAATTACTTCATCTAGCAATGGGGTAATGTTACTTCCACTAAGCTCTTCCACAATGGCTTGGTACAAGACCAATAAAGGAAAATAATTAACTAAGGGGCAAAACACATTAAAAGCATTAAATAAAGTTGTCAACCTCCACTAGCACTAGAGTGAAGACAAGAGCCTTGTTCATCGAGCCAACACCATAGTATGGGAGGGAAAATAAGAAAATTATAATTATAATCAATCAAATAAAAAATACCCAACCCCCAAAAAAAAATTATAAAACCCTAAAATCAACAAGACTCCAATTGCTAATCTTCTAGAAAAAAGAGAGCAAAGAAGACATATGTTACTAATATCAATAAGTCAATATGAGTTTGTGCAATGAAATCAAGAGAACCAAGGAGTAGTAATGGAAGATGTCCATTGGACTTCCTCCTATCCCCATATTTTTAGGGAAAAAACATAGTAGACAAATACTAATAATGTGAGTAGAAGATCATACTTCCACCATCTATAATAATGAATCCAAACTTAGAGGACTAATCAATAATTGTGAGTTCATCATCCAGGCCTACAAAACCATCATCTCATAGAGTATGAACCTATTATAGAGTTCTATATAGGGAAAATATGTATCTATCATCATATGTTGGGAACCCAAGGCCTTCAAAATATTTTGTTATTTTAGATTTGCATATATTCTTCAATCGTATGGCTGTCTCTTATTCCTTGTATTAATACAACTATTGCAAATTATTTTTTCATCAATCTCAATTGTTATTTAGATAATCTAGACTAATTACAGTTAATTATATTTATGTAGGATACCCTAAGAATATCTTATTTTCCTATACAAATACAAATGGCATATCTTGGTTTGAGAGTCATATATATATATATATATATATATATATATATATATATATATATATATATATATATATATATATATATATATATATATATATATATATATATATATATATATATATATATATATATATATATATATATGTTTCATTTTCTACCTAGAAAGTGTTTCTCTACTTATACACCCAAGGAAACCATTGCCTTAAGTAGCCTTTGAATCGATATAACAATGTCAAGTAGATAGTACAACAAGCAAACATTTGTTAAATATTTTTGCTTCATTTTCCTAGCATTTATCAATTTTATACACACTAACTTAAAAATCACAAGGGATATTCACACATCTTAAATTTTGCTTTCCTAAAAGGCAATATATGCCTATAGTATTATTTATAATATTATTTAAAATATAAAATATGAATTATAGCATAAAGATAAAAATTAGCACAAAAATATATAGCATAAATATAAAGATTTACACAAAAAAGGCAACCAATATGACCAAATATTTAGTTTAGCTACAAGGGAAATAGAGGCCAAAAACACACACACAAAAAAAAAGACATTGCAAGCATGAACATTTACAGACTTGCAAATGAACTAGAGCCACCACTTGTAGAATCTTGACTCGGAGTAACACAAAAAAGGCACCAATGCTAGAGAAGGATGTGGAGGAATTGTTGGTGCATGACACCTTAAGAATTTGAGGGCATTGAAGAGTCCTTTCACCTTAGTGGTCGAATTCCTATCCAACTAGAATTGAATCTGTACATTTTATTTATTTTATATTTTTTCAATTTTAAAAAGTATTAAGACAAGTCCCGACCTACTAAAGAAAAGGAAAAGAACTTCTATAATTACTGTGTTGGGTGACCTAATATTTGGGTTTATAATTAGTTTCTAGCATATATGAGCACCTCATATATAAGATGCGCCTTGTTATGTTTCAAATCTAAAAACATATATATTTTTAGATAAGACATAGTTGACAAATATTCATATGTGAATAGAATAACATAATTCCAATGTGTTTAATAATGAATCCAAACTTAAGAGGACTAATATACAAATATGAGTACTCATAAGCTTAAGGAAAATACCTATCATCATTTATTTCAAATCCCAAGGCATTCAAACTTTTCTGTTACTCTAATTTGAGAATATTCTTCAATCATATAATTAAGCATCCTCTCCATTATACTTAGTTTCCTAATTTAACTATCACAAATTATTAGATTATTAGTTACAACTATTATTTAGACTATCAAGATTAATTATATTAATTGTATCAATTTGATCGATCTAGGTCAACCCTAAGACAACCTCATTTTCCTATACAAAAACATGTCATATCTTAGCTTGACATCCATTTACATATGTATGTTTTTATTATTAGCTAGAAAGTATTTCTCTACACATAGGTCCAAGGAAACCAATGCCTAAATTAGTCTTTGAACTAATATACCAATATCAAGTAGATAGAACTCCAAGAATAATTTTGTTGAGAATTTCTACTTCATTTTCATAGCATTTGTCAATGTATACACAATGATTTTGATGTATAATGATTATGTAACTCAAACATCACAAAGGATATTGTGCATGACAATTCAATTTAGTTACAACATGATAATAGAGGCTAAAAATCAATTTAAAAAAAAATTAAAATTAAAACAAACAAACAAAACAAGCACAAACATTTAACAAACAAGATGGAGCCAACACTTATAGATGTTTGAGAAGGAAAAACAAAAGTAGACGCTAGTGCTCAAGAAATATATGGAGGATGACATCTTAAGAATATAAGGACATTGAAGAGACCTTTGACCTTAGTGGTCAAAAGTCCATCCAATTAGAATTGAATCTAGATACATCTTAATTAGTCTATATCCTTCTTTCATTTTATTTTTTTTATGTATTAAGTCATTCAAGTAGGGACCTTCAAAAACATTCAATGATTTATTATGTTGGACAACCCCCTTTTTTTTTCAAATGGTTTATAGCATATGACACTTCTTGATATATAAGATGCAACTAAGTGTAATTCAAATATAAAAACATACATATATTACTTGTTATATGAATGATTGAATAAATTTTAATGACGTCTCATCATTAAATTTAATTAGAAGAAAAAAGGAATTCACCTAGATGCATTATATGTGTACCTATTAATCTAATTTCACAATTATGTTTTATATAATATAACAAAAACTGACAAACACAATGTGTGGATTCAATAGACAATGAGTAAATTTGACTATATCCCCTACATATGATTTCTTAAAGTCAAAGACAACTCATGGTTTAGATGTATACTTACTCAAATTGTTCCAATCCATTATATAAAACACAATTGCCAATATCTATATTTTCCAATTTGATTCAATACCAAAAAAAAAAACCCACCTCCCCACCCGCTCTTCAATTTAAGTATGAAATGGCATCTACAACACTGACATTTTGTGTTCTACAACTTTCATCTTGTAATCAACACCTCTCCATAAATTGGATAACTTCTTGAACAAAATCATGGGCCTCATAACAATTTTCATTTTGTGGGTGTGTAATTAAGAAAGAAATGCTCCATCTTGAATACTCTACATAGATGGACATCATTACACCGAAGGTGTTCCTATATGAAAATGAACAACCTTCTTTTAGTCATCAACAACTGAAAAGGCTCCTCAAGCAGTGCAAGGCAGGCGATTGAACACTTTTCAACCTTTGATTTTCTAGATGTCCTTTTTGTTGCCTTTTTTTCTTAATTCAACTTTGGACAATAAGTTTTGGAATGCATTTGCAAGTGATGTGTTAGGAACTCCTATTGTTGGCTATTTATGTCAAATACTGGAGCCGTACCAAGATTCCCATTATGTGGCATGAAATGAGTTGATTAACATATAGGTGCCCATATCATCCATTGGAAATGGTTTTAAGTGATTTGTTACAGTTGTGTTGCTAAGGGAAAGAATCAAATATTAAAAAGAGAAATGGTAGAGTATAGTTTGAAAAGGCAGAAGGCAATGGCGTACAACCTTTCATTGCGTTGAGTTCAGGCAGAATTTTAGTTTAATAATTAATATAGATTTATTTTTATTTACATAATTATATTAAACAAATACTTTCAAATAGATAAAATTTTATTTTATTTATATGAAATATATTTGAATGAAAAATAAGTTTTTTTAAAAAAACTCTTATCATAAAAACTACTAATAGGGTGGATAAACACTTAGCTAATTTGAAAATTAATTTTTTAGATGTTAAAAAGAAAAAGAAAAAATCATTAAAGATTAGTATGTAAATTATTGTTTATTGTTTTTTTTAAATCTTTAAAAGATAGATCATAAATATTGACTATAAAAACATACTATTTCTACATTAAAAAATTAATATTAGATATAATATTTCCTAAATTTGAAAAATAAAAGTTAAAAAATATAATATTTCCTAACTTTGAAATAATATGTACAAATATTTCAACAAAAATATATAATTTTTCAAATATAATAAATATGTATCATTAAAAGACATCTTAATTCATGTAAATATAATTGTTATATTTATATCTTCTTTTTCTCTTAATTGATTTTAAATTCTTTTATTATATTAATAAAGTCATTCTATTAAAATTTTAATAACTTAATCTTTTTGATTTACTTTTAAATAATTATTTTTTGAAAAAAATGTTTTTGCTAAATAATGTTACAACATACTTGACTAACTAAGGATAATAAGGATAATGGGGTACCAAACAACAGAGAACTGGTGTTGGTACCCCCGAAGGTTTATCCTACACCAGATAAACTTTCGGGCTCACAAATTGGGAAATGTTATGATATTCCTAAGGGTAATGATCAAACCAATTCTCACCAAAATTCGGCTATCCCTGAACAAGATAATCTTCTAATGGTTAGTGAGGGTTTCCAAATTGTTAAAAATAAAAAGCCTAGGAAAAAGAGCACTCAAAATTTGGCTTCTGACCGAAATCGTGTTACCTCGAAAACTAATCCATTTGCTGCTTTAGCTTCTCCTACATTGTTGACTAAAGATGGTTTTTGTACTGATAGAGGGGTTACTTATTCATTTAACTCGAAAGGGCAAAGTCCTACTAGTGGAAGGGCTGGTGATGTTACCATGCAAGAGGTGTCTGTAGATTTGGTTAGTAGCCGAGTGTGCCCTAATGATGGTAATATCACCATCCCTCCCAGCTCTGCCCTTAACGAGCTAGATGAATATTCCTTCATTGAAGTTATTTTAGCTAAAGATGGCCCCGACTTTGAAAATTTGAGGAATTCGGTTGATAATAATTATAACAGAGCTGTTGAAATTTCCGACATTGTAGATGGATCTCATATGAGCGGGAATTTTAGTATGAATGGAGCCCAACCAAGCCCTGCACATCTAACTTGTGATGAGGAAGAGGATGGCACCCTCTTGGGATGCAATGGATCTAAGAAAAAAAGTAGACCCTTGGGATCAAAAAATAAAAAGAAAAATGGGGAGTTGATAGCCCCTCTTACTGGTTGCTCCTTACCCCCTTCATCATGAAGTTTATTTTTTGGAATATTAGAGGGATTGAATCCCCTGATAGGAAGGCTATCATTAAGAGATTTCTTCTGGGACATAAAGACCTTGATTTCTTCATGATGCAGGAGCTAAAGGCGGTTGACTTCCCTCTTAATTCCTCCTTAGAATTTCTGTGGAGGGATGCCCTTAAATTTGTTACTAACCACCCTAAAGGGAAAGGTGGTGCTGCTTTACTTATTAACCCCTTTTGGGGAAGATATATAGATTCTGTTGGTTGCTCCCCCTGTAACCGTGTTGTTTGGGTTGTTATTAACCTTAATGGCTCCTCTTTCGGGGTATGCTCCATATATGCTCCTAATGAGGTTAAGGACAGGATTACTTTATGGGATTGGATTTATAATCTCCCTGACATCCCGTGGATATTGGGTGGAGACTTTAATATGATTGAGCATCATGAAGATAAGCTTGGTGGTCTTCCTTTTGCCTGGAAACAACAAGAGAAGACTCACTGGGATCGCTGCAAATATAAGCACAATTTATTTGATCCTTTGCAAGGTTGTAAAAAAGATTTCACGGGTCCCTGGTTCACCTGGTGTAATTTTTAGATAGGAGTTAAAAGAATCTATTCTAGACTTGATAGGTTCTATGTGAATGCTGATTTTTTTTCCTTTTCTCCTAATCAACAGAATTCTCATGTTCTTGTTTCTTCCTCTACCTTGTCTGATCATCTCCCTATCATTGCCAATGTTAACATTAGGAATGCTCTTGCTCCTAGTATGCATCATAATGAAAAGTTTATTCTTAATTCATCTCTCCTGAATGATCAGGATACTATTGTTGCTGTTAAGATGATCAAAATGTTTAACCTTAATATTAATTACTCTTCTCAAATTGATAAATGGAATATGAATGTCTCCTCATTGAAAAAATTGTTTCAGACTCTAGGGCAGAGAGAGGCTAAGAATTATAGGAGAGTTGAAAATTTGTTAAATGAACATCTTCAATCTGCTGAAATTGAGGCTCAGGCTAATCCTTTTTCCATTCCCCATGTCGAGCGGGTCTCTGCTGCCAGGGATTCTCTAAGGAGACATCAGCATGTTAAAACCATTGGGGCTTTTGTTAGAAGTCGCCAGCAGTGGATAAAACATGGGGATAAGGGATCTAAGTTCTTCTTTAACTATCTTAAGCAAAAGCATAATAAGGAAAGGATTGACAAGATTGTTGTGGATAATCAGGAACTCACTGATGTTAATGAGATTGCTACTGCCTTTGAAAATTTTTATAAAATCTTATTCCTTTCGAAAGACAGCAGCATAGCGAAGGATCTTAGGAACCAATGCAAGGCGCTTATACCCAAGAAAATTAACGAAAAAGATGCCTCCATCCTTAGGGCTAGGATCTCAATCCAGGAAATTACTGCTGCTATTAATACGCTTAAAAAAGATAAGGCCCTTGGGCCTAATGGTCTCCCTGCTGAATTTTATAAATCTAATATTGAGTGGATTGTCAAGTATTTGTTTGATTTATACTTAGAAGCTTATGATTGTGGTACCCTTGGCAATCTTATCAATACTGGGATTATTAAACTTATTCCTAAGGATGGAGATAAGTCCCTCATTAAGAACTGGCGCCCTATCACTCTGCTTAATGTTTCCTACAAAATTTTAGCTAAAGCTTTGGCTTCTTGGCTTGTTAATATTCTTCCCAACTTCATATGTCCCACCCAAACTGGTTTCGTTAAGGGTAGGTATATTCTCGAGAACCTTGTTACAAGCTGGGAGGCTATGGATTGGGCCAAGGGCTCGAACCAAAGGTCTGCTATGTTTCTTTTAGACTTTGAGAAAGCCTATGACCGTGTTGAATGGGACTTTATCCTTGTTATTCTTCAGGCCTTTGGCTTCCCTGATGAGTTTGTTAGATATATTCAAGTTTTACTTAAAGATTCCTCTGCTAGAATTGAAATTAATGGGTTGTTGACTAATCCTATCCCTCTGTCTCAGTCTATTAGGCAGGGATGCCCTCTTGCTCCTGCCCTCTTTGTTATTGCTTCTGATGCTTTATATTATGTTCTCAGAGATAACAGTATCTCTCCCAAAGTTAATGGGATTCTCCTCCCTGATAACTCTGATTTGCTTAACATCCAGTTTGCGGATGATACTTCTCTGTTCTTGGAACTTTCATGTTCTAATATTCAACATCTTAACCAAAAAATTGAGTTTTTTGAAATTATGTTTGGTGCTCGTATCTCTAAATCTAAATCTATTATGCTTGGATGGGATGAGGAACCACCTGATTGGCTTCCTCAATTCGGGTACTCATGGGGTGGACCTAACAAGATTGTCAGATACCTGGGGGTTCCTTTTTCTATCTCCCCCTCCCTCAAAGATATGTGGACTTGGGTCAAAGATAAAATTGTTAAGAAATTGTATAACTGGGATAATAGAGTGCTTTCGCTTGCTGGCAGGGTGCAGGTTTGTCAAAAAATCTTGTCTTCATATAGTATATACTATTCTTCTGTGTGGATGTTTAGTAATTATCAAATTTTGGAAATCCAGAAGGCCATTAGGAGGTTCCTTTGGTCGGATGGCAAAGGAAATAAAAAGAAGCATGCTGTTAGATGGAATTGGTGTCATATTGAGAAGAAATGTGGTGGTCTTGGTCTTAAAGACTTGAAAACGCAAGGTATAGCCTTGGCTGCTAAATGGATCTTCCAGGCTCTTGATGGTCAGGAACCTTGGAAGATTCTTATTAGGAATAATATTCAGAATGGCTATCCTAGGCAGGCTAAGCATTGGAAAAATCTGCCATTCGCTGACCTTGTTGTTGGGTCATTCTCGGTGATTGTCCAAGTCTCCTTGGTCTTTAAATCCATTTGGAAGGCCTGGGAGCTTGTGAGGGGATATATATATATATATATATATATATATATATATATATATATAATTCTAAATTTAGTGACATTAACTCAATTCATGGGGAACATTCCATATGGTGGAATCTAAAACATAATGGTAAACCTCTTGCTATGATTCAGGGCTGCTCTGCGAAGCATTGGAATAGCCAAGGTATTAAGTATCTTATTGATCTTCTTGAGGATGATAGTCTCCCTAGTTGGTAGCATTTTAAGGATAAGTTCAATCTTCCTGATTCTCATATTCGTACCTATAATATGGTTTCTCATGCCTGTCGCAGTATCCTTAACCTTCCTTGTAGATGTGATGTGGACTCACACCAGTTTTTGCAATTTAGATGGGATGATGGATCTTTACTGCATAAGGTTAAGGCCAAGGATATCTATAAAGTGCTTAAAAAGGATAACTCTATTATCCTTCATTTAAATACTGTGTGGTATATGAATTTGAGTCCTCTTGAATGGCAAAAAATGTTTGAAAATTTTTGGAAATCAAACTAGTATCACTGATAATTGTTCTTTTTGCAAGGCTCCTGAGAATTTGAGACACCTATTCTTTACGTGCCAGTTTGCTAGAAATATCTGGAAGTCTTTTGGTTTTTCTATACCTGATCATATCTTTGTTTTAGATACTATTTTTGGAAATATACATGGTTTTAAAAAGGATTCTAACTTTTTATGGAATATTATTTCCTCTCATATTCTTTGGTTTATTTGGAAAAGTAGAAATGAAAGCAAATTTCAAGATGCTGATAGTACCTTACTTTGTTTCAATTGAAACTTATACGTCTTAAGATTGTCTCGCAGATTCATTGTATCATGAAGCTCGAGAAAGAAAAACTTAAAAGATTTCTACATGATGGGCTTGCTACGATGTTCATCTATGAAATGAAACATGGGCTGGAATGGGCCTCTATCATTGATAACCAGGCAGCTTTGGAAGGTGCTTTAAAGGAACTGCTTAAAGAGATGCGCGCTACCAGAGGCCCCTTCTCTGATAGACTGGAATTCTTCTCTCAGATTCTGGATCAGAAAAAAATCGTTTGGATGGAGGGTGAGCTTGGATGGACAGCATGGATTGATGATCAGGATGATATTCTAGATTAGTTCTGTTCGTTGGTGCACTTTTTTGTGCTTTTTTTTGTATTGGACCTTTGTTGGTGGTGGTAGGCTTGCCTCCCACCTCTTTTTGATTGTATCAGCTTGTAAACTCTCGATTATTTAATTTAAAAAAAATAAAATTTAGCTTAATTTTACAATATAAAATGATTTTAGATAAAGTTGAATTTTTTTTTAAATTACTTAAAACAATGATTTTTAAAAAAAATAAATTGTTTTATAAAAGTAAGAATTTAATTTAATTTATTTACATGTGTAAATTTTAATATTAAAAGTTATTTACATTTGCTATATATTTTATTTATAAAATATAGATAAGATAGTAAGACTACTCAAAATGGTCTCCATCATTATTCCTTCTCCCACTTCCAATAGGCCTTGTTTTCTCTTTTATTTGAAACTTAAGTCGTTTGTAAACTTAATAATATTAAATGTAATTCTATTATAGATATTTTAATATATTTTATTTAAAAAATATTTCACATTAATTATATTATAAGATATTTATATTTAGGTTTATATATTCAATTGTAAAATATATTCTATAATTATATAATTATTTTAAAAATAAAATTGCATTCTATAAAATACAAAAAAAAAAATGTAGATGATAAAATATTAAGGCTTTTATTAAGAATTCTATGAAGCTAAATAATATTTAATGTAGGTAAAGGGTCTACTTATGGCCCATGTTTCAATAACCTTTCATTAGAGTTTGTTAATAAAAAGCCTATTGAAAAATCATCAAGTGGGCCAATAGCCATTCACGGGTATACCCAATAGTTGAAAAAAAAATTTATGAAACTTTATTAGTATCTATAACATTTGATTATGATGCAGGACAGGCAAGGAGGATCCAATTAAGGATAGTCCTCACAAGCAGCCAAACATCACAATGCGGAATAACACAACAAGACAATAGTTTTCAACTGATTTCCATTAACATGCCCGACTATAAGGCCTTCCGGGTTAGGGCCAATTACAATCAGAAACAGTTCTGCAAGATCAACAAGATCAAATCCAACTCTAGGTAGTCCAGCTTTGAAACAAATCAGCAACTGATGGAAACCCTAAGGTAGATCTGAACTAGAGCTCGCAAGCCTCCAAGCAATCTCCTTGTCTCCAAGAAAACAACCACTAGCTCTGCTATTACAAACTATTAGATAACAATCTGATCTTCAAGATCTCGCGGGATCCAGATCTTACTTCTATCTTTCCAATCTGCTCATCATGTCCTAAACAACTACCCAAACACTCCTTAAATACTAATCTTCAGCCACAAGTCGGCTAGAAGAAACAATTAACTCCTAAGCCAAGTCGGCTCCTATTACAAACCAATATTAAATGCCACAACAGTCGGCTCTCAAATAGCCTTACAAACATTTAATTCTCCATGCCGACCTCTAGATCTACATAGGAGAACACAACAAAAGCTACCAACAATAAATGCACCAAGTCGGCCAACCAAATCACCAAGAACTCCAGTCAATAAACAAGAACTACCGAGTGCCAGAGAAACAACCGAGCACCAATGAAACAACCGACCAAGCCAAGCAACACAGCCATCACAGAGCACCAGTTCCACCGAGAAAAAAAATTTCACTGAGTTCCTTTAGCGACCGAGCTTCCTTAAATAATTGAGACCGTTCGTTAAAGCTGCAATCGAGTACCACAGAACCAAAACAACACACCACCATGCAGATTCATCAAGTACCCTAGAATGCCCTTACATCAAACACCCTAGGTTCAAAAAGATGTTCTCATATGCTGGAAGAACATCTTCCAGGATTTAGCACGTAAACCTCGAAATGGTTCTTCACATACAAGTCCTCCAACCTTTCAGCTTGCATACTCTTCCACTTCAACTTCCTCTATCTCTTCAAGTCTTTCCTTGATAACACATAGGCTTGTTTGCTATACGGATCATCATTCCTCTCAGGATCCACCAACTTAACTCGGCTACCAATACTTAGACTTCTCCTACCGAGTGTTGTATCCAACAAAGGCATCAGGGAAAACTTCCTGTCATCCTTCTCAACAGTAAACACATTCTTAACACAATCATACATAGCTCTGCAATCATATTGCCAAGGTCTACCGAGCAATATATCATAACTATTCATCTCCACAATATCACATAACACAAGATCCTTATACTGGCCAATCTGAAAATCAACAAAGCATTGCTCCCTCACTTCCAGAGCATGATCATTTTGTAACCAACCAATCCTATAAGGACGAGGATACTTCATTCTATTCAAACCAAGTTTCTGAACCATGTCCTCAGCAACAAGGTTATCAGTACTACCACTATAAAAAATTACATCACAAATTTTACCTCTAGACTTGCACCGAGTCCTGAACAAGTTACTCCTCTAACAAGGTTCCTCCTTTGCACTGAGCAATGTTCTCTGAACCAGCAAGTTCAAAGATTCAGGTTCATTCTGAATGTTCTCATGTACCACAGCAGTCCTTTGGTCACCAAGCTTCTTCTGTGTACACTCAAAAGAATGATGTCCTTCTTCACCACAATTATAACAAGTACGCTTAAAGATAACCCTACCTATCTTCTTCTTCAGTTCTACAGGTTTCGGTTCATCTTCAACAATCGGTTTATCCTTCACCAAGT
Organism: Chamaecyparis obtusa; assembly: GCA_027943335.1. Lineage (NCBI taxonomy): Eukaryota > Viridiplantae > Streptophyta > Pinopsida > Cupressales > Cupressaceae > Chamaecyparis > Chamaecyparis obtusa. Next base: position 368,454 of record BSBK01002686.1, read on the forward strand.
GATCAATCTTTTCCTTCCCTTGGGGATTACTATCTTTTCTCCTTTTCAACTTATCTTCTACCTTCAGAGCATACTGATAAGCATCTTCAACCGAATCAATCTTCAGCATACCAAGCTCATCCTGAATATTAAATCTCAAACTATTAATATACCAAGCTACCTTTTCTTTACCAAGTTCTCTGTATCCAGACCGAATAGTCAACTTATAGAACTCCTCGGTATAGTCCTCCACAGTCAAATCTTTTTGCTTCAGATTCTGCAACTTCTTAAACAAGTCAAGCTCATAGTCAGCAGGTATGAACTTAGCTTTCAATTTAGTCACCATCAACCTCCACTGATTGATCTTCATTTCACCTTCATCTTCTCTATCTCTTTGTAATTCTTTCACCAAAGAGCAGCATGTCCTTTCAACTTAGTATGTGCCAATCTTACTCGAAGGGGATCTTCAATTTCTTCAAGCTCAAAGAAATCTTCTAATTCGCCAATCCAATCAATCAAATCCTCGAGTTTCAAAGTACCAGAGAAAGTAGAAACTTTCATTCGGTAACTTTTTGTCTGAAAAGTACTCATTCGCGTTTCCATTTTGCAACTACGATCACCTCCTATTTGTAATACGCGGGATATAAAATGCTACGAACCTTCTAGATATCCCCAGATGGTTCTCTTAAGGTAAAATCTTAGCGGGAAAGAGTCATCTATTAAGAAATAAAAGGAGGCCTATATGACGATGGAAGTCTTTGCTTAAGAAAGAAAAAACTTAGCCGCGAGGGATATCCTAGTTGTTAAGAAGTATTTGTGCCTAAGCTTCCTGCCTTGATACAAATAAAGTTGTCTAATAATCATGCTGCTGAGATAGTGCTACATGATGTTCACTATAAGTGATTGAGAGTAATTACAGCGTCAAAGGGAGGGCATCATTGATTGAGGTGCTGAGGGCCAAAACATACGGCCAGGCTACTATAAGAGTGGACATAGGAGAATCGAGGAGCATACACTATTACTAGTTACGAGCAAAACAAAGCCCTATTACACTAGGTAAAAATTGGCTATCGGCCTTGCTTGACCAAGACATTTCCTTTCAGTTTTATTAAAACATTCCCTCTATCCTTCCGCAGGGAGCCATGTCAATTGGGAGTCAAGACCAATCATAATCTAGAGAGTACAAGATAGAGATTACTCTATAATCTAGAGTAAGAGAAAATTAAGGCTGGGATAAAATCGGGAAGATCATTTATTAGTATAAGTAGCATTTAACTTAGGATAGAGTGCATGAGCGGATACCTCACCTAGATACTTGCTAGCAAAATAATTATATCTCTAGGGTCCATTTACAAGGGTAAATGATTTAAACTCTGAATTCGAATGATACCCTGCTTTAGAAGTACCTTGAATCCGTCAGTTGGGTAATAGTACAATAATAGGGGAGAAAAAAGTGCTTCCAAGGGGAAGGGACAGGTATTCATATGAATCTTAATGGTATCTATGAAGTGTGTTGAGATACTCTACACTTAAGCTTGATAAAGGGGCAGGGATAAAGGGAGCAAGAGCCTCAAAATTTGAAAAAAAAGGAAAAAACTAAGAAGAGTGTAGTAAAGGAGTAGGTTCTTTATCTGTAATTAGCTAGCATGGAAGATTTTAGCTAGGTACTGCCCGGGGATGAGGTACGAGTTTATTTAAAGTTATTACTCCATCCGTACCTAAATTTGCTAATTTGTTGGCCTCGGAGTTCCCTTCTTGGTAGGTGTGTTTAATTTCATAATTGGGGATACTATCTAAAACTAAGGTTATTTCCTCTATTTTAGAATTAAGAGACCAATTAGGAGTCTTCTTAGAACGTATGGCGTTGATTATAATCTGCGAATCACCTTCAATAATAAGATTAGATAAATTAAGGTCCTTGCAAAGTTTTAAACCAGCTAGAGCTGCTTTGCATTCTGCCATATTATTAGTGGCGGGGAGGATGGGACGAGAAAAGCTAGCTATAGTTTCACTGTTCCAGTTCTGATAACTCCTCCGATCCCCGCACTACCAGGGTTTCCCCTTGATGCCCCATCGAAGTTTAGTTTGTACCAACCTTCCTCCAGAGGGATCCATTTACATTTTGCACGATCTGATTTAGTTTTGTTTCCTCCTTTCCCATAGAGGGGAGGTATTCGTAAATTAGGCCATTGCCTTCTAATACTGTTGTCCCAACCTCTAAAGGAATCCTCATAACAGGTTTTATCTTTCAAGGAAGAGTTAATTAATTCTGAGATTGATATTTCAATTTTATTAATGAGTGACCTACAATCTAGCGATTGACCTGTAAATATTCTCCTATTTCGTTCTTTCCAGACCTCCCAAACTAATATGGAGGGGGCTACATTCCATATGTCTTTAAAGAGATTATCTTTGAATAGAGCTGGCCAAGATTTAAGAGTGCTCAAAAGATCCCTGTGGAAGACGGCTTGCCATCCAAGAGATTGTAATAACCAGTTCCAACATTGTCGCGTAAACTCACAATTAAGAAGAAGGTGGTCTACATCCTCTGTGTGCTTTTCGCAAAGAGCGCATTGGGATGGCCCTTCGAATCCCAACTTGGAGATCCTATCTGCAGTTAGATCCTCCCTTGCATGGCTGCCCACAGGAAAATTTTGGCTTTGGGGAGACATGTTTTATTCCAACATAGGTTAAGGGGTATATCTAAATTGTCCATATTTTGCTCAAATAATATAGTCTTATAACCTTCTCTGACTGAGTATTCTCCATTGCTAGCACCAGCCCAAATCAGCTTATCAGGTCTATTTTTAAGAACGATATCTCTACTGGTAATAATATTGATGATTCTTTGGCTTTCTACCAGGAAAAGTGATTCGGAGGGTGCGAAAATAGTAGGGAGATCCACATCTGGTCTTAGATAATTGGAAATATACAGTCCTATCTTGTGTTTACAATCAGCTATAAATTGAGGGGAAAAATCAAGGGAAATCGGGGGGGGGGGGGGAGGCCTGCCCAAGAATCGTCCCAAAATAAGCCTTTCTCCCCATTGCCTATGTCCCAAGAGAGGAGTTTATTAATGGTTCCTCTAGAGTCCTTGATAAAATTCCACATCCTAGATCCTTTAACGTGAGATTGGGCTCTGAAGATGTTGATAGGATCAGCCTCAAGTATATATTTGTTTAGTAAAATCGAGGCCCATTTGCTGGAAGATTCCTTGTGTAATCTCCAGATCAGCTTGGCACCCAAGGCTTTGTTTTGCCATAGCAAGTTTTTAATACCCAAGCCTCCTTTGGAGATAGGTTTACAGATGGATTCCCATTTAATTAAGGCAGGTTTTTTCTCTTCTGAAGAGCCTTGCCAATAGAAATCCCTAAAAACTTTGTCTAGTTTATCTTTAACATTAACCGGGAGAGGAAGAATCAACATCTGATACATGGGGATGGCTGAGAGAACAGACTTGATCATAGTTGTTCTACCAACTTTTGTGAGCCACCTACCTTTCCATGTGCTTTTCTTGTTCTGGATTTTAGTGATCACTTGTTGCCATAGTTTGGAGGAAAGGGTGCCTTTGTCTATTTCTATTCACAGATATTTACAAGGCAACTTCCCCAAATTATAACCAAGTACTTTGCAAATTTCCTTTTCTAAAGGGGGAGGGGTATTAAGAAAAAAGACTTCCGATTTATTAGGGTTAACCTATTGGCCAGATGCTTTCATGTAGAGGTCAAGGGTATCTTTGAAGGCCTTGGCTTCGGTGACTGAAGCACTCCTGGGAGAATGGTATCATCGGCAAATTGTTGATGGGTGATATTAGGAACGTTTTATGAAGCCTTAAGTACTATAATTTTACCTTCTTGATGTCTCTTACTGATGATTCTGCCTAAAGCTTCCGCCATAATTACATAGAGGAAAGGAGACAAAGGGTCTCCTTGTCTAATACCTTTCGAAATACTAAAAAAGCCTTCTGGGGTGCCATTAACAAGAATAGAAATTTTGGGTGTGGAGATGCAATTAAAGATAAGATTGGTCCATTGTTTTGAAAATCCGAATGCCTCTAAGCATTTGTGGAGAAAGGTCCAGTCTACTTTATCATAAGTCTTCTGAATGTCAATTTTAATGAGCATACTAGGATTCTTGATAGTTTGGGTCATATGTACCAGTTCTTGGGCAATAATGATGCCATCAAGGATAGAACGGTTAGCTACAAACCCTGTCTGCTCTTTAGAGATGATGATGGGAAGGAGGGTCTTGAGTCTATTGGCCAGACATTTGGATAAAATTTTATAGATAGTATTGCATAAAGAGATGGGTCTAAAGTCCCCTGGATCTATGCTCTTGTTTTTCTTAGGGATCAGGGTGAAGAAAGTGTTGTTAATTTCCGATAGAAGAGAACCAGAGTTCCTGGTGGCTTCCACGGCTTGCCAAACCTCTTCCCCCATGAAATGCCAACATTTCTGGAAAAAGCCTGCCTGAAAGCCATCTGGGCCAGGTGCTTTCTCTGGGTGCATTTGGAAGACCGCATTTTTTACTTCTTCTAAAGTTAATTTATCGTTTAACATCCTATTATCTGCTTCTGAGATTAGTTTAGGTATCGATCTTAACATTTCCTTTTGCACTTCTGGGTTATTTGAAGCATTATCATTGAGGAGTTTTTGATAAAATTGGACTAGTACTTTGGAAACCTGATCTGGATTATCCACAAGGAGACCTTCACTATTTTTAATTTTAGAAATTCTATTGCTGTTCCTTCTGAAGTTTGTTGAGTTATGAAAAAATTTCGTGTTGGAGTCCCCCTCCTTTAACCAGGTTTCTCTAAATTTACATTTCCAGAAGATTTCTTCTTTGAGAAGAATCGAATTGTATCTGGCCATAAGTTCTTTCTCTTTTAAGTAACTACAATCATTCATGCCTTTGTCTATTACTTCATTATTTAGTTCTGCTATTTCTTGTTCGATGGTAATCTTATCTTTAAATATATTATTAAAGTTGTTTTTGTTCCATTCTAGTGCTTTATTTTTAATTATTTTTAATTTAGCCACCAGACTGAACATTTTAGATCCTTTAATCGAGATATGGTCTACAACAACCAGCCTAAACAAGAAATGAAAGAATGCAGAGAAAGCCTAGAAACTTGGGAGAATCAGATCAAATCTGATGTACAATTTTATTGGTTTCATCACCAACAGGCTAACTGCAATCAATGTTTACTGCCTTCTTGTTGCAGGAAAAACATACTTCAATGCCAGGATCCACTTGAAAAACTTCGCGTGTACACAACATGGAGATCACTGACACACTCCAAACCCTAGCTGTCTAAGAAGAGCAACAACCAAATGCATTTAAACCGGCATAGCACCCCAGGCAACAAAATCAGATCAGGACGACCGCCCAGATCTTCATCATCATCTTTGCAATTGCTACCGTCCTAGAGAAATCAATTTTGAGCAACCCTTCTTGTCGCATACAGCTCACTGTGAAAATACTGGTAAGACAACCTCCGGGAAACATTTAAAATTTAGCTGCAATGGCTAACCGATCAACACTTGAAACACACCGTCAATATCAATCTTTCTTGGCAGATCGGGCGGTCTGTAAAATTTGACACAACAGTCAACAAACCCACAATAAGTCCACAACCACATCACCACCTCAGCAGCCAATAGAAATCGAGCACCTCAGCATGACTGGCACCTCGGACCCACCGCCTTACTTACCACACCATCGGACGATGGTCGCATGATCGCAAAAGGAAAGAATATTCCTTGTGATCATGCGACAACCACAGATCATAATCGAACCTCAAACTCGCTCGGACACCGAAAACACTGGCCCCACCGAGAAAAGCCACGTCACCACCGAGCACAACCATGTCAGAAAGACCTGACAAATGGACCCACCACACCGTCGGGCCTCGCTAAGGATGAAATCAACGATTGTCGTGTTGCCGCCATGATTAATCTTCATGCATCTTTACTTCATGGAAAAATGACAACCGTCAAATCAACTGACAACTGGCGCCTCCTTAAACACACTACAAACCTCGGCCCCACTGACAAATTGCCAAGTCACCACCTCGCAGCCAATCAGGAGAAAGCAAACTTGCAACACCTAACAACGGGCCCACCGCACCGCACCAGCCACAAATCGGACAGTGGTCACATGATCGCAAAGGGGAAGAATATTCCTTACGATCATGCGACAACCGTAGAGCCTGCCAAACCGCTAGAAGAAAACCTAAACTGCTCACCAGATTGCCGAAGGTTAAAGAACTAACTGTCGGGATTGCACGACCACACGACCGAAGAAAAAACCAAGTCACCGAATGAAAAGCACTTAACCACCAAAATCAAGAGATCCCACGAACACACAGTCGCGTGATCGCCAAACGAAAGACTTAACCGCCTGGGAAATTGGAGATCAAGCGACTGAACACCATGAAGAACTGGGCCCCACACAATCGCAGCAACGCACATAAGAAATGTTGATGCTAGAGATTTAGCTGTGAAGAGGTCAACAGTCGAAAACAACCAGGGTTTTTATACTTAGACAAATTTGATACCCTGCGATATGAAAGAGTTATTTCCAGCAGACCTTGAAACTTGAATATCTCCCTGATTTTTGCGATTTAGCACATGCGAATTGAATTGGAGCATGGTGACACATTGAAGAACAAGGGGCTAAGTGCGCAAGCCATAAAACATTGAGGATCTTCTTCACACATTAAAAAAAGCTTGCCGACAAGGTGGGACAACTTCAGAGAACACAAGAGAAACAAGCCATTTTCATAGGATTTTTACATTAATAGGAAAATGGCCTAACAGTTTTTATGATGCAAAAATGTTATTAATGCATTTAATCTTATATGCTTTGAATGGATGTCTTATATATGACATATCTTAGATGGATGCAAGATGTTATGAAATGCCTTTAATGATTCTATTTATGCTTTAATGATTAATAATTAATGATGCACCTATGATATGTACATGTGTTCTAATATGATTCATATATGCTTTTAATGATTAAACCTATGACGTGATGCAACTTAGTGAATTTAAATGATATGTAATGAAATGAATTGATTATGCACTTAAATGAATGAATAAATGAATGCAAACTAATGATTAATGAAACTTTTAATGTAACTTAACATGATACTCAATTATGACTCTTATGTTTTTTTATTTAATCCAACATATTCGATCAAATAAAGAAATCATGATGAAACTTTTGATTGTGCTTGACTCTACCCCTTTTTTGTTTTTGTTAGATAAAAGGTTCCATATGCAACTTTAATTAGCTAGTTGTCTCTTTTAATAAAAATGATGCTTCTTTTCATCATTGAGCTTTTTGGAACATGAAATTGGTTCAATAATCACTGGTTCAACCATGATGATCTGAATACCGCCTTCCTTTTGAGATGCATGCCTAAAATTGGTACAACCCTCACTGGTTCGATTTTCAAGCATGATAGTATGAATACCACTTTCATTGGACTCAATGTTGCAATTGGATTTTTGCATTAAGATATGCAAAATCAAAATGTCCAAGGCATCCTGTTGCATAAACAGGCAAAGATACGATTCTCTCCATATGTACATGTCCTCGAGGATTATTTGATGATCATGTCATTAGACGGATGTTACATACTTTGAAGCCTCAACCTTAAGACAGTCATGCGGGTGGCTATAGGAAGTTGGGTCCCACTTTTGGCCAAAAAGTGAAAGTTTTTTCTCTGTTTTTAAAAATTTCTGTCAATTGATGTCCAAATTTGAAGCACTTAAAGATTGAATCTTGAAAAACTTCAGTAATATAAAATTTAGTGCTCGGAATCTAATTTTGATATATGTAATTTATTTCAATACCCACATGGTATAAATTAAATTTTAGTATGCATGTCTAAAAACCACTTTTTCAAAATGCCTGTTTCAGGACCACACCTCATGTGTGTACGAACACCCTTTTTTAAAGTAAATGAATATATTTTTGAAAATCCTTTTGGGAAAAGGTACCTAAACCACTGAAGATTGGTCAAAATATTTTATCTTATTTTTTTATTGAAATTTTTTTTTATTAGTTTTTAATTGACTATAGAGTACATTTTTTAAACCTCTAGTGTATAGACACCATAATTTGATGATAACTTCACTTTTTTTCAACTTTTTTTTTTAAATTGAAAATAATTCTATGTAGTTTGGTCACATATAACTCATTTTTCAAAAAATTAAAAATTAAAAAAGTTATTAAAGTTTTAGTTAACCTTTGTAATTCAAGTTTAGGTACCATGTTGGCTTAATAAATATTGTATAAGTATTAAAATTCATCATATCACTATAAAATTTATATTTTTATAATCTGCACAATAAGAGCTGAAATGGGTTTTCGTTTTATCGAAAAATTCATTGGGGAAGTTGTCCTAAAAATTATGGCAAGGCAGAAATTTTATTCTGTAATACCTTAACCATTTTTTTGTAGGGTCAAGCACAGGCTTGGTGGGACCAAGCCTGTCCCGAACCAAAACCCAAGCCAGGAGGTAAGGTTCTCGCCCATAGATTTACAAATCAGGCGCCCATTTTTTAAATTCAAAAAACGGGCGCCCATTTTGTAAATCTAAAAACAGGCGCCCATTTCTTAAAGAGCCGTTGCAACCCAAAAAACTAGATTGTGGGCCTGATCTAATGATTGATGACTTTTTATTTTATTTTCTATCAATTCACAGCAGACAAAGAGAATATTTCTGCCAACATTCATTTTTTTGTCTTATTTTGGATCTGACATTCATAAAAGATTGTTTGAACTCGAATTTTGGTGCAAAAATGGGATCAAGCCAACGTAGAAAGAGGTCAATGAAGGTTCTGACACCTGAGGAGATTGCATAAAATAGAGAGGAGGAAAAATGACAATGAGAAAGAAGAGAAAGACTTCGAAACCCGAATAATGTTGGAGCGAGTTCAACAATTGTTTCAGAAGAGGAGGACAATGAAGACACCATAATGGATGCAGAGGTTGAAGAAATAAAATTAGGTGCATCTTCTAATCCAGTATTGAATACAAGTATGTCTTCGCATCCAATTGTTACAACTTATTCTGATAAAGATGTTCATGATTTGCTAGAAGCAGGTTACAATAGAAATGATTTAAATTTTATTCATGAAAATATATTAACAAGTTTAATTGCACATGAAATTTTAGAAATTAGTAATGTTAATCATAATGGTAAAGGAACTGAAAGTCAAACCCCAATTGAAACTGAAAATCAAACACCAATTCAGATTGAAATCAACAATGTAAATGTAGACATAGAAACACCGATTGAGAAAGAAACTTATTTGAATGATAATGAAATAAATGAATAATTTCAATTAAAAATTGATGTGTTAGACAATCTGCATGGTTTGGTTTCATCGAGACAGATTAGGACACACACGAGCAAATTATTTAGACAATTTTTTTATAATAAGAAATTTGAGTTTCAATGTCAATTAATGTTACAATTAATTAAAATATCTAAAATGTGAAAAGTGATGAACAGGTTAGGCATTTATGTGAAAACTAAGAAGAAGGATGAGTCTCTAAAACAAGTTGTATCAATTATTGCTAGTGCCTTTGACACAATTGAAAAGAAAAGTCATTCTACATATAGTAATGCGGCACGGCGAGCAATAACAACAGCTTTAGTAAACAAAACTACTACTGATAAAAGAATGATTTCAAACATAAGTGGATATCTTAATATTAATTGTAAAACTTTAACAAGAGCTGTAAAGAGAAGAGTTAACTTTGAAAGTGATCCAGCAAACCATTTATGGACCTTCAGTGGCAGACTCCTGAGGTCTAACATGAAACTTACTGGTGAAATCAAAACTTTGATTAAAAAATTTTGGCACGATAATACAAGAGTATCCCCTAATGCCAGAGATGTTCTTAAATTAAGAGTTGGTTCAAAAGTTCGTGATCCACATCCAAAACACCTTTTAGATATGACTCAAACATAATTGTATAAAAACAGCCTCAACCGGAGATCGATTTACACACTCAAGATCTTCAAGCTCTGATACCACCTAATGCAGGATAGGCAAGGAGGATCCAATTAAGAACAGTCCTCACAAGCAGCCAAACACCACAATGCGGAATAACACAACAAGAGAATTGTTTTCAACTGATTTCCATTAACATGCCCAACTGTAAGGCCTTCTGGATTAGGGCCAATTACAATCATAAATAGTTATGCAAGATCAACAAGATCCAATCCAACTCTAGCTAGTCCAGCTCTTAAACAAATCAGCAACTGATAGAAACCCTAAGGCAGATCTGAACTTGAGCTCACAAGCCTCCAAACAATCTCCTTGTCTCCAAGAAAACAACCACTAGCTCTGCTATTACAAACTATCAGATAACAATTTGATCTTCAAGATCTCGCAAGATCTAGATCTTACTTCTATCTTTCCAATATGCTCATCATGTCCTAAACAACAACCCAAACACTCCTTAAATACTAATCTTCAGCCACAAGTTGACTGGAAGAAACAATTAACTCCTAAGCCACGTCGGCTCCTATTACAAACCAATATTACATATATGATTATAGGTGTTTCTTATTTGATGAGGGTGCCATATTTAACACTTGGTTTTGTGGTATCTCAAATTGTATTTTTGGTGAAGGAGCACCCAAGTGCATGACCCCCATATTTAACACTTTGTTTTGTGGGATCTCAAATTGTATTTTTGGTGAAGGAGCATCCAAGTGCATGAACAATCAACCGCTCAAAAATTTAAAAAAAAATAAAAAAAATATGGCTTCTCAAATTGTTAGTGTGAGTAACACTTCCAATTCTATGTTGAATCATTTTTTTTGTTACAATCTGTTATACAACTCTTTGTTGGACCTAGAAATATGTATTAAAGTCAAATTGTCTTCCCCTCATATTTTAAGCCAAGTGTATCTCTATAGTTATTTGATCATCTAAGGAAAATAATAAACATTATTTATTTTTATGGTTCACACATTGAGAAATTATATTAGTTACTATATCAGTTTCTGGATTCGATTGTGTAGAGTTTTTTATCATCAACTTTTCGGATCATACTACATGATCCATCATTAGGATGTCAAAGAGTAAGAAGAACATACGACATTCTCTTATTAGTTGTCATTCTCTTATTAATACTGATCTTTTATTTGAAAATTAGGATTAAGTGGGGATTGGAAAAAATATATGGTTTTTCTCTAAAAAAATATGATTTAAAAGAATATTGATAGACAACTTTGACATGTTTCTCGAGTTTTGACTAAAAAGGTTCTTGATTGACCTTCCACAACTCTTCCATGTACCCATTGCACACAAAAGTACAATTGCTAATATTTAAACATAACATAATAAAAACAACAAACATAATGAATAGATTTAACAAACATTAAGTGAATTTAGTAGACTAGATTCCTCTTCACATAACTACTTACTCAAAGACACTGTTTAAATGTACGGTTGCCTCAGACTTCACTAAAAAAACAAATGCCAACATACACATTTTAACTTATCTCAATAAAAAAAAAACCTACCTCCTGACCTGCTCTTACTTTTACAGTATCAAATGGCATCAGCAGTACCGACATTTTTTGCCCTGCAACTTTCCGCCTGCAATCGGCATCTCTCCATAAACCGGACGACTTTCTGCACAAGATCCTTCGCCTCAGGGCAATTTTCATTTTGTGGATAATTAAGAAAGCAATGCCCCATCTCTGCATACTCCACAAGTTCCACATCCTGCCCAACTCCTCTCATTTCCCTACAATACTCAATCTGTCTGTCATAAAAAATGTCCATCTTCCCCACAATAACAAGCACAGGAGGAAGCAAAAGTTCCCCAACACTCGGGATCCACGGATACATCACATAATAATTCTTATCCGTGCCCTCCGGCAGACAAAGCCTGGAACCCTTCTCCACCGCCTCAATCGAAACCAGAGCTACATCAGGTCCATTCTCAATCTCAGATCGACTCTTTTCCTCCTTAACAAATCCCGGGTGCATCAAAATCACCCCCAAAATCTTGATCCCCCCACTCTGAGCAGCAGAAAGCGCAACCTGGTGTGCCAGACTTCCCCCCGCACTGTCCCCGGCCAAAAAGCAGAGCTCCAGGTCCCCGCGGGAACAGAGGGGTTCGAACCCGGGTCGATCGATGCACGCCAGAGCCGCAATGCAATCTTCACAGGCGGCGGGCAGGCGGTGTTCCGGGGCGAGCCGGTAACCGACTGAAACCCAAATCGATCCGGTGGCCGCTGCCAGGCGGGAGCAGAGGCCGTGGAACATTTGCCATGAGGGATCCCCTATGCAGAAACCCCCTCCATGGAAGTAAAGCACCACTGGTAACTTGGATTGACCGGTGGCAGTTTCTTCGGGCAGAAAGATCCGTGCCCAGAGACCTGTAGTCTGATCCAGTGTTACATCCGTGGTGGAGACGCCATTTTGGAAGCCATCCGGGTTGCAGGGCACTTTACTGGTCAGTATGTTGGGGGTTTCCTCCCTTTTAATTGAGCCATTTTCGTAGAGCGTTACGAATCCTGGAAGATCTTCTTTTATTGCTGAACTGCTCTTGTTTTCCTCCATTTGTTTTCCTATTTCATGGATTGTTTTGAGGGGGGAAAGGGAGATTTGAGCAGGGATTTACAGAGGAAATGGAATGCTAGGGTCTTGAGGCGTTTTAGATGGATCTTTGTTTTAGTGGGCTTTCCTAAATTGTCTGAAAGATGTAGACCTGTTTTGACGTTTTCTTTGGAGATGCCTGACGTGTCAAGGAGATGGAAGCCATGAATGTTAGGTGCCCTGGTTCTTGTGCTTTTCCACATGGAATTTTGACAGGTTGTTGTAGGTTAGACAACATGGAATTTTCAGAGTCCATAGAAGAATGCAATGATAAATATAAATTTTAATTGTGGAAGTTGCAAATGGGGTAATAAGTTAAATGGATTTTTTTGGAAAATTCTATGACTCACCATTTGAGTTGAAATAGTATTTTGATAGGTCATATTACGTATTTATTAATTAAATTAATAATTATAAAATAATTGTTTTGCAATTTTTAATTAGCTGATAGGCTTCCCCTTCGGGGAAGCTTGTGTACGGCCTCATCGGAAATTTCTCACGCTGTCTCACGCCGTCAACTGGTTTGTTGAGCAGTTTGCCAAAAACGTGATGTATGAAGGCGGTTTCACTTTTTTCCGTTGGGCCACTGGCTTTCCAGCCGATTATTTCATGTCTCATGTACGGGATGCATCGTATTTGTCAGAAAATTATTTACACCGTAAGTTAGAATTAATTTGTGTATTATATTTTATGTTTCTTTTAAATAGTTTTTTATACTACTTAATTTTTATATTATATATAATTTTTCAAAACACTGCTCGTTTTATATATATTTTTATGTTATTTAATTTTTATATTTTATTAATTATTTATATTATAGATTTTTTGTTTATATATTTAAATAAAATATATAAAATTTTAATTCATTTTATAGAATTAATTTAATATTTTCTCTTTAGATGACATATGAATATGATTTTTTTTTCTATCCATTCTCTAGCATAATTGATTGCAATATGATTAAACTATGTATTTAAATAAGTTATAAAAATATTATAAAATAGAAATTAATTTAATATAAATAATAAAATAATTTAGCTTAATTATTTAATTCATTTTATAATTGTTATATTAAATAAATTTCATACGTATTAAAAAACAATGGAATTGATTTTGTGCAATATTTTAATTACACTCATCTTATGCGTTGTTCTTTTTTATATTCTAATTTAAGATAGCAATCAAGTTATGAATAAAAAATGACAAATAGTAAAAACAAATTACTACATCTATTATATTAATTATATTTAGTAAATATCGTATATTAAAATTTGAAATGTTCAAACATATAGAAAGAGCTAGCATTAGTTTTAACAATCTAAATTATCATGAGTCAATTATTTGTTAAAATAAAAATATATATTAAATTGAAATATGAAAAATATAGAACTAGTTATATAAGTAGGTAGTGTTAAATCAACACTAATAAATTATATAGGAGATTCTTCCACATCTAACAAAATATTAAATAATTTTAAATATAACATATTAACTTAAATGAAAAGTTAATATGTAAAATTAGCAAGTATAATAAAAAATTATCAACAAATAAATATAATAATAATTTATTTCTAAAAAATATAAACCATACTAATTGAAAATACAAAAACCTAAACATATTATAACAAGTATAATTACAACTTATGTTCAATAAACTAAAAATAACAACATAAAAATAGTTTTAAATTAAATCATGTTAAAATTAAAAGTATACATAAATCTAAATTATTATTATTAAAATAAAAAGATAATTAAACTTAATATCAAATAAATTAATAAATTAGTACAAATAAAACATATTTTTGCATATTCACATTTTAACAAAGTATAAAAATTGAATTAATTTGTAATAACAATTATTAAAAATGAATTACAAATTTATATATCTTATTTAAATGTATAAATATATATAATACCACATTAAATATTTTCGAAAGATTGTTTAAAAAAATATTAAAAACATGAACTAAGAGAAATTAATTATAACGTACACGTGGAGTGAAAAATTAATTCGGACGTACATCTCCCCCTTATTACGGTGAGTTTAAGGACCATAATTAATAATTGAATTGTTTGAGTAGTTTTTAAAATAGTTGACTTTATTAAAAAATATAATTAATTTATTTATTTTTTATTTTTTTATAAATTTTATATTTTAGTTTATAAATATATTTTAAGTGTGATTTTAAGTATATGTGAATTTTTTATTTTCTACATTCTGATGTAATTTCATTTTTTATTATCATTAGTTTGTACATTTCGATATGTGTGTGTGTGCACGTGAGTGAATTTTTATGTTAAAATTATATGTTAATATTTTTTATTGCATTAAAAATATATAAACATAAATTGATATGTAGTTTAATTTTTAAATCACATGTTATTTAAAAATTTAATATTCAAACACACACACACACATATATATATATCACATTGTCGTTGTCATTTTGTTTCTTGTTTCTGGTCAGACGGGTGGTTGGAGTTTTTGGTGATGACAGTAATGTCATATATACAAAGCCCCGATATTTGTAAATCCTACAACCTCTATGCATTAAATGAGGTGTAAGAAAATGGATTTTCCTCTATGGATCATCACTAGCAAATTAGGAGGTTTTCTAGACACAAACCTAAAAACAAAAATCGTAGTAGCCCATTCATTTCATTGCAATGTTATTTCATTTCAGAGCAATACTTATTGGGAAGCTTTTGTCACACTTGAGGCTGTGTGTCCAGTAAATTGTATAGTATCAGATTGCACATTTTCATACTGTGAAGGTAAGAATTCTATCTCCTTGTTAGATTCTTTGATTTTTACTATTTCTATTGAGCTACTTTTTGTTCGATTTGAGTTAGAATAGATAGGGACATTCTTTATTGTTTTGTTTATTTGTTACAACCCTAAAAAAGGGGTTGAGCCAAGTGGGAAGACATCCAGATGCTCAATCTTCAAATATGATGGCTCCTTATCAACTAAATGTGAATGCCCCCTTATTTTCATTCAATGTAAATGCACCAACCTTTTCTCCCGTTCAAAACCCTAATCATAATATTCTACCCACATGCACCTTCCCTTGCCTTGTATCCAGTTAATCCGATGAAATGCCCACAATTTGTAAACCCAAAAGATCTTGCAATAAATGTTGGAAATCCTTCTGCAAGGTTTTGTCCCCAATCACACGATCGTGACCTCGGTATGAAGCCTTCGATTTGCAGTTGCCAGAAGGAGGAAACATTCTGAAGCCTTGATATGAAAATTGGGGAGTTTAGTGAAGGGATTGTCAGGAAGGTTATTTGATTGTATGATGATTCAATTTTCCACTAATGGAAATGATATATTTTTATTAGCGTCTAAGCAATGTGGATTCAACTGTTGAAAATTTTTATTCATTAAAACTCAATTTCAGTCGTTTGAGTTTTTGCGTGGATTTGTTGCTCAGTTTTACTTTTTTTTTCATCACGATATTAGATTGGTATTTCAACAGTTTGGATGAAATTTTTGAGATTGTAAGCTTATTTTTTGATTGATTGTAGCTCACTTTTAATAGGAATTTGTCATTTGAAGTTTGAATCATTTTCAATACTATAGTGGATTAATAATTAAATATATGTGTGCATATAGCTACTCTTTGTGGGATGTTTTGTGTTTATGTTGTACATATGATCCATGTTGTATCATTGTAATTTCAGCTTTATATTATTTTTAAATTTAATTTGTTTTGAACTTTTATGAATTCAGAATTGAGCTAACATTTTGTTCAGCTATTTGGAATCCATGATTTGTATACTATATGGGGGACCTACTTCCCTTATGTTGTGATCTATGAAGAAACTTTGAGGATCTATGTGACGCAATTTAGGTGATCTTCATACCGTTGGGCTTGAAATGGAAATAATTGTTTACTCCTCTAATTACAATAGACTTACACTCAATTTATTTTACTAGCCTTTTGAGAAAAACAATAATAGCATTACCAAAAAATATGTTGAATTTGCAACCAATGGT
This sequence comes from Chamaecyparis obtusa, assembly GCA_027943335.1. Taxonomy (NCBI): domain Eukaryota; kingdom Viridiplantae; phylum Streptophyta; class Pinopsida; order Cupressales; family Cupressaceae; genus Chamaecyparis; species Chamaecyparis obtusa. Next base: position 385,080 of record BSBK01002686.1, read on the forward strand.
GTTGCAGGAGCCACCTCAGAATTACAAACCCTAGGCGCTAAAGGAGATGCCTCAAACTTAAACAGACAAATGTTGTAGAAGCTTCCTGAACAAAAAAATAGTGAGAAATTGCCTATGACTGGTTCAGGGTTTTTTGTCCACTGGCTAGTGGTGGAAATTAGGGGGTTTTCATCCTTCAGTCTCTAGTGATATATGTGCAAGTGTCCAATATATTTGAGTTGAATTAATGGACAAACAAGCATGCCTTTTCCTGACCCATATTTTCATTAAATGTGTTTTTTCATTCTTCTCCTCTCCCTCCAAAATACCCCTATATACGATCCTTGGCTGGCAACATTATTTTAAAATAATTAGCTTGCCACATGACACATGTGTCCAATAATCTAGGCGCCTAATTCAAATACTTACATGTCCCTACATTATTTTCCCTAAGCCCATGGGAAGTGAAATTTTTTCTTATGGGTTGATTCATAATTTTTATATACACATCTTGGCTCAAATCTTGCATTTAGCTTCAAAGCAACCTAGGTTTTCTTAGTCTTAAATATTTATTTGGGTCTGACAATGTGAAGGGGAGTATCCTTATTTTGTTAAACTTGTTTTCACTTCTAATCCAGTGTTACAAACTTTTAATTCAACTTTCAAATTGTGTGCAGACTCACCCTAAGTGTTGGGATAGATCCAAGGTCAAAGACAATGTGAAGGAGAGTATCCTTATTTTGTTAAACTTTGTTTTCACTTCTAGTTCAATGTTACAAACTTTCAATTCAACTTTCAAATTGTGCAGGCTCATCCTAAGTGTTGGGATAGATCCAAGGTCAAAGATAAGTGCGCTTATGTTGTTGTACATGTTCCCATTTTGAGCCCAATATATAATCCTTGCATTGTTTTTTACATATTACGCTTTCCCTAGGTTTGTAATGAGTTGTCATGATCTTGTATGTTTTTCATTTTTATTATAATTTCACATTAGTTGAGTGGTACAGATCTTGCTACAAATGTCTCATAGATTTTGGGAGCTTGTTGGGCTTACCCAATATTTTGAATTTTCTTCGACAATTTCAAAGAAACATATTGGGTATTGAAAGTAGTAAGATAAGCTCCCCTATATAATATTCATATGTCATCATGCTTTATATGATAGGTATACATGCCTTCTGAGTTGATATGCTTTGATTATGTTGCCTTCTCATTTACACTTTTAAACACTTACTTGTATTACGTAATGCTTCACTTATGCTTTCCAATTAAATGCCTATTGGCGCATCCCTTGCACCTCCTTTCGGTGCAAGTGCTAGTTTAATTACTATATAGGATTTATTTGTCTAATTAGGTGGATTCTATGGGCTGCATAATCAATTCGATGATTTCTTGGGAAAGCCCTATGCTTCACCTCTTTGAAGATCACTTAGATGCAATGAGTGTTAATTGTACCATTGGTTCTCATGAAAGATGGGTTCTTGTGAACCACTACTTATAATGGGTCAATAAGTTTGACTCGAAACTATATAGTTGAATCCTAATAGTAATATCATAATGTGTAATAATTTTTATTTTATTTTTAATATTCTTTTTAAGTACTTGCAAAATCTTAAAATGTGCTTCAAAAGCTAAAGAATAATCTACCCAAACTAAGGGGAAGGGAAAATGGTTGATTGTGTAATAAATCTAGAAGATAAAGTATGTTGAGAAGATGTGGGTTCAGATTAAAAAGTCAATAGATTATAATTCAATTGGTAGAGCATAATTTTAAGTCTTGGTAGCTTCTAGATTTAAGTGTCAACAATTTTTACCATGAACGATTTAGATCATGCTTGATGATCCATTGTCGAGACGAGTGAGCAAGAAAGGGGAGTAGAAAAAATGTAGCTAATCAAGGTGGCTAAAGATATCTTAACCGCGAGGAGGGAGATGCCAAAGGCATGACTAGTGATTGAAGTGAAGTCGTAAATGCAAGGTCCAATCCCTTGCCTACTTGGAAGGTGCCTAACTAATCATTTTTTTTTAGATTAGAATAAAACTGATTTTTCTAATGTATAAAATATAGATTTCAATGGCTTTTGCTACTCTAAATCTATGTGTGCATGCATACACACACACACAAATTTTGGAGATATGTTAAAAATTAGTATATATATGTATACTAATTAGTACACACACACACACACACACACACATACATATAAATATACATATATATGTATACATATACATATGTATGTATGTATTTATGTGTGTGTGTGTGTGTGCGGGCATTGTGCGCATACACACACTGACACATACAAAACTTGATAATAATACTTTTAGTCAATTTTGACGCGATTTTCCTCTTCATCAAAGTCCCTATCCCTAACTCTATCGAGCTCATCAAGCAAAAGACAAATGATGAAATTGCAATCTTTGTTGAGTTGTGCCTTAGATCAAATGCCTTCAAGTTCCAAGGTATAGTGTATGAGCAACTAGATGGAGTTGCAATGGGATCTCCTTTATCTCCCTTTGTCAACAATCTCTATATGGATCACTTTGAAGAACTTGCTCTTCACTCTAAGCCAGTCAAACCAAAGTGGTTGAAACACTAAGTTGATGACACAAACATTTGTTCCCTATTCCCTTTGTGTGGCATTTTAGTGGATGCACTTGTATCATCCTACATCCATTGAAGTGTTATACTCACTCACAAAAAGGTCTCCATAGTGTTCTATTACATCTTTAAAGCACCAACGACTGTTGGAGTAAATAGGACATTATCTATTTAATTATATAATGAGGTTCTTTATTACATTATTCAATTAAAACAAGTCTGAGAAGTTATCAGATTCAAAAATTCTAGATAGTTGGTGTGCAGTTTGAAGAGTAGAAAAGTTGAAGAAGGAAAATATTAGCAAAGTGTAACTGATGAAGAGTCTAAAAAGGTGCATAAATAGATTTTAAGATCTCTAAACACCTTTTCAACGCTACAAGAATTGCAAAAATTAGAGATATTGGTGAAAAGATACGAGCTCGGAATGAAAAACTAGTGATCTAAATTTGACTGAGTGTAATAAAAATCTAGATCAAAATATGAAGATGTGACTACCACCATTAGAAAGCGTTTGGAACCAGCTTTCTGATGATTTCTATGTGTGGTAACATGATTAGAATTGAGCCCCTCTCTTGTGAGAGTATAAAAATATAAGGAAGGATTTGCAAGATTCTAGATGGTGGGGTGTTATCCCTTACTTAGAGAAGCTGCACTAGTATGACTCTAAGATGAGAAGAATTTTTATAAGAGGGTGGAAATATCACGCTTAGGTGGTTGGTGGGAAGGTGTTGGGCGAGGATAAAAAAGGTGGCAATGGGAAAAAAAATATTTTTTACTTTTCCAAACACGACAAAATCCACTTTGACTTTTTGTATGGGTCAAACAAAATTTGAATTTGATTTATTAATACCAAGCCAAAACTAGAAATTTGTTTGAGATGGATGTCTATTTCCAAATGTAATTGTTGTGACAATTTGGTTTTCAAAATTGATATCCATTTGTTTAGCCTAAAAAGCATACTTTAGTAAAATGGGCATTACTTTTGTGTTTCTTATCAAAATTTTGATTTTTCATAGACATTGGAAAAGTGATTCAAAGACCAACAGTATGGATAAGGTAATTTCATTATATTATAGAACAAAAACCAATTATAATAATTTGAAGTTAATCCTTCATTTTAGAACTTTAAATACTCACAACTTTTGCACATAATTTTTTTTTATCATTAAAAAGTTGTAAATAATGAAACATTTAGATTCTATTTACTAATGAGACTAACAAACTTTCCTAAATCATCATAGAAGGTTGCCTTGTTGTCTTTGATCCTATGCACTTTTTCCCAAGCTAATGTATGACAAAATATCTCTCTATACCTTTCTCCACCTCTCCCTATAGATATATCTTCATGTATATCTATATCTCATTATCTCTAACTCTCTCTTATTCACTTCATTTCTCCATCCACTTGTCCTACTCTCTCTATTGCTTTCTATCCATATCAATCTCTACCTTCATCTCCTTATCTCTATCTCTCTCCCTATCCATTTGTCTTTCTATATATATCTTCCCCTATACATAATTAATCTATATCACCCCTCTTCCTCTCTTGCCCTCACTACATATCTCTCTCTTTCTCTACCTCTATCTCTCTATTTGCCCACTCTCGGTATATCATTATCCCTCTCTTTCCATTCTTCTCTATATTGCCCTCTATATCTCTCTTTCTCCCTCTTTCTATCTCCCTCTATATATGCCCATCTCTATCTCTATTTCTCTCTTTATCACTTTGTCACACCATCTACATCATTCTATATAACCATCTTATTCTTCCTTTATATCTCTTTATTTCTTCCTCTTTGTATCTCCCTCTATGTCCCCATTTCTATCCCTACCTCCCTAGATATCTTTGTATATTTATATGTGGCTTTACCTTTCTCTATCTCTATATCTATTCATCTCCCTCTCCCTCTATCTTCATTTTTTTCTCTAACTTCCTCTCTCGTTTTCTCTCTCTCTCTCTCTCTCTCTCTCTCTCTCTCTCTCTCTATATATATATATATATATATATATATATATATATATATATATATATATATATATATATATATATATATATATATATATATATATATATATATATATATATATATATATATATATATATATATATATATATTTGTCCCTTCTACCTATCTTTATCCCTCTCCCATCAACTTATCTCTTCCTCTTCCTCTATCTCTAGCATCCTCTCTATCTTTGTTTTCATCTATATATATCTCTCCCTATTGGTAATGGAGCTTGATTATCATTCTAATTTAGATGTTTGTGTTAGTTATATTTGAATTTTAGTTATCGATGAGATGTATGGGGTATCTTTCCCCTCTAACTTTTATTTCTAGAAGGGAGGGAGAAATAAGGAGTGGGTTTGTGTATATGAGTAAGAGAGAGAGAGAGAGAGAGAGAGAGAGAGGGGGGGGGTTAATTACATGGGGTACTTGTGAAAGAGAGAGTGAGAGAATAGAGATACTTTGACAGACATGAGGTAGATATAGATAATAAATGTGGGGAAGATATGGTGAGAGAGAGAGAGAGAGAGAGCTAATAAGTTGATCATTGAATACTGACTTTGATCATTTATTTCCCTTATTGAACATTCCATGTGTATGCACTCCTTCAGTAGGGTTAATAATATCTTGAGTATAACATCCATGTCTTCTAAATGTCCACCAATAGTTCTAAGTCCATCAACAACACTTGTGACTATGTATGTGTAGCTTTTAACACTCTCATCTTCTTCTTTTCCTAAGACCTCGTACTTCTTTTAGATTTCGTATACCAAAACCAACTTATCCCATATCTCTTTAACTCCTTTTAAAACTTTCACCTTCCCTAATGTTGTGTCACATGAAATACTAAAAATAATTCTTCTTTCTTTGGAATTAGCTTCCTTTTGTTTTTCTTCATCAGTAGTCAAAGGTCTTCTAGAAGGTGAATTGAAATAAATTTGAATAACATCCCAATACCATTCTATAATACTTTTAGATATGCTGCCATCTTGTCCTTCAAATAAGAAAAAATTGTTCCATCAAATATCTGAGCCTAAAAGTGTAAGTTCTACTCCATCTTGGATTTTCCTCAAGTGGTTAAGCTTCTTCAAGAGAAAGATTGCTTTGATACAAATTATTGAACACGTACGGATACTGAGAGGGGCCGAAGGGTAAATCAACATAAACCAAAACTCTTACTTAATTAATCAATTGTCTTGAAAATTCACCACATAAAACATTAAGAAAATAATGAACTGAAAACACCAACACATGAACACCAAGATTTGAATACATAGAAAACCAAAACTAGAAAAAACTATGGTGAACACTTGCCCACAAAGATAAACCACTTATATATACTCTAATTATAGGAATAATTTAGGAGCTCATTGCTCAAGACTTGAAACTAGAGGCTCACTACAGGCTATGCTGATTGGCATTACTAATCGTTGGTCTATGCTTCACGCATTGTTAGAGCTTCTTGATAAGCTCTTTATTTACTATCTATTGGTGTTTCTCCTTAGGTTCGGTTTAAATTGGCAACATGGGCATTTTTTGGGCTTATGTGTCACTATTAATTATCATCATGATTTTCAAGGTGCAAGTTTCATGATTTTTTGCACCACTTTGATTTTGATGGGACTTTGGCCAAGCTAGAGAAACATGTTAAAATCCTTGCCATTCTCAAAAATATTATCTCCTATAGTACTTTCTATTTGGGAGACCTTCCGCGCGAGCAAGCTAACAGAATTGGGATGGGAGTCGATATAGGCTGGATTAGTATTAATTGCCTTCATTATTTTTATTTTCTCTATCTTGTTATGATCATTCACTTCAAAAGTCCTTTTTGGGATTTTTTCGCACATCTCTACGATTTCTATGAGCCCTTTTCTTGGCATTCTATTCAATTTCTTCTTCTTAAATATGGGTGGTGACCATGTGCGCGTGGAGTTGGATAAATGAGATGAGTGGAAAAATGATGGATCGGTTTGGCATATATGTAAGGAGGGTTGAATTTCCCAATTCATGGAGCTCACGAAGGGCCATGATGAGTGTCTTTTGAAGCAGTTTGTTAGTTCTTGGGATGCCAGAAGGGTTACCATGGGCAAGATTTTATTTGAGGTCAATGAAAATGTGATCGCGCAGACTACGAGCCTTTCCATTGAGGGTCAAAAATGGGAAAAAATCGCTAAGGTCTCTGATACTATGAGCCTAAACCAATCCTTCCATGTTGGAGAACAGTCTGTTAAGCTCAAAGGGGGCTTTGACCGTGAACAATTTCCTGAGCCTTGGGACCGCGTCTACCTTGTGGTTATGATGTATTTCACACTAGAGGGTAGATATGGTGTGTGTTACTACTACCATCTCCCTTTCTTAAATCTTTTCAGGAACCACATTACTATTTCCATTATGTTTTACCTCTTACATTCTTTTGAAAATATTCTCAATGATGTGGCTGAGGCTAAGAGCCATGGGAAGAACATAACCATTCTCCACCAAGGCCTTATGTTCTACCTTTACCACTTTCACTTGGCCCTTTGTCCTCCCTATCAAATCATTATTGAAGAGGTACCTAAGTCTTCTACCCCACCCTCAACTAGCCCTATAGACACTCATGGCCCTAGCCGTAAACAAAAACCCCATCTTAAAAACCAACACGATACCTCCCCTAACTCCTCCAAGAGTAAGCATGAAAAACACAACAAGATGGCGGCTCCTCCCATTAAAACCAAGCTCATGTCTGCTAAAAGAGTCAAATTGAAAATTGATTTGATGTCAAGATCACTAAAGAGACTAGTACCCTCTGTAGGTCCACATGTCTCAATGGAAAACATGGAAAAAAATTTTATGAAAGAGGTCTCAGACTCGGACAATGCGGAGTCTAAGGATATTGGTGGGGATGAGGTTTCTAATACTACCTTGGATAGTAGCTCGACCCATGTCTCATCCAGCTTCAATTCAAACCCTAGAGAGCTTTCCCATGACAAGGAAGGAACTAAAATGGTTCCTGCAGATGATGTTAAAGGAAAGGCACTGCTTAAAGATGACAAATGCAATACTGGCTCAACTTTGGGGGAGGCTGATTTGCTAAAAAAGAGACTGGTGAAGGTGGAGAAAAATATTGCGATAGTGGATGGGAAGCTTGTGGAGGTGGATGTCAAACTATTTAATGTCTTTTGTTTTGTGCTAAAGGTGATGCACAACTCGGCTAACACTTTGTGCTTGATGTAGGATGACATTGGCAAAGATACTAAGGATGTTGAAGGCTCTAAAGATCTCTTCCATTTCCTCACAGAAGATTGGGTGGAGATGATGCTTACCAGTGAAAGGAAGAAGACAAAGAACTAGGGCTTGGCCCTTCCTTTGGTTTTTGCTTTTTGGTTTATCTTGGCCTTCTTGGCCCTGTGAATGTTTACTTAGGCTTTACTAGTTTACTTTGGACTTATACTCTTTTTACTGATGTTTATGACCCTAAGAGGTCTATGTTTAAAATTTGTTTAATTGTTGTGATGAACACTATGACGAACTCTATTATTTTTTGTATCAATTTTTATTAGGGGTATTAATATTATTCTGGTTTTTATGCACCACACTAGTTATAGTTTAGTTTATTCTATGTTCCTTCTTTTGGTTTTTGATAGTGATGTGAGGGTGCTTACCAATGTTTATCATTGGATGGTTAATGATCTGATCATGTGCTAATCTGTTGAGCTTGTCCATGTGTTGACAATGTTACTCTACTATTAGTTTGTTTCCATTGTTTCTTGCCCTTGTGGCTGGTTGTATATGGCCAACACCCTTGTTTTGTTGCATTAATTTATCCAAAACATTCATTACCATTCAATAGTCTCTTTACTTTACAATATGATTATTAATCAAGACACAAAGAACCCTTGAAATTCGACCCTTATAGAGTGAACCTCACAATGCTCCTTATCACCATAGTTTTCCCTTATTACAAATGTCACCAAGTGAACAAATATTGCATCTATAGTACTACCATGTTTAGTGATAATAGGCTTGGAGAAGCCAAAACAATATCATGATTTTAAATAAAGATTATTGAATTTTTTAAATATTAATATTAACTTTTATTATAATATTAGTTGAAATTAAATTTCCTCTCATCTAATATAAAATATACAAACCTTGATGAACTATTATACCATTTTCAATATATATCTAATTTCAATCACTAATTTATATTAATCATATTATGAAAATAAAATCTCTCTCTCAAATATTAATAAACATTTAATTAATTAATTTGCTTAATATATCATTAAATTTTTTTAAAAAATATTTGTCTCTTCAACAATACAAGAGATACATTTGCATCAAGTTCCTATCATAATATTTTTGTATAGAAATTGGAACATTTGTAAATTCTTGTTATAATATCAAAATTTTGAGATCTAAAAATTATAATTTAGATTTTTTTAATTATATTTTTTAATAAAATCTACAATATATTGTTTACTTAAATAAAATTGTACAATAATAATAATGATTTCTGCATATAAGAAAAACTAAATATGTATTGTAGAGATTTTGAAAGAAAAAACAATATCAAATTGGAATTAAAAATTAAAATTAATTAATGTATAAAAATATAATAGTTATATAATAATTATGATAATCAATATCACCTATAATTATATATGTAATAAGTAATATCTATTATAATAATAAAAAATACATTTATAATTAATTATTATTTTATTATCTATTCTTAATGATTGTGTATAAGTATTAACTATTTAATTATATTTAATCAGTATATGATTAATGCATTATGGTTATTTTATATATATATATATATATATATATATATATATATATATATATATATATATATATATATATATATATATATATATATATATAAGGTCTAACGTTTAAATACATCGTTAATGGTTGGTGCTTTGGACCAATAGGGACACAATGGGGGTCCTGATTCCCATGGTGATATCTCAGCTTGAAGCATTAACACCTTTTTAAATATGTCTCATGCAGTTGTCTCATAGTTTTTGTTGGGCTCCTTATCGCTCCATAAACTCCTTGTACTCTTGTCTCCTTATCTCTCCAAACACCTTATCTTTCCTTTTCCTTGTTCATGTCTCCTTATCACTCCATCACCCTATCACTCCAGCCTCTTAATGCTTCTTGAAATCTACTTGACTCCCTAAGATCCTTATCACTCCAAATCAGCCCTTATCACTCCATTAGCTACTAATCGTCTCCAAATATCTCCCCTTACCTCTCCTCCTTTTACTTTCCACTTCTTAGAGTCCTTATCTCTCCAACTCCTTGTTGCTCCAGGTTTCCTTATATCTCCTTAATCCTCCTTTTCTAATCATTCCAAAATTTATTTATGTCTCTTCTCCTCCATTCTCCACTTATCTTTTAACTCCAACATAAGCTCTCATTCCCTCACATTCCAAACCTTTCATTTCCTCACATCCCTTCACCCTTATCTCTCCTACTCAAAAAGGCGTAGCATCTCGAACCCACTCCAACACACCAGCCCTAAAAAATAAAGGTAACTTAATGCCTTCATAACATCTTTGTCCCATGTTTCTCCAGTGAGGGTTCGGGGGAATGGTTGGGGTGCTATCCCTGCCCCTTCTGGGGTTTCTGATGTTACTTGCCCTTTTGTGGGCTTATCCACCTCTTCTGGAGTATACAAGGCTATTGGTAAGATGGATGATGGATGGACGACTGTGAAGGGAAAGAAATCTAAATTATCCACTCCCTCTTTTGATATGAACTTACCTTCATATAAGAATGGGCTAAAATGTAATTCTTGATTGCCCTTTGTAGTACTTGGTTTGAGCTTTTGTCCATTTGGTAGGAACTCTGGTTTGTTCCTTTGGTTTGTTTGGTGGGGCACCACAGATGTTTTGATCTTTTATTGTTATATCTTTTCATGCTCTTGTACAAGGTTTCGGGTCCTTTCAAAACCTATTTTTACGTAATCAAAACATCTTAGGAAAACCTGAAAGGGGCCACAAGGAATCATCATGAAAAAATTCAAACCTGACACCAAAGCTTCGACGACTATCATAAAGGCAAGAAAACCCTCTGCACACAATACGTGACTCCACACAGCCAATGAAGAAACAATCCCAATATAGGGACGCCAACACTCACTATAGGAAATAAAAAACAATTCCCCTTTCCACCACTATACTCACTACATAGAATAAGAATGTAACGAAAGAAATACTCCCATGTTCTACCACCATAGACTCCTATTCAATCACCAATACCAGCAGCTTCTTCTGGAGGCATGCAACAACAATAGTAGTTTCTCTACAAAAACTGCAACCCCTTGAAAACTCCATGGCAACACCAAAAGGGGATATTCAACGAATGTAGCTAAGCTCTCTAAAAATGCACTCTAGACCAATTTTTTTAAAAAGGAAAACACAACAAATTTTTGCAAAATTTTCACTATCTGTTCTTATGATCTACATATTTTGTAATCGAAAACCAAAAAAAAATTTAAAAAAATACTGTATTTTTACGAATTAAAAAAAATTAACATTTTATTCTTTAATATTTAATACATTTTATAAAAAGCTTAACCGCTACCTTATTCAACCTCTTCCAGCCAAACCAATGCAGCATTACTGATTGTTCCCACATTCCGTGCAAGATCACCTTCAACATTCTCATGTTCTACTCCTCCACAATACCGGTGAACTCCACCTTCATCCGCCACTTTATCTTCCCCCCTTCCAGCATAAGCCCGTACCCACTCACAGCAGACAAAATGGGCATCCATAAAAAGCAGCCCCAAAACTTGAACATAGGCATTATCCGCCACCAAAAGGGGATCACTCCCATAGTACCAAAAGGGGACGCCAAAAAGACAGGTGTTGAACCCCACCACTCCATCTCCACTCGCTACTCCATTTTTCCCCACCTCCCCTGTGTCTCCTTGGTCGGCAAGATAAGGGAAACAGCCCCTGAGAATACAAAGAAAACATCACAAATAATACATTCGTAGTAACTTCAAGAACCCAGCATGAGCCCTAGCCTGACCATCCACACCACTGTTTCCTTCTCCATCATGGTCACTAGCACACACCAAACACCTCTGGAAAGTATGCATCTTATTATATGTCAATTATTATATTATTATCTAATAATTTTATTTATGGTATAATATTATACAAGAAAATATCATCTCATCATTATATAAATGGATTAATTAAAGCTCCGCATGTAACTTTATTATGTGTTTGATATTTATAATTTAGGGGCATCCTCAGCCTCCGCGTCCCTATTCCCACCCACCCTAGTTATAGAATAGTAGGGGCTTCTCAACCTTGTCAAAACAGAGAGGACAAAATTGATTACTATTATGTAATAGTGACACTATTGTAAAATACTATTGCATGACAATTGCTTAAAAAATATTAATGAATATAGATGTTTGCACACGTAGAGTACTGATATTCAATAGTTGTTGTGTATTTTAAAATAAAACTAAAAAATAATATTAGGAAACTTGGTCAGTTTGTTGTCATTGATTGATGAATATGGACACATGGTTACATCATACTAATAGAGTTCTGTTACCAGTAGAATAATAGATAAATTAATTTGTATATTTTAAAATAAAATAAATAATATAAACACTAGAAATTCAGTCAATCTATTTTAGTTCTTGATGTTATTGATTGATACTTTGACATTGAATAAAATGAGATGATTGCAATATATTTATTGACGCCACGTTAGAAAAAAAAAATATAATTCATTTGCCGTGCAGGTTCAACCTAATCTGGATTTCAATACAAGCATCTATTTGCTTTGTCCAAGTACATATTATATGAATTTCAATACAAACACCCAATTGCTTTTTCCTGTATTTAAATATGATTTTCAACGAGAGATGGGTCAGAAGCTTCGAAAAAACTAAGAAAAGTACAAGCAAAACAATCAAAAATCAAATCATAGACTAATATTTTGTATTCTTTCGCTCCTTTCAATGCACCTTTGCAAGAAAGTCCATGTAAAGCTAAGTCGGTGATTATTAAATACAGAGAGGACTCATTCAGCCTTCCTGTGTTGCCTTGACTTAGAAGTAATCATTCATATGAAAGAGAAGTAGATAACAGATTTGATCTTTGTTATTAACTCTATAAATAGAAACCACAGCACAATCTACACCATACAAGAAGAGAATTCATAAGGGGAAGAAGAGCTGCAGAAACAATGGGGACAGGAAGCTTTACTGTGGAAATTGAGTCTTCAGTGGAGCCAAAAAGGCTGTGGAATGCAACTGTGAAGGACTCCCACAACTTGTTGCCAAAGCAAGCCCCGGGGATTATAGCAGCTGTCACATTTCTTCAAGGAGATGGAGGTGTGGGAACCATTCGGCGAGTCGACTTAACTTCAGGCAAGTCTTTGTTTAATGTTATAAGATTTCCACAATTCATAATGATTATTGCTGTTGTTTTTAGATTAGATTATATGAAAATCTAAACTATATTCTATAATAATTGTTGTTATTTTTGAATTAGATTGTGTAAAGATCCAAACCTTTCTCATACCCTTTTTTATCGTTTACAAAATAATATCTCTAGACATTGTTCTAATGTCACTGGACAATATTTAAAGATCCTTTCTTCTCTGACTACTATACAAGAGAAGGTACCAGAGGGCAGAACATAAACAGCCCACATGTTTTCTTTATACAATAAGACTGATTGTGTGAGTTTGGATTAGCCCACATGTTTTCTTTATACAATAAGACTGATTGTGTGAGTATGACTGATTGTGTGAGTTTGGATTAGATTGTGTGAGAGATCCAACAAGAACTACAATAAGTCTTATCATATAAATACAACATATGGGCTGTTTATGTTCTACCCTTTGGTACCTTCTCTTGCATAGTAGCCAGAGAAGATCCTTAAGTATCATCCGATGACCTTGTAATAACTTTTAGAAGTTATTTTTTTGATAAAGATAAAAATGGGTTTTGAAAAGGTTCGGATCCTTTTACAAAAACAGAGAAGCATAGAGATATTGTTGCCGATGTTATTCTTGAGCTTTCTAATTGTGTTTCTTTTGTTCTGATGAGGAATCACAGACTATGATCTGAAACATTGATTCAAAAACTTAACACAATCGAAATTAAAAAAATTGAAAATAACTCCAATAGATTGTGAAAAACTGATATTCTTAATTATTATTACAGCCAACAAGGACTTTAGCTATGTGAATGAGAGAGTGGACGAAGTTGATGAGGAAAACTTGGTTTTCAGTTACAGCCATGTGGAAGGAGGAGTATTGGGGACAAAATTGGCTTCAGCAAACCACCACTTGAAATTCAGCCCCAAAACAGGGGGTGGATCCATTGTGAGTTTTACAGTCAATTATGAAAGCCTCCCTGGTGTTCCCCTTAATGAAGCCAAACTTCAGGAGTTCAAGGTCAACAGCACAGGCTTGTTCAGACTGCTGGAGGGATATCTCATTGCCAATCCCACTTTATACTTATAAAGTTTCAGGATCCATCCCCTTTAAGTGTGTCTCTGTTGTAATAATTAGCCCATCTCATAACTGTTTCTTACCTCATGTATATATTGTCATTATGTGTGATAATATCCAATGATATTGTCATAAGTTTCAGTTTTGTATGACTAGATGCATAGTTCAAGAGGCTACTAACAAGTCATAAGCATGAAAATGGGTATTCCACACAAGCTGATCATTTACAAAAAGTTGTTTGATATCCTTGAAACTCCAAGGGCAATTAAGAGGTAAACATGTATACTTTCTTACAAGTTTGTAACTTTTGCACACCTACTCAATGAAGCAATCCTAGACAGGGGTTTTTATTACAAGAAACCTAACATGGTAGTTATAACTCAGATCAACATGCACAATGCAAAATGGAAACAAAATATGTAAGACAACAATTTATTTCCACTTTATGTAGCTCATTAGAACTTGCACTAAAAAACCAGTGTTTCAGGAATACAAAATCTTTCTATGGCTATCCCATTACTGCATATAATTCACATTTAAGTAAAATATTTCTCTTAAAAAAGCTTCTCACCAAATTTCATCTTTTGTTCTTAATCCTGTTCATATAAACTAGGTGTATGGATTCTATTTTCAACCATTTTATGTCCTCTACTTCTCCATGTTCTATAATTTTTCTTCAAAATTCATGCCAGAAACTTTCTCCATTTCCTTTCTCTTATTCAAATCCTTCTAACTTTTTCATTAATTGTTCTCTCTCTGTAGCACAAAGCACAAACCAGATCTCTGCATCTGCCCTGCCACAAATAAGGAAAATAGTGAATATCATTTCCCAAAACTAGTCGCACAACCTCTTAGTGATTCTCCATTCGTCTAACAGAAAAGCCATGATCTCCATCATGATCTAAATTGCCAAGAAATAGTGCAAAAACACCCACACGGCCAAACAAATCCTTAGAAAACAATTGAAGATTAGAACAAGTGGAAGAATGTATAGAAACTAATGACATAAACTAAGGGAAAACTAAAAGGTAACAGCTGGAGAGAAAAGTATAGCAGAAAAGTATGTAATGAAAAAACAAAAATTGATGAATTATCATATTTCTGAAGAACTGCCATTTTTAGAATCAGTTTTTTTTCTTTTTTTTTTGATAAAAATGGTCAAGCCATTATAACATTATTAACCTGCTTCAGAAATACTCAAGGGGGAAAGAAGACAGTAAGAAAACCTACTATCATGGCAGATACAATGAAATTTGCATATGGAGAAAGTCCCAAGAGAACCCAGCCAGCCCAAAGCCCCCAAAAGCAGAAGGAGAAAACCTCCATCTCCTACAGATTAGCTGGTTGCATAAAAGTCATAAACAGACCGAACTAAAGCTAAACACCACTAAACTCCAATTTTCATCTATTAACCAATCTGAAATCTCTCCGATCATTGCCAACAAACCAAAAGTATACTTTGGCAATAGAAGAACAAGTCAGCCTCTGTGAGGATGGAGGAGTTCGGCTCTAAGAAGATCCTCAGAATTGGACTCTCTCATCAAATTGAACAATTGAGCATGATCCCAGACATTTGATCCATTTGCTATAATGACACCACGATTGGCCAACCAATCTGCCATCATATTAGCTTCCCTATAACAATGGAATATTTTGAATTCTTCAAACAGCGGTAATATTAATTTTTATATCAGTTTGTTATGTCGAATGTAATATTAATTTTTATATGATAGTTTTTTTTAGTATCAAATCAAAATGAAGGGAAAATATCCCCTATTCAGATTAGTAAATTACAATTGATAGATTTGAAATTAAAACATCTTTAGAACCACTGTTATAGATTGTTAATTGCTTAGCATGTTTAACTTGGTTTCTTAAAATCTGGAACAATATTTAAGACATTCTTCTTCTTTTTACTACTAAACAAGATGAAGTATTTTAAAGCACTAGAAATTTAACAGAATATAATATAACTCATGTTACACATAAAATCTTGTTTGCACACATAATTATTATTGCTATTCTTTAGCAACTCATTTTAATAAAAAAATCAGACTCATAATAGTTTGATTTACGTCTAAAACAATACTCTAATGATTTCTCAACACTACCACTATTCAATGAAATAAAAAATAGGATTAAAACCCTATTATAACTCACTCCTATATCTAATGGGATTCTTTATCTAATGGATCTTGTCAAGACAAAGAGGTGGATGTCATTCATACCTACACTCCTATATCTAATTCAGGTCAAAGACAAGATTCATATCAAGAGTTAATCTCAAGTCAAGCTTCAAGTTCAAATCAAGGGTTAGATTCTACTCAAGAACCTGCTTCAAGACAAGAAACAAAAGGATCTCAATGGATAGGGGAATCTTATGTACCTTCATGGTTAAAAACAATGGAATAATCTAGTGATAGGTTTGACCCACGAGACTTTTATTCTCAAGAAACCCAAGAGGACTCGAGGGAGGAAAACTTCGACCCAAGTTCCATGGAACACCTAGAGCAAGAACATATCATAGACTTAAGCGATACAATGTATGAACCCTCAAATGAAGTCATGTCCTTAAATCCTACAAATTTGAACCTATCCAATGACACCTTATCCCTCGTATACCTGGAATCAATTGATTGGAATTCTATAGAGCCAAATGACATGCCCATATTTCCAAATGATAATTCTTTGGCCCTATACCTAAATGCAGTTGAACCCTCTTCTACCAATGAAATCTATCAAGAAAAAATAGTGAAAAGTGTTCAATCTCTTAGTCATAAAAGAAAAGAAAAGAATGAAGAAAAAATAAAAAAGGTCTAGTGGTGAAAACCACAATGTGGTAGTGCTAGACCAATAAAAAGTAAAAATAAAAGACGTTTCTGAAGGTGAAAACTTAATTGTGGCACCTAAAGAAGAGAGATTGGACACTTTACCCGATCATCATGAGGAAAGATCATCTATTTTGATTGAACCCATAGAAAAAGTCAACATTGGTACAAAATCAGAACCTAAGATTATACATCTAGCAACTTCCTTGTCAAAAGAAGAAAAAGAAGAATTTATTAAATTTTTCAAAGAAAGACAAGTGAATTTTGCTTGGTCTTATGATGATATGCCAGTATTGAATCTAAATCTTATTATGCACCATTTAACCATCAAGCCGGGAGTCAAACCAGCCAAGCAAAAATTAAGGAAAATGCATCCACATATTGCATTACTAGTCAAAGCTAAATTGGAGAAATTATTGAAGGTTGGTTTCATTAGAGCCATTGATTATGCCAAGTGGATCTCCAACATTGTACCCGTTTCAAAAACAGGCAAATCAATCGGAATATGCACAGACTTTAGGGATCTCAATCTAGCATTCCCTAAAGATGATTTTCCACTACCAAGCATTGATGCAATAGTAGATTTGACAACAGGTCACTCTATGTTTTCTCTCATGGATGGGTTTAGTGGATATAATCAAATTAAAATCACTCTCAAAGATCATGATAAGATGGCCTTTACATGTACTAGGGGAACATTTGGTTGGAATGTGATGCCCTTTGGTCTAAAAAACGTAGGAGTAATTTATCAAAGAGCCATGACTACCATATTTCATGACATGATGCAAAAGTTCCTAGAAGACTGTGTGGATAACATCTTAGCCAAATTGCACTCAAGATAAGAACACTTGTCAATTCTAGAAAGGATTTTTACAAGACTAGAATAGTTTTTAAAGCAAGATTCAACCCAAAAAAGTGTGCATTTGGGGTACAATCCGACAAGTTACTTGGATACATAGTGTCAATAAAAGATATTGAGGTAGACCCTACAAAAGTTACATCAATAATGGAAATGGGGGCACCAAGAAACATAAGCCAAATGAGATCCCTTCAAGGATGGCTACAATCCATAAGAAGATTTATTTCTCAATTAACCAAAAAATATCATTCATTTACTCAACTCTTTCATAAGGAGGTAGTATTTAAATATGATGATCAATGTGAAGAATCCTTTGCACTCCTCAAGAAGTATCTTATGAATCCATCTATATTGATGCCACCAATAAGAGTTAAGCCTTTATTATTATACATTTTAGCAATAGATCATTCCTTAGGTGCATTACTAGCTCAAGAAGATGAAAATGGCAAGGAGAAGGCAATCTATTATATTAGCAGGACTTTGGTCAAATATGAGTTAGACTATAGCTTCAATTAAAAAGCATTCTTGGTGGTGGTTTTTGCTTCACAAAAACTACGACATTATATGTTGGCACACAAAATCCAACTCATAGCCAAAACTAATCCTTTCAAGTACCTATTGAGCAAACCAACCCTAATAGGAAGATTGGAAAAGCAGTTCATAGTGTTGAGTGAATTTGACATTGAATATGTGGATAGGAAAGTAGTAAAAGGCCAAGTTATAGAAGATCAATTGGAAGAAGAACCTTTAATAGAATAATATCCTATTTAAGTAGAATTATCAGATGTAGAAATTATAAATATTGAGACCAAGACATGGAAACTATATTTTGATGGTTCATATACACAACATGGTTCAAGAGAAAGAATCTTATTAATCAAACCTCAAGGCTCTACTATTCCAAAATCTTACAAACTTTTCTTTCCATGTACTAATAACATTGTTGAGTATGAAGCACTTTTCATAGACATGAAAATGGCTCTAGAATGGAAAGGAACAGAGTTACAAGTATACGGTGATTCACAACTTGTCATTAATCAAATTAATGATGAATATCAAACAAGAGATGATAAGTTGATGTCTTACAAAAGGATGGTAGATGATTTGAAGAAATACTTTGTTTTGATAAAATTTGAGAAAATACCAAGAGAAAAAAAAATAAAGTAGAAGATGTCATGGAAACATTATCTTCTCTCCTACAAATGCCAGATCAAAATGCACAACATGTGTTCTTGGTAGAAGAGTTGGAACAACCCATATTTGACCTTCCTAATTCCCAAACTATTTGCCTATTAGTCGGACATGACTCTCCGTAGTATGGACCTATTTATACCTACTTAAAATAGAAAACCTTTCCCTTGGATCAAACCAAAAATCAAAGAATAAATTTTATAAGACAAGCCTCTCTCTATACCCTTGTGTCAGATACATTGTATCGTAAAAGTCTTGATGGAAGACTTCTTAGGTGCCTAGAGGATGCAGAATAAAAAATAGCCTTACAAGATGTTCATGAAGGAATCTATGGATCATATTCAAGTGGTTTGACCTTAGCTAAGAAAATTCTTAGAATGGGGTACTATTGGCCAACCATGGAAAAAGATGTGTGTCATTTTTCTAAAATTTTCCAAAAATGTCAATACCATGGTAATTTGATTCATGTATAAATGACCACACCTTGGCCCTTTTATAAATGGGGGTTAGATTTAATTTGGATGATTTATCCACCATCATCCAATGGTCACAAATTTATAATCACAACAATAAAATATTTCACCAAATGGGTAGCAATCGTGCCTTTGTCCACTACAACGGCCAAACAAATTGCAATGTTCATTTTCAACCACATAATTTGCAGATATGGTATTCCTCATGCCATATTAACAAACAATGAAAAAACTTCAAGAACAAGGATATAAATGAATTGTGTGAGAAATTCCACGTCATTCATCATTCATCCTCTATTTACTATCCTCAAGGAAATGGACAGGCAAAAGCAACAAATAAAAATGTCCTTAATCTAATCTTGAAAAGAACAGTGGATAACTCAGGAAGAGATTGGCACATACAATTGAATCCAACATTATGGGCATACTGCACAAGTATAAGAACACTAATTGGAGCCACGCCTTTCTCACTAGTCTATGGAGTAGAAGAAGTATTACCTTTAGAAGTGGAGATCCCATCCTTGTCAATTTCATTGCATGGATTGTTAACAAAACAAGATTATAGAGTGGCAAGACTCCAAGAACTAGAATTACTTGATGAACGTCAAAAACAAGCATATGAACATTTTAAGGTATATCAAAATAGGATGTCAAGGAAGTGTAACAAAAATATCAAGTCAAGGGAGTTTCAAGTGGGTGATCTAGTGTTAAGAGAGAATCTAAAGAACCAACCAGAAAGAGAAAAAAAAATAGAAAATAGGAAGAAAATTGGCTAGGACCATTCATTGTCACATCTTCCTTCTGGACAAGAACATATAAGTTATCTGATTGTGAAGGGGAAGAATTACAAGAGCCTATCAATAGCATACATATAAAAATATTTTATACCTAAGTCAGTTGAAAGAGTATTAGTCGAAAGAGTATCAAATGAGACAATATCAACCTTGTATAGTGAAAAGAGTTTATGAAGAAATACAAAAATAGTGAAAAGAGTTCTGAAGAAATCCAAAAAAAATAGTGAAAAGAGTTCTTGAAATTTTTTTTAAAATAGTGAAAAGAGTTCCTGAAGAAATCCAAAAATAATGAAAAGAGTTCCTGAAGAAAGTAAAAATAGTGAAAAAATGATCATGAAGAAAGAAAAAACATTCATATGGATCCTAAAAAAATGGTTATCTTGGTGAAAACATAGCAAACAAGGCGCCTTGGTAATACTAAAAAAAAAAATCAAACAATTTTTTTTTTTAAAAAAAAAAGAGAAAATGTATCTTGGTGAAATCTTAGTAATATGCACCTTGGTAGCAAATAAAAGAGAAAAAGAGAAAAAAATTCAAGTGGCGAAAACCTAGCAAATAGGTGCCATTTGACCTTAAAGTCGAGTATAGTCTCATCCTCCATCTACATTTCTTCATCATCCTTGTATATATTGCATTAGCCATCATTTGTACATATTGTATAATAAATTCTCAGAGCTGCGTTTGTAAAATATTCAAGGTTTTTGTCATGGTTTGGAAAATTGCCTAAGTCCAACATCGCCATGGAATTAAATTGGGGGAATTTTATCCTTATTCAAAGTGGTTCATCAAATAGATACCAATTGACACAAATCAATGCATCAAACCACAAAATTGACACTAGAACTTTTGATTCATATCAAATCATGATTCAAATAAATTTTAATATAAAAAATGATTGACACTTTAATCCTCGATTTGCACATTGCCTTATCTTTATCAGGATGAAAAAAATAACAAATAAATATTGAAGTGAATGAAGTTCTACTTGAAATATTATAGATTTGAAAATAATGGTGAAATGTTCAAAAGTGTTACTTGATTGTGGAATCACATCTTTTTTAGCAAATCGATGAGGTCTTTTGACTAGAGGGGCAATGATAAAAGAATGATATTTTCTTGATTTCTGCATGGGTAAGAGTTTGAAGTTGGGGGCCAATTCCGTAGAAGTTCGCGGGGGTAGTAAATTAGGAATACAAAATGGGCACTCGTTTAGGATAGGGCACCCAAAGCAAAACGGGTGCCCGTTTTGAAAATCTATATATTTCTTTTTTTAAACGAAATTCTTGTCATTTTCATCAACAACAAAAATGGGATCACGTTTGGTACAGCTCAGGTGCCCGGTTTAGCTTCCCTTGTCGACCCCATCTGGCATTTTTTTCGTCTTCCAGGTACGTACTATTCTTTTTAATTATTTTTTAATGATTTTTGTCATTAAAAATTGTAGTTTGAGGTTATTTTTAATTTAAAAACATAGTTTAATGTTATTTTCAAAATTATTGCATAAATTTAACTATATTTTATCTTTCAAACTTGTAATTTTTTTTATTTCAATTTACTTTGTAAATTACCATACTAAAGTAGAAAACTTGTAAAATTTAGGTATACAAAATTACATTACAAAACCCTACATAGAAAACCAAAACCCTAGGTAATAAAACAAAAACGTAAACCTAGATAAAAAATTAATTTACGAAACCCTAAACTTAAAAAATCAAAATATAAATTTAGAAAACCAAAACATAAATTTAGCTCAAACCAAAACATAAATTTCAAAACACACACACACTCTCTCTCTCCTCTCTCTCCTCTTCCTCTTCCCCTCTCTCTCTCCCCCTCTCCTCTTTCTCTCTCCTCTCTACGTGTACTATTGTTTTTTATTATTTTAGAAAACCAAAACTTAGAAAATCAAAATATAAATTTAGAAAACCAAAACATAAATTTAGTTCAAATCAAAAAATAAATTTAGAAATTCTCTCTCTCTCTCTCTCTCTCTCTCTCCTATTTCTCTCTCCTCTCTACATGTACTATTGTTTTTTATTATTTTAGAAAACCAAAACTTAGAATATCAAAATATAAATTTAGAAAACCAAAACATAAATTTAGAAATTCTCTCTCTCTCTCTCTCTCTCTCTCTCAAGTTTTAATTATTTAAGTCATTCAAGTTGTAAAGTAAAATATATTTTATAGTATGTTAATTGTAAATTATCATGTTTTTATATGTACACAGATTGGCAATATGAATGATTTTCACATTGATGAGCTTATAGGTCAGCATGCACCACCTCCACCTCCTCCATCTCCCCCTTCCCTTCCCCCTCCACCTCCACCTCCACCTCCACCTCCACCTCCACCTAGAGAGCTAAGAGATAATATTAGGAGAAATGTAGAGGAGATCATGAGAGATATAAACATGATTAGGAATGATCCCTATTCGTTTGTCCAGCTACTACACCTTGTAGATAGCATGCAAGGCATAGTAGATTCCATACAGACATTAGACTATGAGATTGATAGTTTTGAGTCATGGAGGGAGAGTATGCGTGTATATTATGCTGATGGCCTCTCTTATCGAGAGGTTAATAAGTTAAAAATTACAAAAAATGATTTGGCACTCTATTTTGTGAGCCCTACAACGGGTGAGCAGATACTTGGCAAGAAGCCACGTATTTCGATTAGATGGTGTACACACCCCGGCATAGCAGGGCATTTTTGGGAGTGGTGGTGGATGGTCTTTGACCATCCACCACATGCTAATCATGAGGTCCCGCTTTGTTTTCTAAAGAAATTATAGGCTGAGTTTGAATTGGGTAAGAAACCCAATTATTTTGACATGAAAGCATTTCAGGGGGTTGGCTAGGGCATGCCACAAGATAGGCCAGGGGCCAAATTGAGTGACAGAACTAGAAATCATGTGCGCAATGAGCCCCTTGTTCCTCTTCCATCTCCTGTACTTCCTGCACTTGTCCATCATCGAGCAGTGCAGTCATCTCTTGGTTCTTTGAGTGCCCTTATGGGCAATTTGTTACAACACATGACCCAGGCGAGGACTACCCCCAACATAGCACATGTTTGCACGAGTTGTGGGGGTATATGTAGGGGTCCCCAGTCTAATCCTGATGCTACCCATGCTACCCATGATGGATATGGTGATGATGTTGGTGGCACACATGGTGGATATGTCGATGATGATGATGGTGTGCATGGTGATGGAACACATGGTGATGCTGGAGATGATATCTCATCATATGTTGATTTACTCAATGCAAACGATGATCATCTCGTACAGGTAAATTTACTTATAATTTAAATATAGTGCAATATTAAATTTATTATTTATACAATTATGAGCCATAACATGTGGATTTTTTGGTGAACAGAGGAGGGTTGACCCTCTAACATTCATTAGCCGTCATCATATGACATCGACACCTCAACATCTCGGTGCTCCATTCACGGTATGCACTTTGATCTTGATACATTTAAACTTTAAACAAAATAAACTTTAATTGATAATGTGTTTGACATATTTTTGTATTTTGTAGGGTCTCTCATGTACCACTGAGATTGGTAGTCCTTCATTCTCTACCCCACTAGTCACCGAGAGTCAGCCGCATATACCTATAGTATGTTTTTCATTTATTAATTTTAAGTATTTGTATCTTACTAATTTATGTACAACTTTGATTCACACTTATTTTTTTGTAATTATAGACTTTTGGATTGTCTCATGTTGCACAATCACATTTACGTTCTGACTCATCGGTGACATTAGCTACGTGTCACACACAGGTAATGTACACATGTTTTTATTCCATATTTATATATAATCAAGTTATATATACTTTATAATTTATGTATATATGTACTATAAGTTTGATTCATGCTTTATATATGTTGTTCAGGTCGACACCACCATGAGTCTTGGCATGGCTATAGGATTAAGCCAAATGCATCCATCAACACTATCCTTTGAGGTGATGATTAATTTAAGTAATTTTTCAATGTCATGTGTGTATCTAGATCTTTTTCAATGTCCTGTGTTTATCTAGATCTTAGATGATTAATTTAAGTAATTTTTAATTTGTACTTTAAATGTTTTTACAAGACTTGGCTTCATCCACTTTTCATGTAGTTGAGGATGAGGGTACTCGAGACCAGACAGAGCAGGATGGGGGTACTCAGGACCAGATAGAGTAGGATGAGGGTACTCAAGAACATACATAGCATGTTGATGCATCGCAGTCCTCTTCATGTGGAGTGAAGAGGACTGTAGATCAGCTAGATGAGTAGAGTTAGATTATGATGACTATTTGGACTATTTGGACTTGTTTTATAATGACTATTTGGACTTGTTAATTTTATTTTTGATGACTATTTGGACTTGTTTTATGATGACTATTTGGACTTGTTCATATTATTTTTGATGACTATTTGGACTTGTTTTATGATGACTATTTGGGCTTGTTTAGACTTGTTCATATTATTTTTACTTCTTGTTAGAGTAGGACTTGCATTATATACTAGTCCACTTGTTATCATATATTGTACTTGGACTTATTTTTAGAGTAGGACTTTGTTTTGTGATTGTATGTATATATCATGAGTTGATATGATGGACATTATGATACATGTAAATTATTTCAGGACTTGTTATGTTATTTATCTTAATCATGAGTTGTTATGTAATTTATCAATTTATCTTAATCAGGACTTGTTATGTAATTTATCAATTTATCCTTTAAAAAATAATGACATCTATTAATACATGCAATTGACAAGAACAATACGGATGTTACAAACTTAATAACTATTAAACAATGAGATCTATTAAGTGAACATAATCTAACCAAAGTGCATAGTTTAATATTTACAACAAAATTAGGTGAATACAAAGTTATGAATTTAACTTAAATATTTAAAACAAAATTTGATGTAGAAAAGTGAGTTCATGTGATCTTAAATTATAAACCCAAAATTGTACGAATACAATAGTGCATTGTACTACATAAATAGTTCATGTCTATGCTCTTCCAGACATCCTACATCATAAAAATAAACATGTTGAAATGTTAGAATTTATAAAAGTTCATTTAAAGTTAATTTTAATTTTAATTTCAAATCTATATCTCTAAATTATAAATTATGACACTTCAAAGAAGACATGTAGAAAACATATACAAATATGACAATTGAACAAAAACTTACATGTATAAATTTGATTCAACCTAATGTACCATCAGCATCGTCTCTTTTTTGCAATGCAGATCTATGTTCTTCCTAACATCCTGCATCATAAAAATAAACATGTTGAAATGTTAGAATTTGTGTACTCGAGTTCATTTAAAGTTAATTTTAATTTTAAAGTTAATATGAAAATTGAACAAAAACTTACATGTATAAATTTGATTCAACATAATGTACCATCAACATCCTCTCTTTTCTACAATGCATCTATGTTCTTCCCAAAATCCTGCATCTTAAAAATAAACATGTTGAAATGTTAGAATTTATGTACTCAAGTTTATTTAAAGTTAAATTTAATTTTAAAGTTAATAAGACAATTGAATAAAAACTTACATGTATAAATTTGATTCAACCTACTGTACCATCAGCATCCTCTCTTTTTTGCAATGCGTCTATGATTGCCTCATGCTCTTCCATTGAAAGTGTCCATAAAATTTGATTAGCAGGTCTCCCTTTGTATCTTTCCAATTTTATATTTGTTGCCACTACCAAATGGAAATAGTGTATAATCTTCTTTTCTGATTGGTAGTCTTCAAAAGCTAGTAAACCATTCCTTCTTGTTAGGTATTTGCGTAGCCATGTACCAACTACCACAATAGACCCAATTGGATACTGAAAATTATCATCATCTACTTGATGACATATCAAACTTTTCTTAGGTTCTACACATCGAGATAACCAATACTTTGTCTGCTCTTCATTATCCTCAGGTGCAACAACAACATACACATGTCTTACAAAACAAAATTAAGTACATGTGCACTGTAAATAAAACTTGTTTAAAGGTTTCTAATTCAAATATATATAATCATAAATTATATGACATACACATGTAACTAATATATAATTTAAAGTTTTATAATAAATTGTATTAAATTACCAGGTTGTATGAGATCTGAAACACGATCATAATCTTCTGATGCAAAGGCATGATCCAGGTCTTCATTTATTATAACATCTTCATCTTGTCTCTCACTAGGTGTTAAGAATTTTTGTTGCCATTCTTCAACCCATTCTGTATTCTCACATTCTTCCCATTCACTTGCAACACAAAATTAACAAAAACATGCAAGCTCCCTAGTCCATATAGTCCAAGTGTTAGAATTAGAACTCCTAAATGAATGCCATTTAGCCGATCCGCTGATTGTATTACAATCATATCTTGAAAGGATATTCTTCTCTTCAACTAGCTAGAAAAAAATGTCTGATTGTAGAGTTCTGACTTGATCCTGTAGACAAACTTGTTTTACACCATTCAACAATTACACATGCATCTTCAAATTTTGATTTTTCCTCAAATTTGAGTTGCTCTCTACAAAGAGCTCTCTTAACACATGCATCGGCACCATCATGTTCTCCCTTCCCATGTCCAACCTTAAAAAAACTCCATACATGTTGGATATTTATTTTCTTGTGCATCCTACTCAACCAATAAAACATTCTAGCATTCTTGAATTGTCTAGTGCAATTATCTAACCATATTAGATGTTGTGTTATATGAATTTCTCTCTCCCTTAAATTTTCATAAAATGTATTAAAACAATACTGGACAAACTCCGATGAGTGTAACTTATTATCACTCATATAGAAATGGTACTCTCTCAATATTTTTGATCCTCTATTGTACTATCAGGTGCATGTCTATAGACAATATGAACAAAAATTGTTACTTGCACTGAATTATAATATTGTGGTTAGATCTCATCTTGTGGTGCAAGTGTGTAGTTCTATGCAAAGTCAACAACTGACAGTATAGTACCAATTGGAAATGTATTCTTGCATATGCGAAATTGTCCATCAAGCCATCTAGAATTGTGAGAGTGTTTCACACATTTAGGTACGACCTTACTCTTGAATTCATTCATAAAAGCATTACCACTAAGTTTTTTAGTTATTAGGTCGCACCATTTTCCAACTTTTCCATCCTTCAATGGATACTCAACAGTTTTAAATCTTTGTACATCAACTAATTGTTGTCCAAAATCAAATGAAATATTTTCATGCAAACATTCATCTAATAATGTAAGATTGCCACATACATCACATACACCAGAAACACATGCATTCAAAAGATAAAATTGCTCATTAGGTGGGTTACAAAATAAATTTGATATAAACTCTTTTACAGTTTTAGATGGTATATTTATACCACATTCCTGCAACATTTCATTAGTATGCATAGTAGAATGTATAGATCAAAAAATATCATAATAATAACGAAATTGAACATGATTTTTGCAACAACAGGTGATTCTTTCTTTGTTAATCCTTACATACCATGGTTTACATTTTTCAAAAGATCTTTGACTAATACTAATAGTTAACACCTTATCATCCACAAATTTTTTATACAATTCTGTTTGAGTCATATCTAAAAGGTGTTTTGGATGTGGATCATGAACTTTTGAACCGACTCTTAATTTAAGAACATCTCTGGCATTAGGGGATACTCTTGTATTATCGTGCCAAAATTTTTCAATCAAAGTTTTGACTTCACCAGTAAGTTTCATGTCAAACCTTGGGAGTCTGCCACTAAAGGTCCATAAATGGTTTGCTGGATCACTTTCCAAGTTAACTCTTCTCTTTACAGCTCTTGTTAAAATTTTACGATTAATATTAAGATATCCACTTATGTTTGAAATCATTCTTTTATCAGTAGTAGTTTTGTTTACTAAAGCTGTTGTTATTGCTTGCCGTGCCGCATTACTATCTGTAGAATGACTTTTCTTTCCAATTGTGTCAAAGGCACTAGCAATAATTGATACAACTTGTTTTAGAGACTCATCCTTATTTTTCACATAAATGCCTAACCTCTTCATCACTTTTCACATTTTAGACATTTTAATTAATTGTAACATTAATTGACATTGAAACCCAAATTTCTTATTATAAAAAAATTGTCTAAACAATTTTCTCGTGTGTGTCCTAATCTATCTCGATGAAACCAAACCATGCAGATTGTCTAACATATCATTTTTTAATTGAAATTGTTCATTTATTTCATTATCATTCAAATAAGTTTCTTTCTCAATTGGTGTTTCTATGTCTACATTTACATTGTTGATTTCAATCTGAATTGGTGTTTGATTTTCAGTTTCAATTGGGCTTTGACTTTCAGTTCCTTTATTATTATGATTAACATTAATAATTTCTGAAATTCCACGTGCAATTAAACTTGTTAATATATTTTCAGGAATAAAATTTAAATCATTTCTATTGTAACCTGCTTCTAGCAAATCATGAACATCTTTATCAGAATAAGTTGTAACAATTGGATGCGAAGACATACTTGTATCCAATACTGGATTAGAAGATGCACCCGATTTTACTTCTTCAACCTCTGCATCCATTATGGTGTCTTCATTGTCCTCCTCTTCTGAAATAATTGTTGAACTCGATGCTCCAACATTATTCGGGTTTCGAAGCCTTTCTCTTCTTTCTCATTGTCATTTTTCCTCCTCTCTATTTTCTACAATCTCCTCAGGTGTCAGAACCTTCATTGACCTCTTTCTACGTTGGTTTGATCCCATTTTTGCACCAAAATTTGAGTTCAAACAATCTTTTCTGAATGTCAAATCCAAAATAAGACAAAAAAAGGAATGTTGGCAGAAATAAGACAAAATAAAAAGTCGTCAATCATTAGATCAGGCCCATAGTCTAGTTTTTTGGGTTGCAACGACTCTTTAAGAAATGGGTGCCCACCCATTTTTAGATTTACAAAATGGGCGCCCATTTTTTGAATTTAAAAAACGGGCGCCCGATTTGTAAATCTATGGGCGGGAACCTTACCTCCTAGCTTGGGTTTTGGTTCGGGACATGCTTGGTCCCACCAAGCCTGTGCTTGACCCTGCAAAAAAATGGTTAAGGTATTATAGAGTAAAATTTCTACCTTGCCATAATTTTTAGGACAACTTCCCCAATGAATTTTTTGATAAAACAAAAACCCATTTCAGCTCTTATTGTGCAGATTATAAAAATATAAATTTTATAGTGATATGATAAATTTTAATACTTATACAATATTTATTAAGCCAACGTGGTACCTAAACTTGAATTACAAAGGTTAACTAAAACTTTAATAACTTTTTTAATTTTTTGTTTTTTGAAAAATGAGTTATATGTGACCAAACTACATAGAATTGTTTTCAATTTTAAAAAAAAATTGAAAAAAAGTGAAGTTATCATCAAATTATGGTGTCTGTACACCAGAGGTTTCAAAAATGTACTTTATAGTCAATTAAAAATTAATATTTAAAAAAAATTCAATAAAAAAATAAGATAAAATATTTTGACCAATCTTTAGTGGTTTAGGTACCTTTTCCCAAAAGGATTCCCAAAAATACATTCATTTACTTCAAAAAAGGGTGTCTGTACATGCGTGAGGTGTGGTCCTGAAACAAGCATTTTGAAAAAGTGGTTTTTAGACATGCATACTAAAATTCAATTTATACCATGTGGGTATTGAAATAAATTACATATTTGAAAACTAGATTCCGAGCACTAAATTTTATATTACTGAAGTTTTTCAAGATTCAATCTTTAAGTGCTTCAAATTTGGACATAAATTGACAGAAATTTTGAAAAATAGAGAAAAAACTTTCACTTTTTGGCCAAAAGTGGGACCCAACTTCTTCCAGCCACCCGCATGACTATCTTAAGGTTGAGGCTTCAAAGTATGTAACATCCATCTAATGACATGATCATCAAATAATCCTCGAGGACATGTACATATGGAGAGAATCATATCTTTGTCTGTTTAAGCAACAGGATACCTTGGACATTTTGATTTTGCATATCTTAATGCAAAAATCCACTTGCAACATTGAGTCTAATGAAAATGGTATTCATACTATCATGCTTGAAAATTGAACCAGTGAGAGTTGTACCAATTTTAGGCATGCATCTCGAAAGGAAGGTGGTATTCAGATCATCATGGTTGAACCAGTGATTATTGTACCAATTTCATGTTCCAAAAAGCTCAATGATGAAAAGAAGCATCATTTTTATTAAAAGAGACAACTAGCTAATTAAAGTTGCATATGGAACCTTTTATCTAACAAAAACAAAAAAGGGGTAGAGTCAAGCACAATCAAAAGTTTCATCATGATTTCTTTATTTGATCGAATATGTTGGATTAAATAAAAAAACATAAGAGTCATAATTGAGTATCATGTTAAGTTACATTAAAAGTTTCATTAATCATTAGTTTGCATTCATTTATTCATTCATTTAAGTGCATAATCAATTCATTTCATTACATATCATTTAAATTCACGAAGTTGCATCACGTCATAGGTTTAATCGTTAAAAGCATATATGAATCATATTAGAACACATGTACATATCATAGGTGCATCATTAATTATTAATCATTAAAGCATAAATAGAATCATTAAAGGCATTTCATAACATCTTGCATCCATCTAAGATATGTCATATATAAGACATCCATTCAAAGCATATAAGATTAAATGCATTAATAACATTTTTGCATCATAAAAACTGTTAGGCCATTTTCTTGTTAATGTAAAAATCCTATGAAAATGGCTTGTTTCTCTTGTGTTCTCTGAAGTTGTCCCACCTTGTCTGCAAGCTTTTTTTAATGTGTGAAGAAGATCCTCAATGTTTTATGGCTTGCGCACTTAGCCCCTTGTTCTTCAATGTGTCACCATGCTCCAATTCAATTCGCATGTGCTAAATCACAAAAACCAGGGAGATATTCAAGTTTCAAGGTCTGCTGGAAATAACTCTTTCATATCGCAGGGTATGAAATTTGTCTAAGTATAAAAACCCTAGTTGTTTTCGACTGTTCACCTCTTCGTAGCTAAATCTCCAACATCAACATTTCTTATGTGCATTGCTGCGATTGTGTGGGGCCCAATTCTTCATGGTGTTCAGTCGCTTGATCTCCAGTTTCCCAGGCGGTTAAGTCTTTCGTTCAACAATCACGCGACTGTGTGTTCATGGGATCTCTTGATTCTGGTGCTTAAGTGCTTTTCATTCGGTGACCTGGCTTTTTCTTTGGTCGCGTGGTCATGCAATCCTGGTGGTTAGTTCTTTAACCTTCGGTGATCTAGCGAGCGGTTTAGGTTTTCTTTTGGTGGTTTGGCAGTCTCTACGGTTGTCACATGATCGTAAGGAATATTCTTCCCCTTTGTGATCATGTGACCACCGTTCGATTTGTGGCTGGTGTGGTGCGGTGGGCCCATTGTCAGGTGTTGCAGGTTTGCTTTCTCCTGATTGGCTGCGAGGTGGTGACTTGGCAATTTGTTAGTGGGGTCGAGGTTTGCAATGTGTTTAAGGGGGCACCAATTTTTAGTTGATTTGACGGTTGTCATTTTTCTGTGAAGTAAAGATGCGTGAAGATTAATCATGGCAGCAACATGACAACCGTTGATTTCATCCTCAGCGAGGCCCGACGGTGTGGCGTGTCCATTTGTCAAGTCTTTCTGACGTGGTTGTGCTCGGCGGTGACGTGGCTTTTCTCAGTGGGGCTAGTGTTTTTAGTGTCCGGGTGAGTTTGAGGTTCGGCTATGATCTGTGGTTGTCGCATGCTCACAAGGAATATTCTTTCCCTTTGCGATCATGCGACCATCGTTCGATGGTGTGGTAAGTAAGGCGGTGGGTCCAAGGTGCCAGTCATGTTGAGGTGCTCGATTTCTATTGGCTGCCGAGGTGGTGATGTGGTTGTGGACTTATTATGGGTTTGTTGACCGTTGTGTCAAATTTTATGGACCGGCCGATCTACTGGGAAAGACTGATATTGACAGTCATGTTTCAAGTGTTGATCGGTTAGCTGTTGCAGCTAAATTTTAAATGTTTCCGGGGGGTTGTCTTACCAGTATTTTCATAGTGAGCCGTATGCGACAAGAAGGGTTGCTCGGAATTGATTTCTCTAGGATGGTAGCAGTTGCAAAGATGATGATGAAGATCTGGGCGGTCGTCCTGATCTGATTTTGTTGCTTGGGGTGCCATGCCGGTTTAAATGCAGTTGGTTGTTGCTCTTCTCAGGTGGCTAGGGTTTGGAGTGTGTCAGTGATCTCCATACTATGTACATGCAAAGTTTTTCAAGTGGATCCTGGCATTGAAGTCTATTTTTCCTGCAATAAGAAGGCAGTAAACATTGATTGTAGTTAGCCCGTTGGTGATGAAACCAATAAAATTGTACATCAGATTTGATCTGATTCTCCCGAGTTTCTAGTCTTTCTCTACATTCTTTCATTTCTTGTTTAGGCTGGTTGTTGTAGACCTAATTTTTGCCCTAAATGATCTGTAGCTTGTTGCAATCCTTGTTCCTATAAAAGGATTTTCTTGATCATTTAGAGGGGTTCCAGTTTCCTTTCCAGATTTGGCTCCCGGTTCCAAATCTAAAGGTTCTGACCTTGTGGTTCCATTCTAGGGGTTCCTTCCCCTGGTCCTATGAATGTTCTTTCCTACAGATATTTTTCCTTCTTCTCTGCATATAGGGTGTTCCCTCTTTCCTTTCTGGCTTTGAGAATATAATACAAGTTGTAACTAGATGTCTTATGTATAAGATTTCAATACTATTTGTGCTACTATCAGATTGTCTCCATTTGAGTTTTAGGGTTATTGATTAGAGCATCAAGGGTGTTTTAGTCTTTCTATTCACATTTCCTAAGTGTTTGCAATAGAGTTATTTTCGCAGAAGCAACTGAGTTTAAGACTGGTTTTCAGATGTGTATGAGCTGGGGTATCAAAGATATCTCATGCTTGTCTTTCAGTGGATGTTGATTAATGTATTGCTTGATTCCTAGGTCTCTTCTAAGGGGAGGGTTAAAATCCTTTGAATAGGTGATAGCATGTCTGGGTACATAGGTGGATTGTTGAAGTGAGATCTGATCAGTGGTGTATGATTGATGGAAGGCATCAACATATTTGAATGTGTTGTCTTCTTGTTTTATAGCTCTGTTGCAGTGAGGTATTTGACTCTGCTGCCCATTAGATAAGACACTAGTCTATGAGAGACTTAGGGTATTTCAGGGGTCCATTCAACCCAACATCAATCATTCAAATGAAATAATTTTCCTTTCATGTTGGTAGTAGTAGTAGGAGGTTCATTCTAGTTTTCAGACTCATTCCATCGAAGTGGGTTATTGCATTAGGTTTGGTTCATTGGGGTACAAGATACCTATAGGAGTCTAAAATCTATTCCACAATAATATATCTATAGGCCTTTTGTTCATCAAGAAGAGTCATGAGTGTGCAGGTAAGGCAATACCTGCCTGAGTGATGTGGAGCTCGAAGAAGAAGGAGGATGCCCTTGGTCCTCACCAATTGGCACTTTTTCCCTATCAGACTTTGGAGTGGAGACTAACTAGTTTTTCATCATAGTGTAAACTTGACACTATGTGGGAAAAAGTGGGAACCAACAAAAACAACACAAAAACAAGCATATAGATAAACACATGTAACGCTATATATATCATCAAAAATTAAGTATCTAATATATAATGACATCATACATAAGAAGAGTCTATTAGAAGGATAATCAAAGTAATGTCCATCAAGTGATATCAAATGTCCATGAAGTACATCAAAAAGAGTCCTGATCAAAATGATACATATGATACAAGGGTGAGACAACCACTGCTCTCAACTAACTACCACCTGCACCTATGTCATTTGGCCTACTTGTACCTATCTCATCTATACCTATACTAGAACTAGGTTGTGAACCCTATTGAGTCATAGTAGCCATAAAGGTTTGCATCATAGCACTAAACTAAGATATCTGACCTATAATATATGTCATACCAGCCTGTAAAGATCTCACATCTTGTACAAGTGTATTAGGTGTCTGTGAAGCTGGCATTGCCTGTGCTGGTGCATGGAACTAGTGCAACCTGAGTAACAAATACCTATCTTAGTACATGAGGTCTTTATCAACCCCAACCCGCAATACCCATATGATGAAGAGAAACCCATCCACCACCCCTCATCCTCACTCCTCCATCTCTCACCTTCACTTTCCCAATGCCACCACTACTTACTCTCACACCGCCACCTCTGATAGGAATATAAGCTCTAGCTTGTCTATCAATTTGACCACCTCTTCCTGGTTCTCTCCCACCTCTCCTCACCCTCTCATCTCTCTCACCTCATCATCATCATCATCATCATCGTCGTCGTCGTCGTCGTCGTCGTCGTCGTCATCATCGTCGTCGTCATCATTGTCATCGTTGTCATCATCATTGTCATCAAATATATCATCAATATCAAGAATAGGCTCTGCAAGATCTGTGAAATAGGGGAAGGGATGCGAAGTGAACCACTGGGCATAATCATGTGTCATGCCCACATCAACAATATATGATCTCTCATATCCAAAGCCAAGTGAGGAAAAGTAAGAATCTCATCACGAGCAATGCGATAATCTATCTGTGGACCCACATGGATCTCTCTACTTGTACACATGCATATAAGGCCAAACCTTGAGGCATACCTTATACTCAACCAAACTGATAGAGTACCCTGTGGAAGAAAAACCTCTCGATAACCAATTGTTTCTTCCCAATCATCTAGAATCGAGGCATGAACATGAAGGGAAGCTCTAAATCATGGACTCTCACCATGGCTTGCATCCAATATAAGGTCACCATATGACCTAATCAATATCATCTAACATACAATGCCAATAATCTAGTTTTCCCAAGTGAGGCTAGACAACTACTCCCTTATAAATGTAAGCATAAGGCCATCCAGGATCTCTATCTCATACTGTAATAGGCCTGGTAATAAGAAGGTCCTTCCAAGTCCTAAGGTGTAGAAAAATTGCACCTGTTGATAATGCAACACCATGGCAATAAACTACATGGTGTAACTCATGATACAACTATGCAAAAATGAACATGAATCAAATCTGTGTGGCTGAGTGATCATGTCCTTGAGGATCTTGCCCCAACCAAAAATGAATCCATGACCTCTTCGATCTGGTAGCAAGAATCCATCGATCAATACACCTAGAATTGCAAGAAACTTATATGAAATGAAATGAATTGAGCCCAAGGAATATGCTCTCATCACCAATAGTCGCATTTGCAAAAACCCGTCGGCATGTTGATTCATCATATACCTAATTGTAATAAACCAACTCACCTTGAGTAGGAATCCTCAATTATCTATACACATCCTCAAGGGTGACTGTCATCTCACCTATCGACGAATGGAAGGTATTATGGTTGAAGTGCCAACACTCTTCCATAACAGTGAGAAGACCCTGATTCACGTGGAATCGAGGCATGTCTAAAAGGAAAAACAAACCGTAATGATTGATAAGCTATCGCTCCTGAGCACTCAGATGCTCAATCATATCTAAGGGTCATGGATAAAGACCCCAGACGTGTAAATTTTGGAGGTGTTCACTGGTTGAATCAAGTGACATCATATTAGTAATCAATCATCTAAATGGATCATCAAAAGTCAATCAGAAAAACCCATCATCCTATCGCTCACCTATAGCACAACATCATTTTTTTTCCTAATTCTAGTCAAAGAAGATGAAAAATATCAAATCAATTATATCAATCAACTAGGATTCACAATCAACATTCATCAAACATGATCAAACTAATATCAAACACTTATTTTCATGACAGGCATAATATTTTTCATCTATCGATCGATCACGAAAATCAATCAAATTAGACATGTTCTTTAATCAGGTTGAAAATTCAAAAAAATTAGCTATGCATCATTTTATCATATCCTACATGTTGGAAGTCCTACGCGCTATTCTATTTCTTATACATGCTAAGGAAATTATCATACACGTTAAACTATTTTATATGCATCATTTTACATTGTACGTGTTATTTCAAACTAGTCTATCTGCTAAGTTAAATCATTTGTCCATGCTAACCTACGCTTGCACATTACAACTCCTATTGAACGTGTTAAACCACAACTGGGGCACAACATTATACACACTATTTCATCTTTCGTACATGCTATTTTAGAACGTGGATGCACTAAAATAATGTCCTACACACTATTAAATCTATACCTATGTGCTATTTCAGAAAATTATCAAAAATTAAGTAGAGCAACACCTAAAAATTCATTTTTCATTAAAATTGGAAAAATCAGACATAACGAAGAATCAATGCACTCATCGGAGGTCCATAGTCACGTGGGCGCTGGAACCTGCTACCTCTCTCGAATCTATGCTCTCAAATAGGGACCACCATCGTCGATATCACCAAAAGACTCAAAATGAGAAAAGTGAAAAGGAAGTGTACAAATGAATAGTAAAAATAATATTTTGACTCTTTTATATAGCCCTTTGACCTAGGAAAAGGAGACTTTTATCATCTTTTTTACCTAGAGTCAAAACTAGTCCAACTAATTTTTATGCAACTGGGGCATTATCATCAACACGTTGTCAAATCATTATCAGAAATTAAATTGAATTTGCGCAAAATTTTGAGAAAACTGCAAAGAATCACAAATGGATCAAAATTTCATCAAATCAACTTCAATTTCATTTTTGAGGGGCCAACATATCATAATAACTTGTAATCAAGCAAATCAAAGAAATTTTCATTTGGGGCATTAAATGCAAATTTTTTGAAATCATCACAAGGGCATCAAAATCACTGGAAATTTCTAAATCAAACATCATATCAGAAATTGAGTGTCGTAATGAGAATCTTCATCATCAAATCAAGATTTTATCATCAGAAGCAATCATCAAGATCGGATCTGGCATAAATTAATCAAACATCAGATATTGTTTGAACCATTGCGCTTCACACATTGATTCAAAGAGAGACATTTGTATACACCTAAAAATGGTCAAGCTAAATCAAAGTGAGCAATCAAAGCCAAAATCATAGATTAATTGAAATAAAAACAAAAAATGATTAACTAAATAAAAAAGATCAATTAATTGTGCAATTGATTTAAATTAAATTAATTGTATAGTTAAATCAAATCAAATTCAACCCATTCAAGGGGTACACATGGCTAAAGAAAATCAATTTAATCAGTTATTAATTCTATATTTCTCACCAACCACTTATAAACAAAATCAAAATCAACCAATAGGAATTAAGGATTGAGCTCACATGGATCAAAGCTAAATCAATTTTCCATCACACATCTTAGAGATGCATCTTGACCATTCATTTTTGTCTCTTTGTTCTAGCCTTTGAGAACAAAATATTTAAATTGTCCCAACATTTGAAACCATTAACCTAACTCAAATATAATCATGGTTAATCGTACCCTACCCTTAAGCTTTGTAAAAATCTATAAAAGGAAGCAAAAATCAGGAGAAAATGATCCACTCTCATAATAGTTAATTGCACCCATATTAAAAGTATTTTAGTTGTGAATTCATAGCATATTTTAGCATAATTGGAGAAAAGATAGACATACTTGTATCTTAGATCTTTTAATTTGTCATTCTAGAGCTATCTCTAATGATGCTTAAGCTGAGAGCAATCCATTAGCTTCTTTAGATAGAGAGCCATGAGATGTTTCTTGTTTTTTATTTCAATTTAATAGGATTAATTGTTAAATTTGCATAATTGAGTTGATTCTTTGGCAAACTAATCTCATGAAGGTATTTATTATACACACTAGTATTTTCCATTAACATATATTAGGTGATTCCACATTAATTCTAATTAGTTAAATTTATATGGATATCTTGTAAAAAGTCTAGACACCAAATAAAATTAATAGTATAGGATAATATAACACATGACCCTTTTAATGACAATTTTAGTCATAATAGTTCATAAATATAAAATTTTCAATAATTTAAGAAAAAATATATATAAAAAATTGAAATAAATATTTTGTCAATCATAAAAAGATACAAGAATACAATGTAGAAGTTATGTACTACAAGACAATTCAATTATACTATAGAACCAAAATGAGTAATTGAACCAAAAGTCAAAGGTAAACCTTGAATTATTTGTAAATTAAAGGATTTATGGATTATCTACCATTCAAATATTATGAAAAATATCTTATAGATTATGGATAATGTTTAAATTGTCAAAATTTTGAAAATGAATAGGAGTCATAAAATATGATTATTATTAAATATAGAAGCTCTAATTTCTGAATTTGAAAGTGTTTTAACTATTTAATATATATGTATGTATGTTTGTATGTATACATACATATAATTTTTTCACTATTCATGAAGATGAGCTGGAGAGTTTTTGAAATATAATTATGTTTCTTTTTTTCATTAATGTTTCAAGTTTGTATTACAAGACAATTCATTTATAATAGAGTACCAAAATGAATAGGTGAGTAAGCCAAATATAAATCTTGAATTATCTATAAGTCAAAGATTTCACAGGAACTATCTACCATTCAAATATTATGAAAAAATCCTTATAAATTATTGATAATGGTTAAATTGTCAAAGTTTTGAAAGTGAAAATGAGTCATAAAATATAATTATAATTGAAATAAACTGGAACTCTTGAATTTGAAATTATTATAACTCTTTAATA
Source organism: Chamaecyparis obtusa (assembly GCA_027943335.1). Lineage (NCBI taxonomy): Eukaryota > Viridiplantae > Streptophyta > Pinopsida > Cupressales > Cupressaceae > Chamaecyparis > Chamaecyparis obtusa. The sequence goes on from BSBK01002686.1 coordinate 424,041, forward strand.
CTAATACATGATTCTTGCATAATTCATAAAGATGAGTTGAAAAGATAAGATAATTATTGGAAATTTACTCACCCATATTAAATATTTAATCAAATCTATTTACATTTCATTCATTTGTATCTTCATCCTAATGATAAGTCACAAATTCATTTAACCATCAACTAAACATCATTTTTTTAAATTTAACTATATAAATTATTTCTTAATCTATCATATTACAAGGATATTGAATCAAAGTTTCACTACTCATACTAATACTAATGTTTAATTAGAATTTCCCTTAAATATTTAAGTAGATTCATTGACTCTATACTTAAACACTAAATATTATTGAGAATCTTCTTACCCACATAAAATATTTAATCAAATCTATTTACATTTTATTCATTTTTACCTCATCCTAATGATAAAATCAATCAATAAATGTGCAGACAATGGACAAAAGTCTGAGAAGGTGCAGACGTAGAAGAGACAAGAGCTCATTTGTTTTATAGCTCATACATAGAATTGCACGCTCAAATCACAGAATAGGCTTTTTCTCTGCCTTGGAATATGATAAGAATGAAACGTACTGATTCCGAAGCCTCCTGTGAAGTGTCATGAATAAACCTTGAACAGGATTCAATATTTACAGTAAACAATTCCTGACAATCAAGTCAGAGCCTTGCTTTTATGGTGGGTTTTCTTGTGAAACGCTTTGATCAATTTCTTGAACGACCAAGCTGCAAAATTTTTATGCTTATGCTTGGGATTCTTCACCTTTTTCTCCAAAGATTTCTTGTCAAAAGTGTACTCTGCATTTCTTGGAGCAGAAAAGCTCCTGAAGCATCCATGGGGATGAGATTGGGAATGTGGATGAGCGTGAGCATGCAGGGGAGAGTCGTAGGGACTCGATCTCGAGACCACCGTCAATGCCCGATTCAGCTGAAATGAAAAGGATCGCAACTCGAAGGAATCATAAAGACTGCTGTCACAGTCCCAAAGATTTGAATTTGAATGTGTATCGCATTCATCTTGCCCTTTCACAGCCCATGCAATCACCTGTTCCCTCGTCAAGTTTCCCTCTGCAACTTCTTTCGCCATGAAATACATGAATCGAAAAACAAACTCTGATTTAAATACCCAAATTGGAAGACATAAATTGAGAAGCTCAGATGAAAAACATATATTGATCACAAGCTCTGAATTTATTTTTTTTGGCTTATTTTGAGCCCATTAAGCTGTGCTTAGAGAGAGATCTGCCATGACTATAAAACACAGATTTAAAAGCCTGATTTAGTTTGAGTTCACCAGCGAGAAGTTAGGTTTGTTTTGCCTTTTTTAAACGAACCCAGATTTTATAACCCAAATGCTTTCAGCGGTTTGTTTTCTGTCCTTTGATGTGAAAAATTGCAGGATTTGGGATTTGCTTTAATCGAGTTGGACATATGATAGTTAGACACGCAATATTGTTTGTTGAAACTGTTTCTGGTTTAGTTACTCTATTTTTAGTTTTCTAGTTTTGGTTTATTTTGAGAAAATGGTTTAGTGATCCTATAATCAACGATGTTTGAAGTTACAGGTTGTTAGAATTTTATAGGTCGGCTTAATCTGGCTTTTCAGACGAGTATTTCGCCCCGCTTAAAGTTGCTGAAGGAATCTGATAAAGTTTCGGGGATCAAGATTTTCGAGGATTTTTTGTCCGCTTTTAAAAACTTTGTGGACTTTTTTTGAGCGTATGCTAAGGATTCAAATAACAGTGGGAAAGTCTGGAATTTAAGATGACTAATGGTCTTTGGTTCGTGAAGTTGAATGATTCTAAATGAGGCCACATCTGACGGTTTTTGGCAGAACAAATATCCACACACCCACACGATTTTGGCGGAACGAACGAATACCCACACCATAAGAAATGAGACCAAGATCTGACAGATTTTGACCGAACGAAATCCCACACCATAAAAAATGAGGCCAGGATCCTACTGATTTTGGGAAACAATTCTTTGAACCTTCGAATAAAAAAATAAAATAAAATTTCAATATGTCAAGGTGTCATATTTACAGTTTTAATTACAGTGATTTACACCTAGATCTCCAGCGATTAAACAGTACCTGCTAAAATTTTGTGGATTTAAAGAGGGATTGAATTCTTTGGGTTTCGTCGGAGTGTAATGTGATACAGGTGCGCCGCAGTGATTTTAGGCTAAAATATCAAAAGAGTTGGTGGAGAAATTATTGAAGTGGCTGAATTCCACTGCCAGAGACGGTACTGAATTTCGCTGTGATAAAATTGTATTTTTGAAGAGTTAGCAAATGCTGGAGTCTGTAGGGTGTCCGCACAGGCCTTAATCTCCCTGTGGAGATGAAGAGCTTTCTGTGCTTCCAAGACTTAAAAAGGTTGTTGTGACAGGACAAAGTCTGTTCTTGTTGGGCTTCATGGCGTTATGAAGAAGGCTGTGGGTTTGGGCTGGTAAGTTTCTAAATCTTTCAATGGCTTCCTAAAACGGGACTGGACTTGGAGAGAGTATAACTCAGCTGAATCGGGGCATTGACGGTGGTCTCGAGATCGAGTCCCTGCGGCTCACCCTCATCCACGTCCCCAATCTCATCGCCATGGATGCTTCACGAGGTTTTCTGCTCCAAGAAATGCAGAGTTCACTTGTGACAAGAAATCTTTGGAGAAAAAGGTGACGAATCCCAAGCAAAAACATATAAAATTTTGCATCTTGGTCGTTCAAGAAATTGATCGAGGTGTTTCACAAGAAAAGCCACCATAAAAGCAAAGCTCTGGGCTTGATTGTCAGTAATTGTTTGCTGTAAATATTGAATTCTGTTTAAGGTGAATTTGACGGATTGGATTCTTTTATACTGAGGTTATTCTGGGCCTACAGAATACAGAGCCTGGAATCACGACTGTGAAATAAAGACAAAATGAACCAGTTGTTTTTCTCATAAACATTTTTATTGATCACTGTGCCTCTTTTGTTGGGTTGTTTGGACCAGAGAATAAGAACAAAATTGTACTTTAGACGGTCTAGTTGTTAGCGCTTTTCTGAAACCTGTAACTTGTTATCTGAGTGAGTGCCGAGGCACACAATACAAACGGTTGCTAAGTTTTAGATTGTTTTAAAACTGCGTAATGGAAAGCTAAGTTGTTTCTTCTCCACTAACTTAGGTGCCGCGACTCCATGTTTTCCTGCTTGATATCTGTGTTTGTTTTATCATTGCTGAATTTTATGGGCTTTCTTCTCTGATTCTGTTTCCTTTTCTCATCCAAACAGTGATTGGAAAAAAAGTTTGAAGTTCATTATCTAAAATTCAATTTATTAGTGAAAAAATATATTGTGTAAATAAGAGATATATTTCATAGCAAGTTAAATTGGGATATTGCTATCAAGATTCAGCTGTGTAGTTTTAAAGTTCGTTTTGTTAAAGAGTCATTAGATGAAGGTATATATTCTCTCATTGTCTATGATGTGATTCCAACCTTATTCCTTATATCGTTTGGTTGCTGGAATTGACCTGGAATTGGAAAACGAGAATTGGTGAATTGGTATAGGCCATTTCTAATTTTGGTCGGAACCTGGAATTAGAATTGAGGCATAGAATTGGAATTGAGAATTCAATTTTGAGAAGGGCAACCAATTCCCGTTTTCTAATTCCAAATCAATTCTAGCAAAAGGGATTTTGACCCCTGATGGATTTGTTTAAAGGGTGTCCCTTCCACTAAAGTTATATGAGGCACAATCCTAGGTCCTAACCTCATTGTTCATGATGTCAAGGTATCACACCCAACAGAACTTGATCCCTAAAAGATTCATTTAAAACCATTCAATTGATCAGTAACAAAACACTAGTCTACTAAATAATAAATATTTTTTATATTAAAAATATTTAAATACAATTATACAACTATCAAACTTAAGATTTAATCACATCCATTTAAATGCTGCCACTTATATTGAAAACCTATTAGAAATAAAATAAAATATATATCCTTATTCACAAAAAAGTTTAAACGATGTTATTAATACATACATAAAAATAGACTTAATAGAATATAATTTCACTGATATACAACAAAGAAACTTTTTTGAAAAATAAAAATAGAACATAATTTAGCCAATATACAAAGAGAAACCTTTTTAAAATATATATATTTGTGATTGATTTTAGTTGATGTTTGATTTATTAATTAAACAACATATTAAAATAAATTTGAGGTTTGTTAATTAAGAATATTGAGAATCTAAGACAATTAATTGAAGAGTTAAAATATGATTAGTGTTTATTTAGAAAGTGAATAATAATTTTGGTTCAGAATTGAAATTTAGAATCATATTAATGATTAAATACAATAGACTAATAAATAAGATCATGTCAACATTTTAATTTGAAATAAGCATGTTTTTATTTTAGATAATAAAATTAGATTTAATGTTTAAAAAAATCTTTGATGTATGTATATGTATATGCATGTATATTTATGTGGGTCTGTGCACTCGTGTTTGTGTGTGCGTGTCTGTATATATATATATATATATATATATATATATATATATATATATATATATATATATATTGTTGGCAAGTGGATGATGAGAAACCATATAGATGTTGTCATTGATGGCAACATACCTCTCTGGTGTGGGTGTTAATGTTGGAGATGAGTTTTGGTGAGATCATATGGAGCAGTCAGACAGTTTTGGTCAGTGACAACAGAAATGATATCAAATATGACTACAAGTTTGGAAATATAGAATATATTATGTATATATGCTTCTGGTATGATCACCTATGCTTATATGATGATTAGTATGTGTTTTGATTGAGTGAAGTGAAACTGGCATAGTATAACAGTTGTTTAGAACAGTTTTGAGTGATCGGGTAAATGTTACCCCCTAGATAGCATGGTATTATTCTTCTTATTAGAGTTTGTGCTACATGTTTTGTGGAAGGATTTGTAAGCCGACTGAATAAAGAATATTGAAGGTTATAAAGGAAAAAATTATTTTGCATGCGAGTAAGTAAGGAAGCGATATAAGATATGTGTGATGTGTGATGCTAGAGTAATAAAGTGTTTGCTTATTAATTGAATCATATTGATTTAATTATTAAGTCACCTTATTACCTCTTTCGATTTAAGTTAAACTTTAGGCATATAATAATTAATTGTTTTATTAATTATTATTGTGCAACTTAGGTTTTACCTTTTTAGGGTTTCTGTCTCTTTTTATAAGGATTGATCTCATAACACTTTGTAACCTTTTCTAACATTTCATTATTGATTGCAACTTTTTCTTTTTCACATCAAGGATTTCTCCTCTCTCGTGGATCCATATGTTCAAGTCTCCATAGCTATTTACTTCTCTCTCTTTCTATGACAGGTGTTTGCGTGCAGGTGTTCTTGGGAGTTGTGGCTTGTTTTTTCATCAACTCCAATATGGTATCAAAGCTTCAAATCTACTTTCCCCTGTCCTCTTCCTGAGAGATTCGACTGCGTTCGTCAGATCTGCATTTTTAGAGGGTTTCCTATCAGATCTAGGGGGCCTATTTTCTGGTCATCTTGGCTTCAAACGGACCTCACGATTGCATTCAAAGCATCTAAGAACCCCAAGATCCATATAAAATTTGTCCAATTTGGACAAAGTTGGAATCTGTTGCAAAAAATTTTTGCAACTGGCCTCGGCATGGATCTCGAGGAGATCACTATTTTTTGGAGCACTTTTGGCCCAAATAGACCTCATGGTTACATCCGAAAGGTCTAAGATACCCAAAATTAATATAAAACTTGTCAATTTTGGACAAGTTGGCTTCTGAAGCAAAAACAATTTTGTGTACCAGGTTGTATAGCTTGACACCCATCTCGAGGTGGGTACGAATCTTTATAAAAAAAAATTATCAGTAGCACTGCCAAGTGGCCACCTGGGGGCCACCGCGTAGCCACCCGGGCGTCATCTCGAGCGGCTCCACCAGTAAGAAACGTTGACGGCCCGCGGTTAAGCCGTGGTCACCGCCAACGGCCCGCGATCACCGTCGGTGTTACCGTCGACGACCGACGGTCACCGCTGCTGGTAACCACTGAGGTGACCAGCAGTTAACCTAACCGCGAGAGGTAAAAAAAAATTTGCCCTCCTCTTGCATGTTTTAGAAGCAATTCAAACAAGGAGTTAGTTTTTTGGGTGTAAATGCAGCTCCAGGTATCATTTTTCAAAAAATGAGATACCGTTGGAAAGATGGTTCAGAGGCGGATCTTTTTGGCATTTCATATTTTGGATTTTTTTCCTCTATTTTTTGCACCAGCCTTTCAAAGTCAGGGCTTCTATTTTGTCTTCCCTTCGACACTACCTATTGGTTATCGACTTATATCTTGGGAATCTAGGATCAAAATCAGGCGTGCGATATACCGTCAGAAAGCTGGTTTCGAGCCCGATCCAAATTTTCTGGAATGGTTTTGTGATTTTTCCATTTTGATGCCATTTTTTTTTGTCAAATTCAGATGTTCTCTGTGTTCTTGGCGTTTTAGACCTCTTGCATTCTGGGATCCGTTTCTCTTGCATCCGGGCTCCGTTTTCAGAAAATGAGATATTGCTGGAAAGCTATTTCTGAGATTTTATTAGATTTGATGGTTCCATGTGTGATTTTGTCCTTTTTATCATGTCACCCATCCTCAGATCCTTCCAAACACCTTCTTTGGGCCCTTTAGCGCAGTTGTTGGCCTTTTGCTCATATCTTCAGCATACGGTGTCGAAATTTGGCAAACAAGATATCAACAGAAAGCTGATTCTGAGCTCTTTCTTGATCTGTAGGTTTGATTTTTCTTTTTTTCTTTTTTAATAGTGTTTTTAAATCTCAAAGCCATATGTGCAGTTCTGCACTCTGGGAGCTCTATCTTGCGCATCTAAACTCCGTTTTCAAAAAATGATATATCATTGGAAAGCTTGTTCTATGAGCTTTCCAATGTTGTGAGTAATTTTCCTAGATTCTACTCTAGGTTCATTTTATTTAGACTCTTTCATTTTGCAGTCTGGTGGATATCTTGGATGTTACAGGTCCTTGGATCTCTTCCTTTTGAGGGATGGCTCATCTTAGGCTGTTCTTTTATTTCAGGAGCCTTCGCTCTTCTTTGACTAGTGTATACTTCACTTTTGTAGCATTATTTTATGCACACGCACTGAGATAAAGTGTCATTCTATTGCATGTATGGGATCTTGCACATGTTTGTGCTCTATGTACTCGTACTCCATTATAAAGTGTCAGGGGGTTTGATGTTTGCCTTTGTTTGCCATCTTCTTTTGTCATGTGAGCGGTCCTCCAATGACATTAGCCTTAGGTATCTCTATATGTATTTGTACTCTCTCTGCACATTCGATGTTTCAAATTCTTCTTCATCATGCAATTCATATTGGATGATCTTTTCAGTGTACCTATCATTACTCCCTTTTCAGCAATATGGGGGGTTTCTACTGTTAGTTCTACTACTTCCTTGGTTCGATAGTGTGAGCTATGTATTCAGTATTTGATTCTATGTACTAAGCGGTTGCAGTGGGTAGGTACCTATGCATTCTAGTGAGATGGACCATTTACCATATGGACACTCTTTTCTTTCATGTTTTTGGATGCACTCTTCCAGCTTTGATTGATCAACTCTTCAGACTTTTGGTGTTTATGTCATTTGTATCTTCGAGTTCAGGTGTTTGCCTTTGTTTGCCTCCTGATTTGAGTAGTGTTATTTGAGGGCACTCATGCATATTATAGTCTTCTCTACCTGGTCATATTTCTGTGGAGGATCTTCGGATCATCAATTTCTTCTTGACAGATTTTGCGGTTTCATGTTTCAGTGATGTTTTACATGTTCATCCTTGTTCCTATTTTTTGGAACATTCCTAGTTTTGGAGGCTTCTTCAATCATTCAGACTAATCTTTGTCTCTTTTTGGAGTAGAGTTTTTGCCATGTGGTTTTCTCTATTTCTCCGCTTTATAGAGACTCTCTTTTGTACTTGGGTACTTGATCAAGCGTTTTGTTGTCGGGACCCATTTGCTTTCAGTAGTTCTTTCTAAGTTTTTAGCTTCTCCCAAAGTTCATCTTAAGGGGGGATGTTAGAGTAAAAAAGTGTTCTTATTAATTGAATCATATTGATTTAATTATTAAGTCACCTTATTATCTCTTTCTACTTAAGCTAAACTTTAGGCATATAATAATTAATTATTTTATTAATTATTATTATGCAACCTAGGTTTTACCTTTTTAGGGTTTTTTATCTCTTTTTATAAGGATTGATCTCATAAAACTTTGTAACCTTTTTTGACATTTCATTATTGATTGCAACTTTTTCTTTTGCACATCAAGGATTTTTCCTCTCTCGTGGATCCATACGTTCAGCTCTCCATAGCTATTTGCTTCTCTCTCTTTTTGTAACAAGTGTTTGCGTCTAGGTGTTCTTGGGAGCTGTGAGTTGTTTTTTCATCAACTCCAATATATGATGTGATAGCTTTGATTCTAGATCAAATTAGATGTGAGCTTCATTGTGGACTAATAAGACATTGTAATATGTCATGCATAGTTATGTATTTTTGTAATACACTCTTGTAATTGAACAGTGAGTTCATAAGGTGGATTTAACCTTCATTCTCAAGAAAGTGTGCTACTTCTATTCTTGACTCTTAACCAAGTCAAAGACCTCTAACAAGGTCTAGTCCTTTAATATGGACTTATGTACTAAATTTTATGTAACGAATCCTAATAGGGTTAGACCTATTGATAGAGAACTTTTAGATTAGTGCATTATCTTGTGGGTACCATCCCCATCAGGGTTTTCCCTTGGTCAAGGTTTCCTCGAGAAAAAAATAATGGTGTCATGAGTTCTTATTATTTTATTCTTTACTTTCATGTATTGATATATGTAGATTCGTATGGTTTAGTTGCAAAGTAATCAATTGGTTTGAAAGTGTTGCAAAACTTAAATTCACCCCCCTCTCAGTGTTTCTTGATCCTAACAATTGGTATCAGAGCCTAGTTCCTTGAAAGAAGTCTTAAAACTTGAGGAGGATCTTGATGAATTCAAGAAACCTTCAAGAAAATTTTGAGGAAGTGCTTGAGGACTTGGATAAAGAAAATGCGGATAATGTTAGATTGAAAAGTAAGCTCAAAAGTGCAGAAGATTACATCAAGAAGCTCAAAGAATAGATTGATCTATCATGGGTAAAAGGTAGAAACTTGTTGAGAATATTAAAGATGAGCCTAAGGTATTTGAAATTAAACCTTCACTAGATTTGATTGAGAAACTCAAGAAGGAAAAAGAGACACTTCAGCATGGATATGAGATCAGCACTCTTCAGATGGCCAAAGAGATTGAAGATAGAAAAATGCAGAAAGAAAAGCTTGAAGCAGATCTAAGAAGGAAGACAAATGAATGTCATGATCTGAACACTCATCTTGGACAAATGAAATTGGAACTTGTAGATTCAAGATCCAATTATCAGAAACTTGAGGGATATACTAAGGCATGATTACATTGGTAGGGACTCTAAGCTACAAGCTAGGTGAGTGTCATCGGATAGCCCTCACCCCTTGGGCTACCCTTGTACTATCCTTCCTAGCTCCCAAGAAGGCACATAAGGAACCAAACACCTTTCATAGAGATAATGGTGTTCGATTGTGCCATCACAAAGGAACCTTCTCCCACTCCCATCCCTAATCTATACTAGCACTAGTGGCATGGGCGAGGTATCAAATTAATCTTGTTTAGTGTAGAATTCCCCCCATCCTAATAAGTTTTATTAATGTTATCACTTTATTAAGATAACTCAATAGTGGGTTACCTTGGCAACCACTTAGGGCCTTGACCCTTCACTATTAGCAGGGTGGCCCATATTCCTTCTTGTGTCTTGAGTTGTGTATATTTTGGGAAAGGTTATAGCCACCTTAGGTATATCTTAGTTGTTACCTCTTGCATGGGCCTTTGTTTCTATCTCCTAGCTCGGGGGAGTGGGCCTATTGGTTCCACATGGTCAGGTGGTTAATCTTTATTAAATCGAGGCATTTTTTGTGGTCTCTTGGATGATCCTTTCTCATGTTCCTTTCCAGATTTGTAGTTCAAGATTTCATATTGTAGATTGTATAATGTTGAGATGTATATGTATTCATCTCTTGAAAGGAGCTATATGTATTCAAGGCATAATGATGTATATTGATGTAATTCTATTTCAAAGCAATGTAGAAGGGAATGCATAGTCCTAGAAGTGAAAAGAAAGGGGGAAAGATTATATTATGTGTTGAACATGTTGTCAATATTAAAAAGAAGTTATTTATATTACTTGCTCATATTTCTCTTATTCTTTTATGATGTTCATCTATTAAGGAAATGAACTTATATATAGTTATGTATTGATGTACCTAGTAAAGTACTTATTATCTCCTAATAAAAGGTTCAAGGCAATTAGTGTGAATTGATAGATTAGTAATTGGAATTATAAATAATAAATAGTTATGAATCAATAAAATAAGTTAGTGACTTGATTTTAATGTTCAATAGGTGGTTTATGTTTACTTAGTGGATAAAATGCTCATATGGATTAATGAAGTACGTAAGATAATGCCTACCTTAATGAATATTGATATTTTACCTAAATTATTAAAAGAAAGTGATATAAAGGATTGTAGATGTTTATGAAATCAATATGAAATTAATGACATGATTTGATAAGTGGAATAATGTTGTTAGATGATTAACTTATGTTTAACGAAAGAAACAAGTTAGGAACATTTACCTTGGTGCATTAAAATAAACATAGACCAATAAAGCTCGTAATTCAATGAACATCTCATGAATTTAAATAGTTTAGATAATGTTGCTTTAATAGAGATGTTAGGGAATTTGTGAGGACTTAGGTTGATTATATCTTGCATTCAAGTTTATAAACAAGTGCATAATTACATTCTAGAAATATGAAGTAATGATGAGTATTATTCTAAAAAAATATATTATTTGAATCTTTAGAGGTTTTATATCTTGTCCTCCCGGATTCATTGGTGAGGTGTTACAATACATGACAAAGGTATTGTCAATGATGTCAAGTTACTAATAAGTTCAACACAATTTTTATTTTTTCTATCATGCAATAACAAAGAATTTGAGAACAGTGGATGATCGAGATTAGTAATGTTAATTTAATTATCTTGTACCAATTTTAGTTTCTAGTGGAGATAAGAAATTGTTTGTGATGAGGGGCACTCCCCTATTAATAACACAAACACACACAATAGAATAGAGAAATAAACAAGAAATTTCAAGAACCAAACAATCACAAGAACACTTGAACACTTGCTTTCTATTATCTTCAACGAAATGACATTACAATATTCAGAAATATAACATGCTACAGTGACATGAGCATTTTTATTACAATAATTTGCAAGCTAGAGCCACCATATACACCATTAGAACTACCCTAGATAACCCTATTGGCCTTCTATATATAGGAAATTTTAACTGCCTTACAAAGTTATGGAAATTATAACCCCCATTTTGAGGTCAGCCATCCTTAAATTATTTTTCCTTGCATTGGAATATGCCCCAAATGGGTTTTTGAAACTCAAATGAGTGTTTGAAAGAATTTTCTTTCCAAAGTAGTACAACTTCTGGAGGCCATAAAATTGCGACCCATTGATTCGATTGGCTATTATAACCACTTTTTGAAAACCTCTCAAAGTGTTCTACAATCAAGAGTAACAAAGAGCTACTTGACCTGGGGTTTGACCCCTTTTGGAGCCTCTAAAGTCTTCAAAACTGAGTTCAAAGTTTTTGTACCACCTTGCTACTACCAAAATTTTAATATCTTGAAAACTAGACTTGATCTTGCAATGAAACTTTACTAGCATGCTTATATAACCAAAGTGAACCTCGAGGGAAGCAAATGGAATAATTTGTGCTTAAATGAACAACTTACTAAAAATAGTAAATTTTCAAAAAATAGGAACTTTGCACAAAGATAGCCCTTATTGAAAAACTAGACAATATTTTTGGGTGATGCAAGATTTCTCTTATGCCTTGGATGCTCTTGCATTAGTTTTCATTATACTTCTAAGGTATATTAATTAGAGACAGTATATGCACCTAGTAGCTATGTCATAATGTTTGGTACCACATTCCACTATAATTATATTTCATGACTACAATTAGGAAGATAAGTAAGGATACCCATGGAGACAAATTTATTCAAGTTTTAGAGGTGTAAGCTCAAGAAGAATGAAATTTAGAGTCGATAGAGGGTTCATAGTGCTAGTTCACTAATTGTGTTAAGGTTTCTAATGGATGCACCATATTAGCTAGAGGAAGCATGTGAAGGGTGTTTAGGACTACTTGAGTTTTGTGTTGGGTAATGCATAGAGTTTGTGCATTCTTGGTGTAATTTGTTGGCTTTACAATTGAACCTACTACACATTTTCGTTTAAGGATTGTTCTTATGGCCAACTTGTGGATGTTGTAAATATGTTCTAGGTGACTTGAGGATGTAATTAATGTTGTAATACATATAATGTTTTATCAGATTCATTCTAATGTGAGGTGTGAAATGTGTGTGAATTTTGATAACCGTGGAAAGAGTTGTGTAAGATTTCTTCTCAATTTGTATTAAAGCGTGTGAACTGAAATGCAAATTTCATACAAACTATGAGAGTGTTTCTAAAAATATCATATCAAAGAGGTTTTGAAGGCTAAGCTTTGAACGTATGCATGACATATATTTTTTTAATTGAGATTGTTGTCTCATAATCTGAGTTGGTGCTTAGTTCTTTGGACTATGGGATTGGTGTCTCTTGTAGGTTGGTGCCTACAAATTTAATTAGAGATTGGTGTCTACATCTTGAGTTGTATTTCTTATGAGTTGGTGCCTACAAAATATTGTAAGTTCCTTATTACATTTGTGAGGTTGGATTTAGGTATTAGATCCAAGCAATTATTAGATCATTGTGGTTTATCCAATCTAGGTTTGCACTTTTATCTTGTATTATCATGTGTTTTAAATTTTTTATTGTGTTTATCATTTTCTTAATTGCTTTAATGTTAAAGTAAGATCCATTAATGACCCTAATGATAAATTGGATTTGAAGTTAATATTTGGCATGTGTTGATTTGTATCCTAACTCTATCTATTTACATAATTTCATACTTTTTTCTTATTTAGACGACCTTAATGATACTTATCTATGCAACCACCTCCATTCAAGAAATCATTAGTTGGACGTGAGACATGAGTACATTATTCCATTCTAGGACAAGCCTTTAATCCTAGGGGTGACCCCATGGTTGTGATCTTGTCCTTGGGCAATTTGACATAGCAAAAATCCATTAAGGTATTTTTAAATGCCATTGGTCGCTAAGGTTTGATATAATATATAGAAATAGATCACACATCATGTGGACTTGTAGATTATCACAAAACTATTTGATAAGGAAAATTTAGAGCACAAGTACAAATTTATAGATTTATCCCATATCCATAAACTTTTCCTCTGAAAGTACAAAATTGTACATGAAACTTAAAGTTCAACACATTAACATAAGACACTAGTTCTAGATCCATCATTAGGTATATTCGTATCAACCTATTACACATTGAATTCCCTAGTTTAACATCAAATTCTTCAAATATTATGTCTTTGAATTCACTTTAATCTAGATTGATTTATGCTCATGAATATAGATTTTAGATTGGAAACTTTACTTTCCTTCTCAGTAATTAAATTTTAAGATTTTCGTCTAAATAGTTTTCTAAGACATTGGAGAGGGGAGGGGACAACAATTAATTAAAAATTAATGATATTAGATTTGAACGATACATAGTATTGATAGTGGTTTTTGAATTTAGTTGTGTACGTTTTTTCAACATTTTGGATCACACTTGTGATCCAACATAGTTTCTTCTCATAAAGGATATTGGTTAATGATATTAGATTTTTCCACAATCCATGTAGTATTAAATAGATGATATTTCTAGATTTGATTGTTTGAGTTTTTCTATCAACGTTTCAAATTACACTCTGTGATCAACATGATCGATCACTAGAATGATTTAGATAGCTAAGGAACAAGTTTGATTCTTAGTATCTCTAATGTTTTAGATTTCAAACATAATTCCCTCATAAAGACATCATTTAATGAAACATTCTTAACATGAATGAACTTTCTACAATCTATAAAAATGATTTCTAAGTTTTAGATCTCACTATATTAATTTATTCCTATAACATTTCCAACAATCGATCATCAAAATGAAAAGGAAAAAATCAATAAAATTCATCAATGATATTCTTTTAAATTATAACACTACTTTTGGGAGTTTATACAAGAGAAAAGGAAGGCTCACATATGGAACCACAAATCAGTTAAAATAAATAAATCCAGCAACCAACCAGACTCCTGTTTTACAATATGTAACCACAAAGTAATCCTATGGTAAACACGGTGATGGCTATTTCTATCTGCTTTCAAAGCATGGCATACTAAATTTTAACATTTTCAATAAACAAGAAAAATCTTAGAGTCTTTAAACGTCGACGATCTGGCGTTTACGTGGAGTAGAAAAGCGAGGTTCATAGATTACCAGAAGTAATCTATAGTACAAATTACAATGTGTTCTTCTTTAATCCACTGGTTCATCATTATGGAGTCCAGAGAAATAGAGAGTACAAGAAGTAAAGTACGTAACTACCTAAACATCTGAAAGGCTGAACAGAAATAAATTTAGACTGCAACCCAGAAACGTTGCAATGTACAATTCCATTGATTGTTCACCAGAGCACAACTAATTCTTTACCAGTAGCAGGTAGTACGTACTCAAGACTTCAGTACAAAACAACTTTCAAAGTTTCCAATACAAAAGAAAACTTTTTAAACAAGTTAAGTACGGGAAATTGATCAGAAAAGCCATTTCTGGAAACCTAACACTGTGTTCTTAACAATAGACCACAATGAAGCAGGGTAGAATACCTCTGGGATTAGAAATGTACAGATCTTCAAGCTTTGAACAGCTTTCAACTTCTCCTGCAACTGAATCAAACCCAACAGGAATAGAAAACTTTTCAAGACTTCCTGAACTTGGAGGCTTGTGAACTCTTCCTGCAATGACCCTGCAAACCATCATGGCCCTTTTCACAGGATACATTAAACTGTCATGAGACAGGGAAATGGAGTTGTGAGCTCTGAGACTTGTGGCTGCAGTGTATATTCCTTTCCCTTTTGCTTGCTTGGATGGGAATCCTGTTGTGATAATGTTGCATACATTGCAGTCCAAGAAATCGCATGGGGTAGATAGCCCATCCGTTCCTAAAGAACACATAATGGTGGTGCCATGGAAGCTCAGGACTTCATTGCCATCAGCCATGCATCTTTGATGTTTTTTGGCCAGCTTGCTGGCTGTGGCTCTCACTGTGTCTCTGTATTCCTCAAATTTGGATAGTATGTTGTGGGTATGATTCACCTTCAGAACTCTTTCGATTTGACAAGATTCGACTTTTGATTCAATCCAGCTTGATTTGAAGATCATCTCCACAACATTCCTGGTAGAGTCACCTTCCCTGAGAACACTGACTGAGAACAGAAAAACAAGAGAAAATGTCATTGAAGTGGTTTTGTAATTTGTATAATTAAATCTGTCAAAGCTTTTGATAATTTACATCTTTGAATTCTTACATTTTGATGATAGGTTATAGAGTATGATCCGAAATATTGATGATAAAAATATTCTTACACAATCTTATCTAAAAATATTCTTATAATATTATCATAAATTGTAAAAATCTACTGTCATTAATGTAAAATATAACAACTGTAGAAGTATATTGTCTTGCTAGTATTATGTAGAAGAAGAATTTGTTACTATATTTGCCTGGTTCTATAGTCCCAAAATTTTTTCTCTGGAATTACTTCACAGGTCTCGGATTCAAATTGTCACCATTACCATGAGTTCTAGTCAAAGATTTCTTTACAGTAACTAGTGAGTTGGTCTCTAGTGCAGCTAGAATTTTTCAAAGAAAACCATTTTTTAAAGGTCAAAGTATATATTTACCATTTTTTTTTGAAAAGACAATAAAATAATTACTTCACAGGAGGGGTCTTGGATTCAATCTCTCAGGAGAGCCACTAAACCTATAAATTCAAGTTCAAGTCCTCATCAGAGGGTTGATCACTATTCAACTACACTTAATCTATGATAATGGATCATACAATTAGATTTTGCAGTCAAATTCAGTAACAATCTACTCTACATATGAATAGAGAGTTTTTTTTTAATTGGATATTAATTATAGAGAGAGTTAGAAGTCAACATATTATGATCAATCAAAAATCAGTTAAAGAAAAATTAAAATTTCAGTATAAGAATCTATTTCATTTGATAAATCATGAAGTACAATCTGAAATATTGATGATAATTTTTTTTTAAATAAGTTCATAAAAGTATCAATGTCAAAACAATAAATCAAACTAAATTAAAAAAAAATAGTTCAACAGTAAAAAGAGAATTTAAAAGTTCTCGCCTGCATAACTTCTGAGTTCAAAACGTTGCAGGGATTTAATATTTGTATATCGTTGGCTGCAGTACTTGAGGCAGGTGCAAACTTCATTCACAGCATGAACCTTACATCCAGGAATAAGTTGAGGAGTAATCTTTCCATTCAATCCAACAGACTGCTGGTTCTTTTTTGGTTTTGAAGGACTGAGAAGAACATCTCCATGATATCTCCTCCCCCTGACTTTAGCCTTACTGACCACAGATTTCTTGCATTCTCTAAAACTGCCAACAATGGTCTTTGTCTCGAAACCAGAATAGTCTCTGAGAATCATGGCCTCCTGCAACATATTACTGTTGTTCATGAATTCATTGCTAGCTATAGAACATGGGCTGCAGTTACCATTTCTTAAGCCTCGTTTGCTCCCAAGAAAGACATCCTTCAAGTGATTAGCTAAAGACCTGGATGAAGATGAAGATCCATCCCTTGTGCTCTGTGGATCCTCAACCTCCTGACGATCTGATTTGCAATGCAGAGATTTCTTCAATGAGAACCAAACTCCAGGCATTATAACTTCCTTTCAAAACAAAATCATATATTTGGATTCTAAATCGTAATCAAAAGTTCTGAGCTCTCAGTCAAAAAGAATCCAAATCAAAAGTTTTTAGCTCTGAGTCAAAAAGGTTTCAACCTATTCTAATTGACATAAAAAACTCTCTATCAAGAAAGTTTTTTTCTTGACTCTCAGTCAAAAAGATTTCAACTTATGAGAATTAATGTAAAAAATCCTCCATCAATTGACTCTTGGTCGAAGAAGTTTCAACCTATCTGACTGAACACTCCATCCAATTTTTTTTGCTTTTAACTCTCAGTTGAAGAAATTTCAACCTATCTCAATTGATATAATAAACCCTCCATCTTATCCAGAAGCAACGAGGAGCATGAGCATCACAAAACTCAAATTTCAAATGCTGGCCAGATCAAACCCACCAAAAATCCATTTTGAATAAAGCAATCATGTACCAACCGTTTCCTACTTCTGATACATCTGTTCCCGATAAAAGCTTTAATGGAAGGTTAAGAAAGAAGCCAGACTATTGGGCACATATAGTTACTGCAAATCTTCCTTGAAGTGGGACTGAGTACAGTGGACAAAGAGGCACATTTCTTGCCTAATACGTTAGCTTATGAATTGACAGGACAATACATGTATGGATACTAGAACAAGAAATGAGATTAAAGCTGTCTGAATCTTACTCATCTGGGTATTAGAGTGATTAAGACACGGGATTCATTGCAGAAGACTATTTTCATGAAAAAACTGTCTGGATTCTTTCAAAATCAGAAGATTGAGGATTAGATTAGCTCTAAATTCATGACCGAAGAATACTCATCTGATCGATCAGTATTGAATCACGTGATGTGGATTGATTTGAAATTTAAATAAACTTCTTCCCGCTCAAGGACGTGGATTTGTCTCAATGTACATATGCATTAATTTGTTTAACAGTCTGTGGAAGGGCCAATTCACGAGACGCTTCATCGCCATTACGTTTCACTGGAGGAAATAACTTCTGAACAGGATAAACCGCATGTTTTAGAGCGCCTTTTCTATATTTTAAGATAAGTTTCTTTTTATATTAAATGCTGGGTTCAAATCTAAAATTAACGGCTATGAACTAGGAAATTTGAAATGTACATTCTTGTCAACTTGTAACCAAACGGGTAGTTTATCAAATGGTGAAGTTTTGGAAAGAAGTGATTGGGGGAAAACGGTTTGAAATGTATAAAAATAATTATTGAAAGTGTAGATATTTAAAGATTTCTGTGAGAGTGTGTACACAAGAGAGAAGTAGCATGAACACTATATTGAAGTGTATTAAATTTAATTAGTAATTCTTTGGATATAATATAGTGTATGAGTTTTTATATTAATTTTTAATTAAACATATAGAAATTGTAAAGAGAAAATTTAAATTTCATTGGGGATGAAGTTCTTTATTTGTAGTTGATTAAGAATCATTCAATTCACTAGCAAACCAAGATCTTATTATAAAAAAATAAAAATTTATTATGATATTTTTCACAAAATAATTTATTTTGGTCTAATTTTATCATAATAAATTATTGTCTTACAAAGATGTGTGATTATTATTTTATATAAAATAATTAAAGTAATTATAATTGAATTAATTTATAATTTCTTATGTGCATATGATATATTGAGAAGAGCAAATTATATTTATACATAAGAATATGGCTTTCATCTTTTAAATAAGAATATTCTATATAAAAATTAACATATTATTTGATATTATAAAATGTTAAATTACACTTCTAAATATGCATTTTGTAAAAAAAATTGAGATTTTGAAAAATTATTATTAAATAAACATAAAATATTTGGTATTATAGAATATTGAATATAAAATTTCTACATATATATATCCACATCTTATAATAAAAAAGGTTTTATAATCTTTAAAAAATGTATAACTTTGAAGAATTTTACAAGATTTTTAAATATTGTTATGATTCAAAGTCATAAGAATGATGTAAACTAATTATGTGTAGAATTTTTCTTGTAGTTATTTTATAAATTATTATTTTTAAAAATGTATCACATTTGATTAGTTTTTAACTAAAAAATTATTGTATTCTATTGTTTCTATTGAGCAATATTTTGTTGTGATTTATAGTTTAAACTATAAATAAAATATGTTCATGGTTTCTAGAAAAAAAAATTACTAACTTTAATATCTTGTGCATAAATATTGATGTTTCTTATAGACTTTTTTTTTTATTTAATTGGTAAGAAAAAAGTTTTAGACATATTTTCATAGCATAGTTTCCATTATGAATATATGATATACATCATTTTCCATTCCAATTAATTTAGATATATAATGCATTAAAAATATTTGATTTTATTGTATAATTTATTATTTTTGCGAATGTCTCAAAATAATATCATTTATTTGAATATATAATTTTACAAAAAATTAATATTACAAAAATAATAAATATTATATTTTTTGAAAATCTACCACTAAGGGATACACATTCATAAATATTATAATATTAAATATATATATACACACTCGTAAAAAGTCAAAGCATTTTGAAATGGCTTTATCGCTCTCTGTTGAAATTCTTTTGCATTTTGGCATTCGCTTCATTGGTAGTTCATTGTCAGCTGTTGATTCACCACCTACTTCTAGTTTCTCATTTATTGTTGGATCGTCTACTAATGGTTTGTCACTTGTTGTCAATTTACTATTATCAATCGCCAAAGGTTTGTTGACTATATTGCCAACCTTCAAGTGTCATCAACTGCTAGTTGACTACTTGCAAATGGCGATGTCATTGATGTTGTAGATTTTCCTCCTCAAGAGTCTGGCTTGGTGCAATGGGGAAAGTGCAAATTCTTTTTCTCCTTGTCCTCTTTGGGTCAATGATGTTATCCATGTTCAAGATATCCTCCTGGAGGTATATGCATTTAAGAAAATATTTATTCCTCCTCTCCTTGTACATCCATTAAAAGGACCCCTTTAAACAATTTAAGTGTGATATCCTTTTACAACCATCTCTTCTTGAATCAAAAGAGATGTGCCCTCTTTGGCTTAGATTTCATGTATATTTTTTATTAAAGGATATCTCCTTGGTGTTGAATGTATTTATCCTTGTTCTTCTTATTTTCCTTAAGACACCGCCAATAAGTCTCATTTTTCCATCTTAAGGAAGGGGGCATATATGTAGCCTCCTAGTTGCTTATCTTAGAGGATTTCCTTATGAACATCATATTTTGTTTTTTATCCTTATTAAACTGTTGCAAGTTTTCCCTATGAACAACATGCCTTATTTGGTTACCTTTATTCAATGTTTATTTTTAGGACGAGTTGACTAGCATGACATAAATTTCTAGACCATTTGAACTTCCTTTGCACTGATTTGTGGATATCCTTTCATATAATACTTTTCTTGGTTATTCTTGGCACCAATATATTTAGGATTGGTTGAATAGCATAACCCAACTTGCTAGACCATTTTACCTTTCCTTGGCACCAAAGTTTTAGGATGAGTTGACTAGCATAAAATAATTTGCTAGACCATTTGACCTTTCTTAGGCACTAATTTCCAAGATGAGTTGACAAGCATAACACAACTTTCTAGACTATTCAACTCTATTTGCACATAAATCTCTCTTAGGATGAGTAGAACTAGCATAACACAACTTTCTAGATTATTTTAGATCTTCCTCCTCTCTTCACATGTATCACACAATATAACACAACTTTTTATCGTACATAATTTGTGTTCTTTCATAAATCACCTAGCATAATACAGTTTGTTAGCCATGGAATTTGTAGATGTTATCTACCATAGACTTCATCTAGACAAGTCTGAAGGCATATTGAGGCCATGCAAGAGTGACTGAGTGAGAAAAATTAAGAAAAATTGAAAATCCTATTTTTGGTATTTTTCTATGTTTCAGAAAAGTACATTTTTAGAGGCCTTCAAAGTGAAATTTGGGGTTAAAATTATCATTCATTCCTTGTCACGATGTACCAAAGACATAGTGCTAAGGAAATAATTTTAGATCTCTCAAAGACCTTTCCAACGAGGTATTCTAATCTCAATTATGAGCAATGAGCAAAAAGTTATAACCCCACAAAGTTGGGGTAGCAAAATGCCAAAATGGCACGATTTTTACTAAGTTTGCAATCTCTTTTCCTTCAAAATCTTTCACTTTTCAAGTGTTCTCACTACAAAGAGTAGCATGTGTTAGTATAACAAAGTTTTTGAAGGCTAAAGGGAAGGCAAAAACTCACAAAATCTTGTTAGCATGCCACATATCTAGTATGTAGTTGTATCGACCAACATACCTACAGGGCCCACATCCTTTGAGCTAAAGTGTCATTTCTAGTGGAAAATCTTGAGGCATATTTGGTCTAAAAATGTGATCACCTCCATGTGTGGAAAATGAGGAATTATTGCGAGTGGAGTTGGGAATTTATTCCCTCTTGATGGAAAAGAAACTTGAAGAGGCACAAGTGGTACCCATGCTATGTGCATGGAAGGGGGAAAATGATGCAAAAATTGACATGCTTGAGGTAGTTGTAACAACTGCTATGATGAGGCTTCCACATGGCACATTTGCAGAACCCTTTGCGGTTGTATTTTCAAGGTTCAATTGGAGGAATTCTTTCTATAAAAGCCTATGAACACATTGTAATGGGGATGGGATGTTCTATGGTCTTTTGTTTTCTACTTTTAAGAACACTTAGGAAATATCTATTTTATTATTCTTTCTACCCTAGATTTGTATTCATATAATCAATAGAGGAGACATGTTGGACTATGCCCAGTTTTCTTTCACTATGTGTTCTGCTTTGATTTTATGAATAAATTGAAGCTCTATGTCATTTCTAGAGGAACATGGCTATCATTTTTTATTTTGAGATTTTATAATTCATCATAGATTCACAAGTTATTGAGCCATGTCTTGTTACTCTTCCAATGTTTGTAATCTAGGGTTATACTATTCCATTTTGTTGAGTGAAAGTCTCATAGAATAGTTGTTTTAGTGGGATAATAGTAATATTTCCTAAAATCCTTAGCGATTTCTTCTCATAGGAAGATTTGAATATTATTCTCCATGTCTATTTGACTCTAGCACTATGTTCTCTTTCCAACAATGAAGAGTCCATGGCATTCTGTGCTCATTTTTGCCCAATTGTTTGTTCTTGTTATTTCTAAAGGGAAACTTGGAGGGTTTCAAAATCTTTGGTGCATCGCCTTAGTTTTCATGTTTAATCATCCTCCTTCTTTCCAAAAAATACAATATGAAGAACCAACTTCTAAAATCCTAGAGGTTGTTTCACATGGCGCAATTTGTCCCATGCATGTGAAACTTCTCGACCACTCTTATATTTAGGAATGAGCCTCGTAGGGATCAAAAAAATTTATGATGTTCCCTTTCTCTCTCTTACATGAGCCCATATAATAACACATATTTCTAGTTTGTTGGATCACATGGTCTCTTATCTTCTCTTTGATGTATGCTCTTAATCTTTCCATGTCACCACTCGTGCTCTTGCAATAACATTCAAAGAATGATAATAGGGGTTTCAACATTTTGATCACTAAGATCTTTTCTACTAGTTGACTTGGAGCATTTATTCTTAGTACTAACCCATTTTGTGTGTCTTTTTATCCTTTTTTGCCTTTATCTTATTTTTTTATAATTTGTGTGTCCTTGCATTGTTGTATATGCTAAGATCTTAGGTTGTGTGGGCTCGTTCTCTTGCATTTAGTGATGTCTTATCTCTTTGTAATCTTTCACATGCCTCTCCTTACTTTTCTTGTTCTTTAATGTGATTATACATCTAGAATCATACACCCTCTATAGTGTTATGAATTGTATCCCTATACAATTTGGTGCTTACCTAGGAATTTTAGGGTTTATAACCTCCCATGCTCAATCATGTTCAATTCTCCTCATACTAGCTCAAATTATAACATCATCACTACATTTTGTACTTCAAATCATTTACCCTAGATTTATTGGGAGGTCACAGTTATTTGGAGTGATATTGACCCATGTCAAGGTCACTTGGAGTGACCTTGAACTAGGATAGGATAACCCATGGTGACATTGTGACGTAAGGTAGGGAGCAAGAGGGGCCAAATAATGGCGCACCCTAATGATCCAATCCTGCCCAAAAAATATGGAAGCAAACAACAACAACAACAACAACAATAGTGAGAGAGAGAATGCAAAATCTTTCATATATTTTCATCAAATAGAACCATACATGTCAGGTTGTAAGGCCTTCCTGATTAGGGCCTGATATTACAATGAAATACATAAGTCCTCTAACATGTGAGGATCTGTCAAAATCTCTACTTCTATCTTCTATCCAATACCTATCCAAAACTGTCTCCTAAACTCTAAACCAACAACTACATTTATACAAGAAGCTACCGAACTGAGTTGGCCTTCAGATCCATAATCAACGGAATGAATGGTTAGATCTGGGACCACATGCTTCCCAATGATGGATTCCAACATTAAATCCATGATCCAATATAAATGCACAAGCCGACCACAATAGACACTAAAACTAAACCTGTCAGTGAGCAAGATAACTGAGCAGTAGGCAAGCAATGTCGAGTGCCAGAGAAACAACCGACCGCCTAGGAGATAATCGACCACACTTGGTAACCAAAGGAAACTGACCAACTACAGACCAACTCGATCAAAGTAGGAATCGAGCAATACAGACAAACTCCAAATTGTTTTTGGTGACACGGGATTGCCAAGGACCCGAGATGCTCCTGCATCAGACACTTGGGGTTATTTTGAAATGATTCTCTAAATCATTTGGTAGGTCTGGTCCAAGCTGCATCCAACTCAGACTATGAAATCCATGAACTATCTTCCATCTGTCTATTCTTCCATTTTACCAGATATTCCATATATTGTTTTCCTCTTATGCTCTTGCCAACTCTTTCCTTCAAAATCTGTTCAACTTCATCATTCTGCTTCTTAGGATATTCTATCGGTACTGTCACTTCTTCATCAGGTTCATGATACTCATACAAATCAGCAATGTTAAAAATAGGTGATATGTCCATGTCATCAGGTAACTCAATCTCATATGCATTTCCACTATCAAATTTCTTCAGAATCTTGCAAGGTCCAAACTTCTTCATCTTCAGCTTCCCATATGTTCCAACAGGAAATCAAGCTTTCTTCAAATGAACCATCACTTCATCACCAACATCAAAATTTTTATGTCTTCTTGATCTATCTGCTCTATCTTTGTATTTCTGATTACTGTCTTCCAACTTCAGCTTCACATCTTCATGCAATGTCTTCATGTACTTAGCAAACTTTACTCCTTCAACACTTTTCTTATTCTCATCAACAATGTCTCTCAAATCAGAAATTCCTCTTGGTTGTGTGCCATTCACAATCTCAAATGGTGTATTTCTAGTACTCCTATTCATTGAATTATTGTATGCAAACTTTGCTTGTGCCAACACAGAATCCCAATTACTCGGTGTGTCTCCAACTAAACATCTCAAAAGATTTCCCAAACTTCTGTTCACAACTTCAGTCTGTCCATTGGTTTGTGGGTGAAATGTAGAACTATATTTCAACTCAATGCAAAACTTCTTCCAAAGGGTTTTCCAAAAGTATCCAACAAATGTATTGTCTTGGTCAGAGATAATACTCCTCGGTAATCCATGCAATCTAAAAATTTCCTTAAAGAAAAGATCTGCTACATGTACCGCATCTGATGTCTTTCTACATGGTATAAAATGTGCCATTTTAAAAAATCTATCCACAACAACAAATATAGAATCATTACCTCTTACAGTCTTCGGTAATCCAAGAATAAAATCCATACTGATGTCAATCCAAGGTTTCTCAGGAACAACAATTGGTGTATACAATCCAGTATTCTGACTTACTCCTTTTGCAACTTGACAAATTCCACAACTTTTCACAAATTTCTGAACATCTTTATACAACTGCGGCCAATAGCACTTCTCCTTAAGCAAATTCCATGTTTTATCAATACCAAAATGTCTAGCCAAACCACTACTATGTTTCTCCTTTATCAGATTAGTTCTCATTACTCCTCTCGGTATACACAAATGAATACCTTTAAACAACATACCTTCCTGAATAAAATATTCATCCCATTTAGTGTCTTGTTGATCTTGAATAGGTGCTTTGCACTTTCTCCATGGCTCAGAAAAATCAGGGTCAAACTCATAAGAATCTCTCATCTCATCAAAACCAAGAACTTTAATTTTTATCTCAGTCATCAAAGATCTTCTTCTACTCAATGCATCAACAACTCGGTTAGTGACTCCACTCTTATGCTTTATCACAAATGTGTAACTCTGCAAATACTCAACCCATTTCATGTCTTTGATTCAACTTATTTTGACTACCCAAATATTGTAAAGCCTTATGATCAGTATACAACAAAAATTCACTCAGTATCAAATAATGTTTCCGTTTCTTCAATGCTTGAACAATAGCATAGAATTCTTGATCATACACATAATATTTCCTTCTAGCATCATTCAAATTTTCACTAAAGAAAGCAACAGGTTTACCTTCTTGACTCAACACAGCTCCAATTGCACTTCCACTTGCATCACAATCTACTTGAAATACCTTACTGAAACTAGGTAATGCTAAAATAGGTAATTCAACAACCTTTTGCTTCAGAGTCTCAAAACTTTTGTCAGCTCCATGTGTCCACTTGAATTCTCTTTTGTCTCCTCTCAGAGTCTCAGTCATAGCATTACAAATTGAACTGAAATTCCTTATGAACTTTCGGTAAAAACTTGCCAAACCATGAAATGATCTTACCTCACTAGCATCCATAGGTTTAGGCCAATTCAAAATAGCTTCAACCTTTTCAAGATCCATCTTCAAACCATTAGCTGAAATAAAAAATCCCAAATACACAATCTCCTCTTTCATGAATGAACACTTTTTCAGATTTATCAGTAACTTTTCCTCTTTCAATCTCTGCAAAACTTGGTCTAACATGCAACAAATGTTCTTCTCTAGTCTTACTAAATATCAGAATATCATCAAGATATACAATCACAAACTTACCCAAGAATTTCTTCAAAACTTCATTCATCAACCTCATAAAAGTACTCGGTGCATTAGTTAAACCAAAGGACATAACCAACCACTCATACGAACCTTCTTTTGTCTTAAAAGTAGTCTTCCATTCATCACCCTCTCTGATTCTAATATGATGATACCCACTTTTCAAATCAATCTTTGTAAAATACTTTGCTCCAATCAAACTGTCTATTATATCATCCATTCTCGATATAGGAAATCTATACTTCACTATTATCTTATTGATTTCTCTGGAATTAGTACACATTCTCCATTCTTCATTCTTCTTCAATGCCAATACAATAGGTACTACACAAGGTCTCAAATTGTCTCTGATCAAACCTTTCTCCAGAAACTCTTGAATCTATCAGTTCAATTCATGATTCTTGGTAGGTGTCAACCGATGAGATGCCTTATTTGGTAAGCT
This sequence comes from Chamaecyparis obtusa, assembly GCA_027943335.1. NCBI lineage: Eukaryota > Viridiplantae > Streptophyta > Pinopsida > Cupressales > Cupressaceae > Chamaecyparis > Chamaecyparis obtusa. The sequence continues at coordinate 450,624 of BSBK01002686.1, forward strand.
AGCTCCAGGGATTAGATCCATACAATGATCAATGCTTCTTTTTGGTGGCAAACCATCAGGTACATTATCAGAAATGATATCACTAGACTTGGTGAGTAACTTATCAATCTCCTCAAGGACATTATCCTCTATTTTCTTACTCAATTTGTTAGGGATCACAACAAAACATACATCATTCTTCTTCAAAGAGTTAACAAACTTTCTTCCCTCCATCAAACAAAATTTCACAAATGTGCAAACATTACTAATAGGTTCTTCCATCAATGGTAACAAGATTTGTTTCTTTCCATCAGCCATAATAGTATACTTATAAAATCTCCCATCATATATAGCATGTCTATCATATTGCCAAGGTCTACCCAACAAAATATGACAACAATCCACAGGCATGATATCACATAACACCTTATCATAGTACTTTCCAATCTTCAAATTCACATAACATTGTTCACTTACCAGGAGTGTATGCTCATCTTTGATCCATGAAATCTAGTAGGGCTTCGGATGCACCAACCTTTCTAACTGCACTTTTGTGACCATCTCTTCAAATGCCAGATTCTCCAAGCTACCACTGTCAATGATTACTTTCCAAACTTTGTTAGAAACTCTACATCTGTTCTTGAAAAAACTTTTCCTTACTGAATCTTCATTCTTGCTTTCATTCCATAGTGCTCTCCTTACAATCAAGTTATTTTCCTTCTTAGGTTCATTCGGTGACTCTTCTTGCACCAAAGCATTTCTACTACTACCAGCCTTCTTACTAGCATGTGTACATTCAAAAGATCTATGTCCTTCTTCTCCACAATTGTAACAAGTTCCTCAGAAATTTCCTCTGCCATAACCACCTCGGTAGTTACTGCCTCTACCTCTAGATGAACTTTCACCTTTCCACTTGGTCTTGCCTTTGTCCAGATTTATCTTTTCTGGTTCAGATCTACCATTTTCACCATTAGATTGACCTCTTCCTCTAGGTAATCTACCACCTCGACCTCTTTGTCTTTGTTCATGTCTCTTGTTCAATTTCTCCTCGGCCTTCAAAGCAAATTGATAAGCCTCTTCAATGTTCTCCAACTTGACCATACTAATTTCCTCTTGGATGGAAACTCTCAAACCATTTAGGTATCTACCGATTCTTTCCACATCATCTTCATCATGTCCAGATCTGATATCTAATCTATATAATTCCTCAGTATACTCCTTTACCAAGCTATATTTCTATCTCAAACTTTGCATTCATCGAACTAGGTTAATCTGATAGTCACAAGGTAAGAACTTTCCTTTCAATTTGTTCACCTTTTTATTCCATACCTTAATTTTTTCTTTGCTTTTCCTCTTCCTATCCAACTGTAGATGCTCCCACCATAAGGATGCATGAATTCTCAACTTTGTGCTTGCAATCTTCACCTTCTTGTCTTTAGGAATGTTTTCATACTCAAAATACTTTTCCAGCTCAGTGATCCAGTCCACTAATTCATCAGAATCTAGCTTTCCACCATACTCAGGAGGATTGAAATGTGGTGTTGACTTCAGACTTGTCAAAGCCTTCAAAAATCTTTCTTCACCTTGATCCATAACAGGTGCAGGTTCTACATTCACCTATTCTTCCTCAACTTCATCATCACTAACATCTTCAAGATGTCTACCTCTTCTTTGGGCTGTTTCAACAACTTTTAACCTAGCAGCAATCTGCCTTAGCATATCTGCCAATCCTGGATCTACATCTCACCTCCCACGAACCATCTTGACAACCCTCTATAATTGCAGGTCAAATCACAATCTGCTACCCCACAATAATCAACTAGGGCTTCAAGAGGAACCTACAAACCTAGATCCATGGACCTAGATCAAGATCTCACCTCGCTCTGATACCACCGGACGCAAGGCAGGGAGAAAAAGGGGTCAAACAATGGTGCACCCTAATGATCCAAGCCTGCCCAACAAATGCGGAAGCAAACAACAACAACAACAGTGAGAGAGAGAATGCAAAATCTTTCATAATTTTCATCAAATATAACCATACATGTCAGGTTGTAAGGCCTTCCCAGTTAGGGCCTAATATTATAATGAAATACAAAAGTCCTCTAACATGCGAGGATCTGTCAAAATCTCTAATTCTATCTTCTATCCAATTCCTATCCAAAATTGCCTCCTAAACTCTAAATCGACAACTACATTTATACAAGAAGCTACCAAATTGAGTTGGCCTTCAGATCCATAATCAATAGAAGGAACGGTCAGATTTTGGACCACACACTTCCCAATGATGGATTCCAACATTAAATCTGTGATCCAATATAAATGCACAAGTCGGCCACAACAGACACTAAAACTAAACCTGTTGGTGAGCAAGATAACCGAGCAACAGGCAAGCAATGCTGAGTGTAATACCCCAAAAATGGGCTATAAGTTCATTAATCTCCTATATCAACAATTCGAATGAAATCAACATCAAAGTCCTAATCTAAGGCACATTTAAACATCATCGAATCATAATTGATTATCTTAAATTCTACATTGGGGAATATTCCTAGTAATATTTCTAATCATCATAATTATCTTTAATTTAATGATTATTTGGCGATAAATCACATTTATCCTAAATTTGATTAATTAAATATTTTTCATATTTAATTAATTAGATTTAATATCTTGCCACTTAATTGTTTAATTAAATTTAATTCTATCTATTATTAATTGTATTATTTAATTTTGACAATAAATCAAACTTCCTATCTTTAATTGATTAAATTCTTATTTAATTAATTAAAGCATGTTGTCATTATTTAATAATATAGTTTTTAATAAAAGTTTGAATAAATAGTTAATTAACCCATAAATTAATTATTTATTTTCAAAAATAGTTGAGTTGAGGATAAATCACTTTATTTATTTATTTAATTCTTAATTATTATGCATATTCAAAAGAAACAGTTAAACTCCAAATCAGAAAATCAATGCAAGTTATTGACTTTTTGGAACTCAACATCCTTTTGGAGTTCAAAAAGCTGATCTAAACTCTAATTTGAGTTAAAAAGCTATTTTTGCATGATTTTGAGAATTAACTATCTTTCATGATCAGATAACTCAAAAATCAAGATGAGTTAATTTGAGTGATTTATGGCTTTTCCCATGCACCTCCAAAGCCCTGGATTTCTATAAATTAAGGCTTTAGCTCTTCACAAATCATCTCATATTTTTGCACAATCACGCTGGAGAATTGGAGGCTGAGGAATCAACTTGCGAATTCAAAGCTTTGTGAGATCAATTTCAATTGCATAGTTTTTATATCTTAGCATAGAATTTCATAGTTTTCATATCATTGTTAGAATCTTCATTGTTAGATCATTTAGCATCCATAGCATATCAGTTTATCATTCCTATTGCATAGAAAATATCAAAAATATAGATTAATTGCATTCAATTTCATATCCATCTTTTGCATTCAAATCCTTCATTTAGGTGTCGTCTAGGTCACTGATCTTGATTACAATCTGAGAACATTAATCTCGCACCTACTAGAAGGCAGTAAATCACTTGGTTAGATTAGATTTCAATTTTGCATGATTTTGATTATCACTAACCTCTAATGTTTTACTGAGTGTTGTGTCTACAAATCAAGTACAATTTTCAAAATCTGGACAGTACAATTTGCAAACAATCCAGAACTGAAAACCTTAAATTTTGCAAAAATTGACGTAAAGTTCTTTCTGGAGTCAAAAGTCATTTCAGGAAGTCAAAAGTCGTACGACTTTTTGTCAAATGTCATTTCAGTATCGCCCATCTGTCGTATGATTGAGAACCCAGTGTCGTATGAGTTTTCAAACCAGCAAATTCAAGAAAGTCAAAAACCTGTTAGCAACTGTCGTACGAGTTTTGTCAACTGTCATTTCATTGCTACCCAACTGTCGTATGAGTTTAGCAACTATCATTTCATAGGCTACCCAGTGTCGTATGAGTCTGCAGAGTGTCATTTGGAAAAATTTGAGAGAGTTGTCAGAAATTGTCAAATTGCAAGATATCCAATGTTTCCAGCCTAGTTCCAGAATCTGTCAAAAATATCATTGTGTCAAGAACAAATCAGTAGCTATTGAAAATCAGTACACATGTCTCAAAGAATTAGTACACATGAAGAAGAAATTCTGATCGCCGCTATGATGAAGCAGCTGCAAGCTATGCAAGTCCAGCTTGACAAACTTGAGAAAGAAAAGGAACCTCTATACTCTTTTCCATTTGATAAAGACTTGTACATGTCACCATGCCCCCGAAAAAAAATTGAGCAATATGATACCTCTTCCACGGAGAGTGACACATCTAGCTTTGGAGACTATGATGACTATGACGACAGACAATGTAATGATACCTATGGCACCTCTGTTCCTAAGAGTCCTCCTCATCGTTCATTCTTGCTTACTACAAATGGGCCGTCACATTGGATAGATCGTGATGGTGATCCATATGATTCTAATTTTGAAAGAGATTTTGATGGCTTTTGTGGACAATACCTTGATGATGATCCATCTACTACTGCTGAGGACTATAAAATACATCGTGCTAGCTTGAAACATCAATACTATAAGGATCTCTCCTCTAAGAACTCTCCAGCTGAAAATAAAGATTACACTCTCAAGAAAGATCATGTTAATGCTGAACCTTTGTCTGGTGATGGTTCCCTTCCATCCCCTACTTCCTCCAATACCCATACATTTCCTAAAGCTTCTGAGTCTTTCAAATCTTTCACAGAACTTTCATCTGACACAAGCCTTGATACTTTTCATACGGTTCCCTATAGTTATCCTCCAGGGCTACCTCTTAAAGAAACTCAAGCTAACCTTCACTTGGCTACAAATACTTTTAATAATGGTAAACCTAAAGAGCCTAAGCCCTCATATGCTATAATGCCTACTTCAGCTAGTCCTTCACCATCTCTTCCAAAGTCTTCCATTCAATTCCAACATGCTTCTGTGTCCTTAGAAGTGGCTCCATGTCAAGAGGACTCTAAAAATGATAAAGAAAAGAACATAAAGAAAGATCAAGATCAAGAACCCTCCATGTCATCCACTCCTTTTCCTGATGTCTCTTATCCGCTTCATGGTTCTTTTGATCCTGTACACCCTTTTTCATGCATTCCATCATGTCTTAAGTCTTCTCTTAAGCAAGATCAAGCTACTACTTACACTGTTGAGCTTATTGACAATCAAAATAACCTTACTACGCTTGCGCTTTCCAAAGATGATACTTCCATTAAGGTTGGTAAAAATGTTGTTACTTCCAATGTTAAGCCTATTGAAAATCAAAAGAAAAATTATGTGCTTGTGCTATCCAAAGATCCTTGTCAAGATCAAAGTCTTCCATCTTCTTATTCTACCACTCCATGTTCACTTCCACTTTCTACTCTTCCTAAGTCTTTGCAAGCTTTGAACAATCCTATCAAAGAAGGTGTTCATATTCAAGATGTCCATGATTCTATTGAAAATTCTAATGCTCACTCTAAAGATGTTGATATCCTTGGTTGTCATATAGATGCTGATGAACTTATTGATTATCCTTTTGCATCTTCCACTTCCATCCTTGGACCTCTTCCACCACTACTGAGGGCTTCATGCCTTCCTTCCATCTTGGGTCCTTATGTCCCTTCACTTTCCCCTCCTAACTCTCCTAATTTTCCATCCATCTTAGGTCCTTACATACCTCCATCTCCCATCTTTCCTCAAGATCAACATAGATGCATACCCTTGAATCCTTTTCATCCACCCACCCATATAAACCAGTCGTATCCTCCCTCTTCCACAAATCCCAAGTCTTTTGGAAGTAACTTGAATGTTCAATACAAGAAAAAGAAGCAATACAAGAATCCATCAAAAAGAGAAAATCACCATGTCTCCTCTAAACAACATGGAGGCATAAAGTCAAAAGAGATATCTAAGAAAAAAACTACAAGACAAGTATGGGTTCCAAAATCCATCATTGAAGATATTATCTCTAGATCATCAAAAGGAAATAAAAAGCCTACGACTATATGGATTCCAAAGTCTCTCTTGAAAGAGTCTGGTGTTGAGAAAAAAGTGAAATTGACATTCAAGCTTCCAAAGACTTCCACTTCATCTCCTTCCAAAACTATTCTTCCATTCCATGTGCCTAAACCACAACCTCTGCTATCCATTCGCCATATTCCTTCATGTATTCCTTCATTCATGATTCTTCCATCCTCTCACCACCCTTCAAGGTATGTGTTGATGTTGATCTTGCCTTCCTTTCCACCTACCCTTTTACAATCCTTCCATGCATTATCCTTCTACATTCTATCATTTTTCCTCATTTGCCTATTCCTCCTATCTTCCAACCTCACTTGCTTTACATACAACCTTATCCTCCATTTTTCTCTTTCATCTCCCTTTCCCTATCAGCATCTTTGAGTGTGTCATTTTGAATCCTTGGCATATCATGGTTTATCCTTTCAAGGAGCATTATCTAAAAAGCTTGCCTTCTTCCAAAAAAAGAGAAATGAAAAAAAAAATTTGAAAATGTGCCTTGGTGAAAACCTGGAAACAGGCGCCTTGGTAGCAAAAGTAAAGAGAAATAAATTCATCCTATGGTGAAAACCACTCCCTTGTGGCACCTTGGATAAGTACCATGATGAAAACCTGGTAATCAGGTGTCGTGCGTAGTTCTTCTACATATTTCATCCATTTCATCCTATCTCTTTGATCTTGACAATGTTGATCTATACATGAACATTTGGCTATCTTGTGAGCTATCTTATGATGATATTGCTTTCATTCCTTTCATGCTTAGCCTTCATGTCTATCTTCCTCCATTCATTTTCGCCTATCGCTATCCTTTTCCCCTTTGGTCTTGATCTAAGAAAGAAAGAGTAAAACACAGTGCTATGAAGCCTCTTGACATGTCTACTCTTTTGGACTGCATCCTTTCCTGCTCTTGCATCACACTTTTGTGACTTATCCTATGCTAGCCTTTCATTGCTTGTCCAAATGCACTTTACATGAAAATTTTTCCCTAGCTTGAGTATTCTTGAGGAGTTTGCCCTTGAGGATTTCTCCCCTTCATTCTCCTTCATTCTCTTGTCTTCCATCTCTTCCACTAGCTTGCCAATCCCTCTTGTTCTCCACCTTGCTAGACATTGCGACTACACGATATGATCTTTCTTGGGAGTTTGCAATAGAAAAATATGCTATCAAGTATGAGAAGTAGTATCAAAAAAAGTATCAGAACCAGTACCAAAACCAGTATCAGAACAAGTATCAGAACCAGTACCAGAACCAGTATCAAAATAATTATCAGAATCAGTATCAGAACAAGTATCAGAATGGGCCTACAGGACAAGTATCAGAACACCTACTGGGGCTACACCTTTCATTTTAATTTATGGTCTGAGGTGGTACTACCTATTGAGGTTGAAATCTCATCACTAAGAATTAGAATGCATGGTCTAGTAACTGATGATGACTACAGAGTCTCTAGGTTGCAAGAACTTGAACTACTAGATGAGCGCAGACAAGCAGCGTATGATCATCTCAGAGTGTATCAGAAAAGAATGTCTAGAGGCTACAACAAGAAAGTCAGACATAGAGAATTTCAGGTTGGTGATCTAGTGTTGAGAGAAAATCCTAAAAATCAATCCCATCGAGAACGCAAGGGGAAGTTCGAACCCAACTGGCTGGGTCCCTTTGTAATCACTACTACTTTTGGCTCTGGTGCCTATCAACTCTCAATGACTGAAGGAGAACAGCTCCAAGAACTAATCAACGTTCTCCATCTGAAGAAATTCTACGCCTAAGGCATTCAGTGCTTGGTAAATGTCCTGAAAAAATCTTAAAAATCTGAAAAAGTCCTAAAAAAATGAACATCTTGGTGAAAACCTAGCAATAGGCGCCTTGATGATTCACAAAAAAAATCAGAAAATATCAACAGTACAAAAAAAATTGAAAAAATGAAAAATACAAAAAAAATTGAAAAAATGAAAAATACAAAAAAATGAAAAAGAAAAAAAAGTGCCTTGGTGAAAACCTGGAAACAGGCACCTTGGTAGCAAAAATGGAATCTCTACCAAGATGGTGAAAACCCGGCAAACGGGCACCACTTGTTCAAAATGCTCCATCTATCAACACAATCTTGGTCTTTCCCAGCTTTCAGTCTTGCTTTAGTTTGTACATATCTCCCGGTTTGTTTCAACATTTTCAGTTTTCAATAAGCCGGTCTGTACACCAATCAGCTCAAACGTCTATATCCTATCAATGCTTAACACTTGGGGGAAATCAATGTCATATCCTATGGTCTCCCATGTATCTCAGACGTGTCATATCCACTCAGAGTCCTTTGAAGCTTCATTTGAGTCAGTCAGTCAGTCTTGTCTCCAGAAAGGATTTTGCATCTATAACAACGCAATCAAACATCAAACTCAACTAAAAACAATTTGTGCTTTTCATGCTTTTATCTCCTTGTATGTTTACTGATTCGCATTGATATTTTTTCATATTGTGTCCCTTCGAGCTCTTCGATGATGTCCTTTATAGGATTTAGAGAGTGATGACTGGGGACATAATCTTTTCTTTGTCTTCTGCTTGTATGTGAAAATCTAACAACTTTGAAAATTCTGGATTGAAATGGTGTTTGACTATAAGAGTCTCTATCTCGAATTGGATGGCCATGCGTACCTCGACCATTGATACCCAAAAAATTCAAGGAAGTTTGATCTAACTATTATCTTTTTGAAGTAAATTCTTTCTCCTACTGTGGAATGCGATCTTGCCTAAGGAGGTGAACGATAAAGGGTCACTACGGGTAATTCACACTGGATTTAGAATGATCTCTTGACTCTTTGATGTGTTTGCAATGCAAGGCGTATTCAGGTCATCACGACATTTATGTTTTGATGCTTGTACAAATTGCTATATCAAAATGGACATGATATTCAGGTCATCTTGGCATTTGTGCCTTGATGCTTATATCTAATCTGACATTCTGAAAATAAAGTCAATATTCATATATCCATGGTTGTTGTCCAGTGGGTGTTGTATTGATTCTTGTGCATACAAATCGATATTCATATGTCTATGGTTTCATAGCTAGTGGGCATTGTATTGATTTATCTGGTTACCTAAAAGTTCAATGATGATAACAAATCGACATATGATCAGTGATTAGGTCCTAGGTCTTAGGTTGCATTTCATCTTGCATGTCTCTTTGCATTTTTCATGTTTGCATGATCTCACAATGACTAAACAAACTTCAATGCTTAAACAATTCTTCACTCGCATCTTCAAATCTAACAAGAGTTGAATCTCACACGAAGGTTCCTCCAATGAAATAGCAAGTAGAATCCTTTTTCGGGATTAAAATCAAAATCTGAGATCATTCATATTATTAACTACTTGCATATTCGACCTTCAATCATCACAGAAATCCAGTATTCAACTTAACTGATTATCTTACATCAAACTATCAAAATTTCAACTTGGTCAACTATGGTCAACTCATGGTTTAACCTAGTCAAATTTGGTCTTTTGGACCTCCAAACGATGCAGAATGCGCTCTTGAATGTGTATAACCACTTTTCCCATCAATCAACATGCTTCTGAGCTCTCAACACTGACTTTTCTTGTCAGATTTCAATTTTAATCCCGAAGGGGGCATGGTATTGCACATCATTCAAAGTCTGTCAATCAAATCTATCAATATCTTTCATCAGTAAACAAGATAACAATCATGTCTAGTTACTGACTCATCAAAAGTCCTCATCGCTTGGGGCAAATCTATCATCACTTGGGGCATATCAGATTCATCGATCCATATCAATCTGGTATTCTCCTAATCTTGTAAACTGTATCAATTTTTGCAACCATCGGATCATAGTGTTCTTTCCTTGGTTCTTCGGCAACTAAAGGATTCGGATGTGATACCTGCTAGTTCTGCTAAGACAATCGAGTCTAGAACGGGTCACTCACTTCTTATCAATCCTAAGGTTCAGAATCAGGCCTTTTGACACTTTTTCGCAATCATAGGTTCATTTGCTGCTACAGTGAACATTATCTTTGGTCATTCAGGACCTATTATCTCCATATCAATCCAATATCAATCAACTCCTATCTCAATATCTTTCAATCAGTTTCTATCTTGAGATCGGTTTATCTTTTGAATCAGTTTCATATCTTTATCAAACACAGACTATCTTTGAACCACTGCGCTTTGCACAGTAATTCAAAGAGGGGCAAAATGTAATACCCCAAAAATGGGCTATAAGTTCATTAATCTCCTATATCAACAATTCGAATGAAATCAACATCAAAGTCCTAATCTAAGGCACATCTAAACATCATCGAATCATAATTGATTATCTTAAATTCTACATTGGGGAATATTCCTAGTAATATTTCTAATCATCATAATTATCTTTAATTTAATGATTATTTGGCGATAAATCACATTTATCCTAAATTTGATTAATTAAATATTTTTCATATTTAATTAATTAGATTTAATATCTTGCCACTTAATTGTTTAATTAAATTTAATTCTATCTATTATTAATTATATTATTTAATTTTGACAATAAATCAAAATTCCTATCTTTAATTGATTAAATTCTTATTTAATTAATTAAAGCATGTTGTCATTATTTAATAATATAGTTTTTAATAAAAGTTTTAATAAATAGTTAATTAACCCATAAATTAATTATTTATTTTCAAAAATAGTTGAGTTGAGGATAAATCACTTTATTTATTTATTTAATTCTTAATTATTATGCATATTCAAAAGAAACAGTTAAACTCCAAATCAGAAAATCAATGCAAGTTATTGACTTTTTGGAACTCAACATCCTTTTGGAGTTCAAAAAGCTGATCTAAACTCTAATTTGAGTTAAAAAGCTATTTTTGCATGATTTTGAGAATTAACTATCTTTCATGATCAGATAACTCAAAAATCAAGATGAGTTAATTTGAGTGATTTATGGCTTTTCCCATGCACCTCCAAAGCCCTGGATTTCTATAAATTAAGGCTTTAGCTCTTCACAAATCATCTCATATTTTTGCACAATCACGCTGGAGAATTGGAGGCTGAGGAATCAACTTGCGAATTCAAAGCTTTGTGAGATCAATTTCAATTGCATAGTTTTTATATCTTAGCATAGAATTTCATAGTTTTCATATCATTGTTAGAATCTTCATTGTTAGATCATTTAGCATCCATAGCATATCAGTTTATCATTCCTATTGCATAGAAAATATCAAAAATATAGATTAATTGCATTCAATTTCATATCCATCTTTTGCATTCAAATCCTTCATTTAGGTGTCGTCTAGGTCACTGATCTTGATTACAATCTGAGAACATTAATCTCGCACCTACTAGAAGGCAGTAAATCACTTGGTTAGATTAGATTTCAATTTTGCATGATTTTGATTATCACTAACCTCTAATGTTTTACTGAGTGTTGTGTCTACAAATCAGGTACAATTTTCACACACACACTGAGCACCAAAGAAACAACCGATCGCCTAGGAGATAATCAACCACACTTAGTAACCAAAGGAAATCGACCAACTACCGACCAACTCAGTCAAAGCAGGAACCGAGCAACACAGACAAACTCCAAATTGTTTTTGGTGACACAGGATTGCCAAGGACCTGAGATGCTCCCGCATCACATTGTCCCATAAAAGAGGCCAAAATTTAAAACACTTAAAATTTAGCTTTGGGAAGCTTTAAGACTTCTTCCTTGTCAATGTAATTTAAAATCATAAACTTGATTCAAGGGGAGAGCTATAAAATCAAGCTTAACCCCTCATTTGCAATCATATATAATCTCACTAAATTACTCAAGCATCAAGCACACAAGTTGATATTTCATCCCACCATATTCTTTAGATCTAACATTACATTGCAAGTTACAACAATGTTCATGCAAGATACATTTATAATTGATTTTATTTTAGGTCTTGTCAAGCCATGTTATTACATCAACACTTGTGATCACATTCAAAGAGCATTACATCAACAAGGAAAACCCCCATCAACCCAACAAATTTTTCATTTTTTGTGTGTAGGTGATATGATATAATAACATGATTTTGGATTCAAACTAAAGAGGAAGATCTACCTATAGATCTTCTTTTTAAAAATAAAAAAAAGTAAGGTCTAGATCACCTTAGTTGATGTCATCTCGGACACTTTCAACAAAATTTTTGGGGAACCTTCTAAGAAGCAATTTAATCCTAGATCTTCTAGTTCTATCTACATTTTTTCTCCCAAGTCAAGGTTTCCTTGACCTACTTAATTTGTTTGATTTTGGCTGAAAATTCAACATGTTCCTCTTTTCCTATCATTTCTAGATCTATTTATGTTTTCTACAAACATTTCTTTTGTATCTATGTATATTTTAGAAAACCTCTTTTTTGCATATTTATCCCTAGATCCAACATTGATTTTACATAATAGTAGTATCATTTTCAAATCATCCACAAAGGAAAATTGAATACACTTTGAACCCAATCTCTCAAGCCAAGTGGACCATTCTCCTTCCCAAGTATCTAAAGTAGAAATATGCCTAGATTCCTAGTTTGCACATACAAGCTAGTGAACCCTGCTTCCCCACATTACAACACTATTTCAAAATTTGAAACTTACATATCAATTATGAGGACTTCAATAATGGAGCAATATCCTTTCACACATATTCATGTTAGAGGGTTTAAAATGGACAAAAAAATAATGGAATATATTGCCTATATCAGGGGGGTGGGGTGGGGTAGAGGGCGATTGAGAGGGTTTATAGAGGAAAAGAGGTGTGTGGGGGTATTGGGTGGGTATTGAAGGGGGGTGACAAAAAAGGAGTTTAGGGAAATACTTTATGAAAATAAGGGTATTCTTTAGTATGCCACAAATGTACGTGACATGACCTAAGTTCACTAACTGAAGCCCCCATGATATCAAGGCCAAGTACTTCAAATTAAAAATTAAACTTGTGCTTTCTCTTTTCATTTATAAAAGAGTAATGTTCACAAATTTGTACTTTATCACATGTACTTATAAATTTTCATCATTTAGAGAATTCATTTAAACTTGACAATTATGAGAGAAACTAATTTTTTACTAGAATATATAGATAGCAATAGAGGAGACTATGTAAGAGGATTTAGTAGTATCCCCTTAGATTTGATTCCCTAGAGATCAATTTAAATCTCTATACATTATTTTCTCAATTCAATCCCATTGGACCCAACCACCAAGACTTCAATCAACTCTCCAAATATTTTTTAATCATGAATTTAATTTTAAAAAATATTTAAGGATTGGACCACTAGTGACACACACTATTGTTCTTCAACTCTTATGTTAGGAATTAATAACTAGATACCAAGTATTTTAAGATCTTGGAGAAATACTTTTGTTGGTTTGAGTAATAAATGAAGAATTCATTAGTTGATATACAAAAGATACTCATTGATAGCCCATAGAATAGTCATAGAAACTTTATGCCTCTATACAAGAGTGCTAAGTTAACTTCTATAATTAGATAGTTTCAAATACTATCAAGAAGTCACATCCTTTAGCCAAAATACCCAAGGAAATCTGATGTCTAACTTTTCTACCTTGCATCATGAAACACAAAAAACCATTACTATGCTTGAATAGAAATAAATATGATATACAAAGTATCATTCACTAAATGCATCATGGTTGCAATAGATTAAATTAAAAATTTCCCAAAATTATTAACAATCAAGTGTATTTAAATTGAACTAATATACAAATATAACTACATGGTGTAGTAGTAAACTTGTTGGTTGAAAAGTGACTCATACTTGATTTTTGAAGTGAGCATTAATTATGTTGACTATGTTGTATCTTAGCAGATAATATTTTCTTTTAGTAGATAATGTGTTGCATTGTACAAGGTGTGGATCACATTAAAAAATATTTCTAATAAATTGTAATAAATTTAAATCAATACATAATTTTTAAAAATTGAAATAAGCTATAGGATAAACACTAAAACAATAGACATGTAACAAATAATGAATGTTCTACGAACACCAAAAAGGACGAACACAAATTTAACAACTAACAAATCTTAAAAGATGGAGTTTACCTTAAAATTTAAATGCTTTGTGAGTGGGTGATTCCAACATCTTTGATTTTTTAATAAATTTTAATGTTAGTACTTTCCATTAACATAGATTAGGTGATTGCACATTAATTCTAATTAATTAAAAGTTATATGGATATCTTGTAAAAAGTCTAGACAACAAATAAAATTAGTGGTATATGATAAAACAACACACGACCCTTTTAATGACAAAATTCTAGTCACAATGGTTCATAAATATAAATTTTTTAATAATTTAAGAATAAAAAATTATCAAAACTTGAAATAAATACTTTGTCAATTGTAAAAAGATCACTAGACACAAGAATACAATGTAGATATTATGTAGTCAAGACAATTCACTTGTACTATAGAACCAAAATGAGCAAGCAAGCCAAAAGTCAAAGGTAAACCTTGAATCATCTGTAAGTTAAAGGATCTCACATGGACTATCTATCATTCAAATATTATGAAAAAAATCTTACAAATTATGGATAATGTTTAAACTACCAAAATTTTGAAAATGAAGAGGATTTATAAAATGTGAGTATATAATTCTTGAATTTGAAAGTATTTTAACTATTTAATATAAGTAATATATACATTATTTTTTCACTATTCATGAGGATGAGTTGGAGAGTTTTGAAATGTAATTATGTAAGTTGTTTTTAATTTTTGTAATGTTTCAAATTATGTACTACAAGACGATTCATTTATAATATAGTACCAAAATGAGTAGGTGAGTCTAAGTCAAAGATTATCCTTGAATCATCTACAAGTTAGAGATTTGACATGAACTACCTACTATTCAAATATTATGAAAAAAATGTATAAATTATACATTATTTCCTCAATTCAATCCCATTGGACCTAACCACCAAGACTTCGATCAACTCTCCAAATATTTTTTAATCATGGATTTATTTTTAAAAAAATTTAAGGATTGGACCACTAGTGACACACACTACTGTGCTTCAACTCTTATGTTAGGAATTAATAACTTTACCAAGTATTTTAAGATCTTAGAGAAATAGTTTTGATGGTTTGACTGATAAATAGAGAATTCATTAGTTGGTATACAAAAGATACTCATCGATAGCCCATAGAATAGTCATAGAAACTTTAATGCCTCTATACAAGAGTACTAAATTAACTTCTATAATAAGATAGTTTCGAAGACTATGAACAAGTCACATCCTTTGGCCAAAATGCCCAAGGATATTTGATATCTAATTTTTCTACCATGCATCATGAATCGTTAAAAACCATTACTATGCAAATAGAAATAAATATGATATACAAAGTATCATTCCCTAAATGCATCATGGTTGCAATAGATTAAATGAAAAATTTCCCAAAATATTAACATTCAAGTGTATTTAAATTGAACTAATATACAAACACAACTACATGGTGCACTATAAACTTGTTGGTTGAAAAGTGACCCATACTTGATTTTTGTAGTGAACATTAATTATGTTGACTATGTTGTATCTTAGCGGATAATATTTTATTTTAGTAGATAATGTGTTGTATTGTACAAGGTGTGGATCACATTAAAAAATATTTCTAATAAATTGCAATAAATTTAAATCAATACATATATATTTTTAAATTAAAATAAGCTATATGATAAACACTAAAACAATAGACATGTAACAAATAATGAATGTTCTATGAACACCGAGAAGGACAAACACAAATTTAACAACTAAAAAATCTTAAAAGATGGAGCTTACCTTAAAAATTAAATGTCGTGTGAGTGGGTAATGCCAACATCTTTGATTTTCTAATAAATTTTAATGTCAATACTTTCCATTAACATAGATTAGGTGATTGCACATTGATTCTAATTAAATAAAAATTATATGCATATCTTGTAAAAATTCTAGACATCAAATAAAAATAGTGGTATAGGATAATACAACACATGACCCTTTTAATGACAAAATTTTAGTCACAATGACTCATAAATATCAATTTTTTAATAATCTAAGAATAAAAAATTATCAAAAATTGAAACAAATACTTTGTCAATCATAAAAAGATCACTACATACAAGAATACAATGTAGATATTATGTACTACAAGCCAATTCAGTTGTACTATAGAATCAAAATGAGTAAGCGAGCCAAAAGTCAAAGGTAAACCTTGAATCATCTGTAAGTTAAACGATTTCACATGGACTATCTACCATTCAAATATTATGAAAAAAATCTTAGAGATCATGGATAATGTTTAAACTACCAAAATTTTGAAAATGAATAGGAGTCATAAAATGAGAGTATATAATTCTTGAATTTGAAAGTATTTTAACTATTTAATATAAGTAATATATACATGATTTTTTCACTATTCATGAGGATGAGTTGGAGAGTTTTGAAACGTAATTATGTAAATTTATTTTTTTTGTAATGTTTCAAGTTATGTACTACAAGACAACTCATTTATAATATAGTACCAAAATGAATAGGTGAGTCTAAGTCAAAGATTATCCTTGAATCACCTACAAGTTAGAGATTTCACATGAACTACCTACCATTCAAATATTATGAAAAAAATCTTATAAATTATAGAAAATGTTAAAATTATTGATAATTTGAAAGTGAAAATGAATCATAAAATGTGATCAAAATTACAAATAAAATGGAACTCTTGAATTTGAAATTATTTTAACTATTTAATACTTATACATGATTTTTATATAATTCATAAAGGTGAGTTGAAAAGAAAAGATATTTATTCAAAATTTACTCACCCACGTTAAATTTTTACTCAAATCTATTTACATTTTATTCATTTTTACTCTCATCCTAATGATAAATAACAAATTTGTTGAATGCCAAATAAACATCAATTTTTGAAATTTAACTATATAAATTGTTTCTTCATCTTCATTTCTTTCAAATTACACTTGGTAGTCTATCAAATCACGAAGGAATTGAATCATGGTTTCACTACTCATACTACTATCAAATTATAAAGGAATTGAATCAAGGTTTCACTACTCATACTCATATTTAATTAGAATTTCCCTTATCTACTCTAAATATTTATTTGATGTCTCCTTACCGACATTAAATATTTATTCAAATCTATTTATGTTTTAGTAGTCCTTACCTCATCCTAATGATAAAATCAATAAATATGTTTATTTAACATTCAAATAAACAGCCACTTGATCAGATAAAACCTTTTCAACGGGACACCAGATTTTTAATGCAGAATGAGAAAAGTTGAAATTAGTAAACAGCAAGTTGCCCATTTTGAAGCAGACAATGGACAAAAGTCTGAGAAGGTGCAGAGGTAGAAGAGACAAGAGCTCATTTGTTTTATAGCTCATACATAGAATTGCACGCTCAAATCACAGAATAAGCTTTTTCTCTGCCTCGGAATATGATAGGAATGAAACGTACTGATTCCGAAGCCTCCTGTGAAGCCAAAACGCGTGGGAAGAAGGAGCTTCTAGACGTCATCTCAGCACAGAACTTTCTGGGCTTACAGAATACAGAGCATGGAATTATGCCTGTGAAAAAAAGACAAAAAAAACCAGTTGTTTTGCTCATAAACATTTTATTGATTGCTGTGCCTCTTTTGTTGGCTTGTTTGGAGCAGAGAATAAGAACAAAATATTACTTTAGACGGTCTAGTTCTTAGCGCTTTTCTGAAACCTGTAACTTGTTATCTGAGTGAGTGCCCAGGCACACAATACAAACGGTTGCTAAGTTTTAGATTGTTTTAAAACTGCGTCACGGAAAACTAAATTGTTTCTTCTAAACTAACTTAGGTGCCACGACTCCATGTTTACTTGCTTGATATCTTGGGGTCAGACCTGACCCAAATGTATCTTGGGGGTTTGAACCTTAGTGGATAGCTTTCTATGTCTCATGCCATCGGCCTTATCAATTGTGCTCAATCGATTGAGCTATAATCATCACAACTTGTAATGCATTTGGGAAAAATAAAATAAAAAATAGAGGAAGATTTTTTATCAACTACAATTTCATTTTGCTAAAGAGCCATCGGCCAATAGGTATCCATTCTCCCAAAGTTGTCTACAACATGATCCCAACCTTACTCCTTATATCACGCCTCTATGAATTTTGAACCTTGGTGGATAGCACAACCAAGGAACATACTATCATCCTCACAAATCATATTCAATCAATTGAACTATAACTCTTTTATATCTTTCCTAAATTTTGATGGTATTATATAATAATTTGTTTTGAGGATTTTATATCAAATTCAAATTTGTTTAGCTACATGATATGGGTGCATGAGCTATAGGCTGAACCTCTTTGGCTAATAATGAAGGACTAAGGGGCATATATTCTACTAAAGTCATCTGAGGCATGGTCCTAGCCTCATTCATTATGATGTCAAGGCATTAGAGTCAACAAGACTTGATCCCTAATGGATTCATTCGAAATGATTCAATTGAAAATCAATAGTTCATAATAGTCCATTGCTTAATAAATATTTTTGATATTGTTATATAATAAAAATATTTAAATACAATTATGCAACTATCACATTTGAATTTTGGTCACATCCATTTAATTTTAATAAGTGTTGCCACTTATTTTGAGAACTCATTATAAAAATTTAAATATATATTCTTATTCAAAAAATCAAATGATGTTATTGATATGTTCCGTAAGATAGACTTCAAAAAAATATATAACAATGTTGTTGTTGATCTTCCTCCCAAGGTGAAATTTCAACCTCTTGCCTATGCTAAGCCCTCCCATGTGATGGTTTGCAACATGAATGTGGTTAATAATGTGGACTTCTACCAATGTTGTGGTTTAGTTTGTAGATTTGTTGGTTTTTGGTCCTCTCTACTGAATCTACATTGTTGGGTGACTAATTCTTGGAGACTCGTAGTTATTGGTAACAATGATCTTTTTCCATGTGCTAAGGGGTTTTCATTGTTGCTTTTGTTTCTTTTGAGGAACGAGATCTGGTGATGAGTAAGTTGTGGGTTTGGGGGACTCATTCCCTTTCAGCCAAATCCTAGATAGCCTCCTTCAACCCTCTTACGAAACTACTTAGTGTGTGTCCAGTGTGGGTTTGTCTCCTCAATCTCCCTCTGTATTTTTGGGATAATTCTTGTTTCAAGGTCATCAACAATTCTTTTGATTGTTTCTTAAAGGTGGATGATACCATGATCTCAATGCATCTCCCTACCTTTGCCTAAATTTTGATTGACATTAATATCTCCACACCTCTTCTCAGAAATGAGGTCTTTATGGTTGGGGATATTCCATGGACTCATCCATTAGATTATGAGGGTTTCCCCTTCCAATGTTGTTGGTGCTTTCCTACTTGTCACTTGGCAATTGATTATTCTCTCTTATGTTGTAAAGGCACTATCACTTGGTTGAAGGAAGCTAACAATGAATATTTGATTATCATGGCTTTGAACTCTTCCTCTAATGAATGTTCATAGGATAATGATGACTCCCCTGGGGATGATGATCCTACTATTGATTTGGTCTCCTCAGACCCCGTGGATCCTACCCCATCTCTTTCTACTAGTGCGGTTCCCTATGGCCATGTGGACCCTTCTCTATTTGTTGCTTCTATTTGTGTCAACCTTTAGCTGATGATCTGCAACCTTGTGAGCACTCTGCCCATTGTACTGATAATTTTAAAAAAAGGATTTACCCACTTTCTGCCCCTAGTGGTTGGGATCCTAGTGATATCATTCCTTGGATGGTGGTCTGATGACATAGGAAAGATAATTTTTTAGTTTCTCATTCTCGTCCCCACATTGTGGATGAGTTTTCTACCCACTCTTGATGTGGGTTGCTAGTTGTTCTACTAGTGTTCTGTTAATGGTCTATTATTGACCATGTTATATTTGATCCTTTTAATTAGTCTTTGTAAGGGCCAACACCCTAGTTTTGCTATTTTTTAATATGAAAAAATAAAATATTTTGAAAAGTATATATTTATATTGATTTTAGTTGATCTTTAATTCAATAATTAAATTTGAAACTAATATAAATTTAAGACTGCTTAATTGAAAATATAGATAACTCAAGACAATTAATAAAAAGTTAAGATATCATTAGAATTTATTTAGAAAGTGAATCCATAATAATTTTAACCATCAAAAGAAACATGGGAATTGAAATTTATAATTATTAATTTTAATAATTAGACACCATAGAGAAATGGATCTATACGTTTTGAGATCTATAATTAGATCATGCCAATGATTTGGTTCAACACACACACACATATCTATATCTATCTATCTATCTATCTATATCTATATATATAAAGATGTCTCCAAATAAATGATATATATGATGTACCTTGTTTATACAATACAATATAATATAATATAATATAAAGAGATGTCTCCAAATAAAGGACACACACAAATTAATAATAATAATAATAATTATTATTATTATTATAAATTCTAAATGATTTAAAAGAAACTATTGTATGTTTCATTAATATGATATTTTGTTGTGACGCTCTTATATAAGGTCTCATAAGATTACCTCCTGTACTTTGTTTACATTTTATACTAGCATGCTTTATAATTGATTATACCTTTTTTTCCTAATGTTCATTATTTTGGTATCTTACATTTGTTGGTTCTTATAGGACATTTCAATCTAACATTGATGGCTACTCTCTCTTGATTTATATCCCCACATTAGGTGCAACAATAGAGTTATTGATTCCTATTCATTATAAATGCTTTTATGAGTGCATCTTAATATATTTTTACATTATCATGATAATATATATTTACATTTCTATGTTATTATTAAATTAATTTATGAAGTTACATATGTATACATATCTTTTGTACTAGATCTTCTAAATTAATTACATTCTTTACATGCACCTAATTAGAAGAGTTATACAAAGTTTAGTATTATTTTTTAAGTGTGTTTATAGTGACTATACTATACAATTTGATGTCATCTTTAGCTAGAACAACATTACTTTTACTTCTCCATATGAAGCAATATTTAATATTGTTATTGCCCCCAAGTAGTATCCTTATTCCACTCCATGTGGAATCTCTAACAAACCCAATTGGTTCATTAATAAAACATTATTTTTTTCAATTGCATAACTTGCAATACTTTCATTATGATGATATTTAATAAAATACTAAGTCTTCTTATAGCACAAAATTTATAAGTCTTCAATGCCTTTTTATTTTTTACCTACAAAATCAATAAAATGGTAAATTAGATTTCCTTTTAGGAGTATCATAAATCACATGCAAATTCATTTTTTTCTAGTACAAATATAATCTCATGTCGACAAGGAGATTCATATCTCAATATTATTGAAACACAATTCTTCCAAAATAATAAATTATAATACTAAGTATGATGATCAATATACATGTGAAATCAAATATTTATCTCAAGCAATAATCCAAGAAAGACTTCATTAATTTCCATAATTCTCGTCAAATTACCATCAAAATATTGTTAAATCTGTTGGAAACTACAATTGAAACAATTGTTATATTGTCATTGATGTCAAACCTTAACTGGTAAGACAGTTGCTATCTAGGAGAGCACCATATCTATTGATTGATGAAGAGGATTTGGGAAAGGAGATAACAAGAGAACCTAAGGAAATCTTGAGCTATTTGATACTTCAATGGGTACTTGATTAGTTGGGACATTGGTAAGATAATGTATATATTGTTTATCTAAGTAAGAAGAAAGACTAGAGAGGTAGGCTTAATCGAGCAAAAGTGAAGAAATCAAGTTTAAGCCAAGTGATGTTAGTGTCGACCGAGTGCTAGTTTCTGTCGATTAAATCTAGTGTTGACCGAACATCAGTAATTGCCGAGCGACAGGAAATTACCAAGCAAAGATAGTGTTTGTGGTGGAAGATAGTTTGTAGTGGTGACCAAGATACACAGTGATGAGTGAGGAGAAGAACACAGTATTAACAGAGTGTCAGTAAATTACATTTGGAGAAAGAATTAAGATTCCCAGCCAACATAGTTGAATTCTTGGGATATGTAAAACATGTTGACATTATTAATGAATTGTATGGAGCATTTAATGCATGGTAAATCATTTTCTTATGGATTCAAAGAGAAGTTTGGAGATGTATCTAGAAGGAAGGATGAAGAACATGATGATGGAAGGATTCGATCAATCTAACCTAAACCCAAGATCTACAGAGGAGAT
Organism: Chamaecyparis obtusa; assembly: GCA_027943335.1. Lineage (NCBI taxonomy): Eukaryota > Viridiplantae > Streptophyta > Pinopsida > Cupressales > Cupressaceae > Chamaecyparis > Chamaecyparis obtusa. The sequence goes on from BSBK01002686.1 coordinate 472,926, forward strand.
TAAGCGGCAAAAGATGGATCTACCTAATCGAAGTAGTATAAAGGAAAACCTAATTGTGAGGTTACTGAGGATCAAGAAGAGGTTGATATTAACTAATGAGACTAAGCAGAAGGCTGAAGGTGAAATTGTGAAGGAGTTGAACAGAGTTGTGATTGCTTGAAGCGAATTTCGAGCAGATCAAAGATGGAGATGGAAATGGAGATTAGTTAGTAAATCAACATATATGTGTGAAGTGGATCTGTATTTGCAAAGTGAGTTGTATGTTTTTCAGATCAGAAACTACAATTACTTTCTAACCATTGCATCAGTCCAAATCCTTTAATCAAGGTTGACCTAACATTCATTGTATAAAACCTTTGACCAAGGTGGCATTCTAATGGAATGTTCTTAAATCCTTTAACTAGGTCAGTTTTGAAAGAGGGTTTTAAATCCTTTAACAGGGTCACACCTAACAGTGTGTTTGTAAACCTTTAAAAGGGTTGGCTTTTCAAAGAGCTCACTTCAGAAGACTGAAATATCAGTAGCATTTTACAAAGTGGTTTTTCCCAAGTTGGGTTTCCACTATAAATCCTAGTGTTATACTTGTGTGAATGTTTTAATGTGAATGTTGTTATATTCTGCAAGTTAATTACTTTTGGATAGTGGACTACATGTTATATGTTTCTGATATATGCTATAGAGACCAAGTTGAATAGATAATTAGATTTGATATTATTGAAGTGCTAGAAATTTCAATTGGTACATCTAGACCTGAGGATACCTGATTCACCCCCACTCTAAGTTATTCTAAAATATTCTAACAATTGGTATCGGAGCTATTGGTGCTTATAGAGAAATTTTTTTAAAGGTACTTAAAGCTAATGATCAAGATGTATAAAAATGAGGTATCAAAGTTGAACAAAGAGAACTTCCCTGCATCGAAAAGTCTAATGAAATTGCATCTAGCTGGTATTGGTGATTCAGTGAAGTACTATGTAGAACATGACTATGTTATACCTATTGCAACTTTGATTGCCAAGGAGATGAAAGCAAAACAAGAACATAATCAAGAAATGTTGGAGATTGCATCTACTCTAAGATATCCTGAATTTGAAGATATCAAAGACTGCACTATTGCAAAGCAAATGTGGGATACTCTTACAACTATTTATGGTGGAGATACAAATGTACTGAGAGAAAAATTTGAAAGTTTGAGAGGTAAGTTTGATGAAATGAAAATGCAAGAAGGTGAAAATATTGCTCAGTACTATGGTAGAATTAAGAAGGTAGTGAATTCTATAAGAGGAGCTAATGGAAAAATTGATGATGAGACTACTATTGGTAAGGTATTGAGAACTTTGCTTCTTATCTATGCTATCATAATTTTTGCAATTCAAGAATCAAGATCTAACCCTGGGAATGTTCTAAATCTAGAAAGTCTTGTTGGCAAGATTATTGCTTTTGAGCTATCTAACTATGATAACTACACTGTTCCTAATGTTGAATCTGCATTCAAGTCACAAATGGTACTGCATAAGTCTAAGAAGGAAAAATAAAAAAGTGTGTGAAAAGTGATAGTGACAGTGAGAGTGATAGTGATAGTGACACTTCTAATGAGTAACTAGATGATCTTGAAGCACTCATGGCTAGAAGAATACAAAGACAATAAGGGAAATGTAAAGGTAAACTTCCTATAATCTATTTTTCATGTAACAAAGTTGTCCATATTGTAGCAAGATGCCTTGACAGGACTGCCAATGATGAGAGAAGGGAAACAAAGTACAAAGACAAGAGAAATGATAGAGATCACCGCAGGTACAGAGACTAAAAAGACAAAGGTAAGAAATCCTTCTATATTGCTAAAGAGGAAATTGACAGTGACACTAGTGAATCTGATGAATGTGATATTTAAGTTGTTTATGTTGCTATGAAAGATGATTTTGATGAAGATGAGAAAATTGCACTTATTTCTTATGTGCTTAAAGGTGATAAATGGATTATTGATAGTGGTTGCTCACATCACATGACTGGTGATAAAAGTAAATTTGGAACCCTAGATCATTGAAGTGTTAAGTTTGGTAATGATGCACCATGTCCTGTGAGAGGTAAAGGATCAATTAAGCTGACTGATAAGACAACATGTGAAAATGCTTATTGGGTTGAACATCTTAACTATAATTTGTTGAGTGTTGCATAGTTGAACAATACTAGTTATCGAGTGGAATTTCATCACAAAAAGGCTAAAATATTTGATGCCACTGGTGAACTAATTGGAAGTGGAGAACAAACAAGAGGTAACTTTTTCTATCTAGACCTATCTGAAGAAACATGTTTGTTTGCACAATTTGATGATGTATGGTTATGACATAAGAGCCTGTGTCATGTGAATTTTGACAATCTGGTAGCTATTAGCAAAAAGAAGAAAGTTAGAGGTTTGTCGAGATTGAAGAAAACTGATAATGTGATGTGTAAACAATGTCAATTGGGAAAAAATACAAAGTCTAGTTTTAAGAGAAAGATATATCCTTCTGAAAATATTTTGGAATTGGTTCATAATGACATTTGTGGAACTATGGGTGTACAAAGTTATTATGGTGATAATTATTTTATTCTATTTGTTGATGACTACACTAGGATGATGATTGTAATGTTTTTGAAAGATAAATCTAATGCATTTAAGTTGTTTAAGTGGTATTTGGAAAAAGTTAAAAAATAAATAGGTAGAAGATTGAAATGTTTGAGATCTAACCGAGGTGGAGATTTTATATCCAATGAGTTCAATATGTTCTGAAATGGTAGAGGAATCAAGAGACATATGTCTTCACTGAGAAAACCTCCACAAAATGGCATAGCAGAGAGAAGAAACATGTCAATTATGGAATGTGCAAGAACATTGATTATTGAAAAGAATGTTGCACAAAAACACTGGAGAGAAGCTGTAAGTACAGTTGTTTATACCTTAAACCAAGTACAAATCAAGAAAGGTACAAATGCTACACCTTTTGAGTTATGGTATGGTTATGCACCTAATGTGAAGTATTTTAAAGTCTTTGGGAGTAAATGATATATATTGAAAGACAATAGGAATGGAAAATTTGATACAAAAAGCGATGAAGGCATATTCCTAGGTTATTCCACTAAGATAAAAGCTTATAACTGTTTGAATTCTAACACTAAAAAAGTTGTGGAAAGTGCAAATGTTAGAGTTGATGAATATGCAGAAAAGAATGAATTCCAGGGAAAACAAGAACCTAAAGACTAAAGATCTTTTGTTTACATGGAAGAAGGAGAGGCAAGTAATACGCTTGAACCAGATGTAGATTCACAGATAAGAAATGCTAGGGGAGGATGTTGTCGAGCATCACGAGCGTGCTGCCGAGCAATTAGAAGAAGAAGCAGATGACTTACATGATGAATCTGAAATTCAAGATTAAGGAGAAAATAAATCTGAACCTACATTGGCATAGTATGTAAGAAGACATCATAATCCTGAGAAAATCATTGGAGATAAAGAGTCTATAATCTTGATAAGAAGTAAGTTGAAAGACCCTACATGTTTACTATGTGAGTTTGAGCCTAAACCTGTAAAAGATGCTTTAGAGAATGATGATTGGATACAAGCCATGAATGAAGAGATTGATCAGATAGAAAAAAATGATACCTGGACTCTGGTGCCGAGACTAGAAGACAAGAATGTTATTGGAACAAAATGGGTATTCAGAAACAAGCTAGATGAACATGGAGAGGTCAGAAGAAACATGGCAAGACTAGTATGCAAGGGGTATGCACAAGAAGAAAGAATTGACTATGGAGAGATATTTTCCCCTGTTGCAATATTAGAGGGAGTAAGGAATCTACTTACATATGTTGCATATAAAGGTTTCAAAGTATATCAGATGGATGTCAAATCTTCATTTTTGAATGGTATATTAGAAGAAGAGGTATACATTGAACAACCTGAAGGATTTTTTGACCCAAGCAATAAAACTATGGTCTGCAAGTTGAACAAGGTGTTGTATGGATTCAAGCAAGCCCCTAGCTCATGGTATGAGAGACTGCATAATTATTTGATAAAGATTGGATTTGCAAGGACAAATGACAACAATAATCTGTATATGAAGATAGAGAAATGTAAAGGGATATTTTTAGCTAAAATTTTTGTTGATGATATCATATTTGGAGGACAAGATGCCCTATGTCAAAAAATTTCAAATGACATACAAACTGAGTTTGAAATGTGTATGTTTGGTGAGATCGAATTCTTTTTTGGTTTGAAATTTTATCAAATAGAGAAAGGTATCTACATTACTCAATCTAAATATGTTAAAGAGATACTGAAAACTTTTGGTATGGAGGATTCCATACAAGTGAGTAATCCTATGGCTACTGGACATAAACTATCTAAAACTGATGATACTGCTGAAGTGAATCAAACCTTGTATAGATATATGATTGGAAATCTATAATATGTTGCTCATAGAAGATCGGATATTTCCCTAGCAGTTGGGATTGTGGCACGATTTTTTGCCAATCCTAAGGAAAATCATATGATGGCAGTGAAGAGAATACTAAGATATCTGAAAGGAATTGAGGATTATGGATTATACTAAAAGAAGAATGAAAAGTTTGAACTGAGAGTTTACATTGATGCAGATTGGGCTGGAAATGTTGATGACATAAAAAGTACAAGTGGTGGAGCATTCTTTCTAGGAAAGAGACTAGTCTCCTGGACAAGCAAGAAATAAAACTGCATTTCCCAATCTACAGTAGAAGATGAGTATGTAGCAGCAGAAGTAAATTGTTCAAATTTAGTGTGGATTAAGTAATTTTAAAAGGAATGAAAGAGGAAATCACTGAGCTGATTGTTATTTTCTGTAATAACACTAGTGCTATTCATATATCAAAGAATCTAGTAATGCACACAAAGACTAAGCATATTTCTATCAAGTATCATTACTTAAGAGAGTTGGTTCAAGACAAAGAAGTGAGAATAGAATATGTGAATACAAATGAGCAATTAGTAGATATATTCACAAAATCTTTACCTAACAATGCTCATGAATATCTTAGAGGTAAACTAGGGGTGATTCCCCTAACTGAGGCTTCCTAGTCAACTAGGAGTAGTACATCAAATGTGCTAAACAAAATATTTGACAAATTGATGCAGAAAAGGTCACACTTTAGGAGTTGCCCAGAGTTGTGAGAAGTAAAATAGAGATGAGAATCAATCATAAGCAAGATGACAGGGGAGAATAAAACATATAGAACTGACATGAAGACATCTACATATGGAAGATGGAATTCATAGATACAGCTTTGGCTTTGTTGTCAAAGAGGGAGAGATTCAGATGAAAACACAGAGGGAGAAGATTCAATGGAACCTAAGAGAGAGATACATAAAATATATAGAGAGAGTGATTGTGTATGCATTCAGGAAAAAGGAAGTTGTGAATCAGAATGAAGCTAAGGATATTATAAAAATCTGATTCACAAAGTTTTTGGATTATTTGGTAAATCATGTGTTATTCATGTGGTGTTGCCATCAATGCCAAAGAGGGAGATTGCTAGAAGCTAAAATTGAAACAATTTTTATATTGTCATTGATGTCAAACCTTAGCTGGTAAGACAATTGCTATCTAGGAGAGTACCATATCTATTGATTGATGAAGAGGATTTGGGAAAGGAGATAACAAGAGAACCTAAGGAAAGGTTGAGTTATTTGACACTTCAATGGGTACTTGATTAGTTGTCACATTGGTAAGATAATGTATTGTTTATCTAAGAAAGAAGAAATAATGGAGAGGTAGGCTTAACTAAACAAAAGTGAAGAAATCTAGTTTAAGCCGAGTGATGTTAGTGTCTACCAAGTGCTAGTATACACCGAGTAAATCTAGTGTTGACCGAACATCAATAATTGCTGAGCGATGGGAAATTACCAAGAAAAGACAGTGTTTGTCGAGGAAGATAGTTTGTAGTAGTGACCAAGATACACAGTGATGAGAGAGGAGAAGAACATAGTATTGACTGAGTGTCAGTAAATTAAATTTGGAGAAAGAATTAAAATTCCCAGCCGACATAGTTGAATTCTTGGGATATGTAAAACGTGTTGACATTATTAATGAATTATATGGAGCATTTAATGCATGGTAAATTGTTTTATTATGGATTCAAAGAGAAGATTGGAGATGTATCTAGAAGGAAGAATGAGAAACATAATGATGAAAGGATTTGATGAATCTGACCTCAACCTAAGATCTACGGAGGAGATTAAGCAACAAAAGATGGATCTACCTAATCAAAGAGGTATAAAGGAAAACCTAATTATGAGGTTATTGGGGATGAAGAAGAGGTTGATTTTATTGACTGATGAGTCTAAGCAGAAGGCTGAAGGTGAAATTGTGAAGGAGCTAAACAGAGTTGTGATTGCTTGAAGATAATTTCAAGCAGATCAGAGATGGAGATGGAAATGGAGATTAGTTAGTAAATCAACATATATGTGTGAAGTGGATCCATATTTGCAAAGTGAGTTGTATGTTTTTCAGATCAGAAACTACTGTTACTTTCTAACCATTGTATCAATCTAAATCCTTTAATCAAGGTTGACCTAACAGTCATTGTATAAATCCTTTAACCAAGGTAGCATTCTAATGGAATGTTCTTAAATCCTTTAACCAGGTCACTTTTGGCAGAGTGTTTTAAATCCTTTAACAGGGTCACACCTAACAGTGTGTTTGTAAACCTTTAAAAGGGTTGGCTTTTCACAGAGCTCACTTCAGAAGAGTGAAAAATTGGTAGCATGTTACAAAGTGGTTTTTCCCAAGTTGGGTTTCCACTATAAATCCCTGTGTTATACTTGTGTGAATGTTGTTATATTCTGCAAGTTAATTTCTTTTGGATAGTGGATTGCATGTTATATGTTTATGATATATGCTATAGAGACCAAGTTGAATAGTTGATTAGATCTGAGATTGTTGAAGTGCTAGAAAGTTCAATTGGTACATCTAGACCTGAGGATAACTGATTCACCCCCTCTCTGAGTTATTCTAAAGTATTCTAACAATTGGTATCCGAGCTATTGGTGCTTACAGAGAAAATTTTAAAGGTACTTAAAGCTAATGATCAAGATGTATAAAAGGGAGGTATCTAAGTTGAACAAAGAGAACTTCCCTACATGGAAAAGTCTAATGAAATTGCATCTAGCTAGTATTGGTGATTTGGTGAAGTACTATGTGGAACATGAATATGTTATACCTATTGCACCTTTGACTTCCAAGGAGATGAAAGAAAAACAAGAACATAATCAAGCAATGTTGGAGATTGCATCTGCTCTGAGCTATCCTAAATTTGAAGATATCAAAGACTGCACTACTGCAAAGAAAATGTGGGATACTCTTGCAACTATCTATGGTGGAGATACAAATGTACTGAGAGAAAAATCTGAAAGTTTGATGAAATAAAAATGCAAGAAGGTGAAAATATTGCTCAGTATTGTTTTAGAATTAAGGAGGTAGTTAATGCTATAAGAGGATCTAATGGAAACATTGATGATGAGACTACTATTGGTAAGGTATTGAGAACTTTGCTTCCTATCTATGCTATCATAATTTCTACAATTCAAGAATCATGATGTAACCCTAGGAATGTTCTAACTCTCAAAAGTCTTGTTGGCAAGATTACTTCTTTTGAGCTATCTAACTATGATAACTACATTATTCCTAATGTTGAATCTACATTCAAGTCACATATGGTATTGCATAAGTCTAAGAAGGAAAAATAAAAAAGTGTGTGAAAAGTAATAGTGACAGTGACACTTCTAATGAGGAACTAGATGATCTTGAAGCACCCATGCCTAGAAGAATACCTAGAGGATAAGGGAAATATAAAGGTAAACTTCTTATAATCTATTTTTCATGTAACAAAGTTGGCCATATTGTAGCAAGATGCCCTGATAGGACTGACAAGGATGAGAGAAGGGAAAGAACATACAAAGACAAGAGAAATGACAGAGATCATCGAAGGTACAAAAACTACAAAGACAAAGGTAAGAAATCCTACTATATTGTTGAAGAGGAAACTGACAGTGACACTAGTGAATATGATGAATGTCATATTGAAGTTGTTTATGTTGCTATGAAAGATGATTTTGATGAAGATGAGAAAAATGCACTTATTTCTTATGCGATTAAAGGTGATAAATGGATTATTGATAGTGGTTGCTCACATCACATGACTGGTGATAAAAGTAAATTTGAAACCCTAGATCATTACAAAGGTAGAAGTGTTAAGTTTGGTAATGATGCACCATGTCCTATGAGAGGTAAAGGATCAATTAAGCTAATTGATAAGATCAAATGTGAAAATGCTTATTGGGTTGAAGGTCTAAACTATAATTTGTTGAGTATTGCACAATTGAATAGTACAGGTTACCGAGTGGAATTTCATCACAGAAAGGCTAAAATATTTGATGCCATTCGTGAACTAATTGGAAGTGGAGAATAGACAAGAGGTAACTTTTTCTATCTAGACCTATTTGGAGAAACATGTTTGTTTGCACAATTTGATGATGTATGGTTATGACATAAGAGACTGTGTCATGTGAATTTTGACAATCTAGTAACTATTAGCAAAAAGAAGAAAGTTAGAGGTTTGCCAAGATTGAAGAAACCTGATAATGTGATGTGTAAATAGTGTCAATTGGGAAAAATGACAAAGTCTAGTTTTAAGAGAAAGACATATGCTTCTAAAAATATTTTGAAATTGGTTCATACTAACATTTGTGGACCTATGGGTGTAAAAAGTTATTATGGTGATAATTATTTTATTATGTTTTTTGATGTCTACACTAGGATGATGACTGTAATATTTTTGAAAGATAAATCTGATGCATTTAAGTTGTTTAAGTGGTATTTGGAAAAAGTTTTAAAAGAAATAGGTAGAAGATTGAAATGTTTGAGATCTAACTGAGGTGGAGATTTTATATCAAATGAGATCAATATGTTCTAAAATGATAGAGGAATCAAGAGATAGATGTCTGCACTGAGAACACCTCCACAAAATGACATAGAAGAGAGAAGAAACATGCCAATTATGGATTGTACAAGAACACTGATGATTGAAAAGAATGTTGCACAAAAATAATGGAGAGAAGTTGTAAGTACAGTTTTTTATACCTTAAACCAAGTACAAATCAAGAAAGGTACAAATGCTACACCTTTTGAGTTATGGTATGGTTATGCACCTAATGTGAAGTATTTTAAAGTCTTTGGGAGTAAATGCTATATACTGAAAGACAATAGGAATGGAAAATTTGATACAAAAAGTGATGAAGGCATATTCCTAGGTTATTTCACTAAGAGAAAATCTTATAAGTGTTTGAATTCTAACACTAACAAAGTTGTGGAAAGTGAAAATGTTAGAGTTGATGAATATGCAGAAAATAATGAATTGGAGGGAAAAAAAGAACCTGAAGATTACAGATCTTTTGTTTACATGGAAGAATGATAGGCACGTAATATGCTTAAACTAGAAGTAGAGTCATGGATAAGCAATGCCGAGCATCAGGAGGATGTTTTTGAGCATCAGGAGCTTGTTTCCAAGCAATTAGAAGAAGAAGAAGATGACTTACAAGATGAATCTAAAATTCAAGATCAAGGAGAAAAGAAATCTGAACCTACATTGGCACAGTATGTAAGAAGACATCATAATCTTGAGAAAATCATTGGAGATAAAGAGTCTGGAATCTTGAAAAGAAGTAAGTTGAAAGACCCTACATGTTTACTATGTGAGTTTGAGCCTAAAACTGTAAAAGATGATTAGAGAATGATGATTGGATAGAAGCCATAAATGAAGAGATTGATCAGATAGAAAAGAATGATACCTGGACTTTGGTGCCGAGACTAGAAGAGAAGAATGTTATTGGAAAAAAATTGGTATTCAGAAATAGGCTAAATGAACATGGAGAGGTCACAAGAAACAAGGAAAGACTATTATGCAAGGGGTATGCATAAGAAGAAGGAATTGACTATGGAGAGAAATTTACCCCTGTTGCAAGATTAGAGGGAGTAAGCACTCTACTTGCATATATTTCATATAAAGGTTTCAAAGTATATCAGATGGATGTAAAATCTTCATTTTTGAATGGTATATTAGAAGAAGAGGTATACATTGAACAACCTGAAGAATTTGTTGACCTGAGCAAGAAAAATATGGTCTGGAAGTTGAACAAGGCGTTGTATGGATTGAAGCAAGCCCCTAGAGCATGGTATGAGAGACTGCATAATTATTTGATAAAGATTGGATTTGCAAGAAAAAATGACAATAGTAATCTTTATATGAAGATAGAGAAAGGTAAAGGGATATTGTTAGCTGAAATTTTCGTTGATGATATCATATTTGGAGGACAAGATGCGCTATGTCAGAATTTTTCAAATGACATGCAATCTGAGTTTGAAATGTCTATGTTTGGTGAGATCAAATTATTTGTTGGTTTGAAATTTTATCAAATGGAGAAAGGTATCTACATTACTCAATCTAAATATGTTAAAGAGATACTGATAAATTTTGGTATGGAGGATTCCAGACCAGTGAGTACTCCTATGGCTACTGGACATAAACTTTCTAAAACTGATGATACTACTAAAGTGAATCAAACCTTGTATAGATATATGATTGGAAAGCTATAATATGTTATTCATAGTGAACCAGATATTTCCCTAGTAGTTGGGATTGTGGCATGATTCTCTGCCAATCCTAAGGAAAATCATATGATGACAGTGACGAGAATACTGAGATATCTGAAAGGAACTAAGGATTATGGATTATACTACAAGAAGAATGAAAAGTTTGAACTGAGAGTTTACATAGATGTAGATTGGGCTGGAAATGTTGATGACATAAAAAGTACAAGTGGTGGAGCATTCTTTCTAGGAAAGAGACTAGTCTCCTGGACAAGCAAGAAATAGAGCTGCATTTCCCAATCTACAATAAAAGATGAGTATGTAGCAACAGAAGTAAATTGTTCAAATTTAGTGTGGATTAAGAAATTGTTAAAAGGAATGAAAGAGGAAATCACCGAGCCGGTTGTTATTTTATGTGATAACACTAGTGCTATTCATATATCAAAGAATCCAGTAATGCACACAAAGACTAAGCATATTGCTATCAAGTATCATTACTTGAGAGAGTTGGTTCAAGACAAAGAAGTGAGAATGGAATATGTGAATACAAAGGAAAAATTAATGGATATACTCACAAAAGCTTTACCTAAGGATGCTCATGAATATCTTAGAGGAAAACTAGGGGCAATTCCCCTAACTGAGGCTTCCTAGTCAACTAGGAGTAGTACATCAAATGTGCTAAACAAAATATTTGACAAATTGATGCAGAAAAGGTCACACTTTGGGAGTTGTCTAGAGTTGTGAGAAGTAAAATAGAGATGAGAATAATTCATAAGCAAGATGACATGGGATAATACAACATATAGAACTGACATGAAGACCTCTACATATGAAAGATGGAAGTGATAGATATAGCTTTGGCATTGTTGTCAAAGAGGGAGAGATTCAAATGAAAACACAGAGGGAGAAGATTCAATGGAACCTAAGAGAGAGATACAAAAAAGATTCAGAGGGAGTAATTGTATATGCATTCAGGAAAAAGGAAGTTGTGAATCAAAATGAAGCTAAGGATATTATAAAAATATGATGCACAAAGTTTTTGGATTATTTGGTAAATCATGTGTTATTCATGTGGTGTTGCCATCAATGCCAGAGAGGGAGATTGTTGGAAACTATAATTGAAACAATTGTTATATTGTCATTGATGTCAAACCTTAGCTGGTAAGACAATTGCTATCTAGGAGAGTACCATATCTATTGATTGATGAAGAGGATTTGGGAAAGGAGAGAACAGGAGAACCTAAGGAAATGTTGAGTTATTTGATACTTCAATGGGTACTTGATTAGTTGGCACATTGGTAAGATAATGTATTGTTTATCTAAGTAAGAAGAAATAATGGAGAGGTAGGTTTAAATGAGGAAAAGTGAAGAAATCTATTTTAAGCCGAGTGATGTTAGTGTCGACCAAGCACTAGTATATGCCGAGTAAATCTAGTGTTGACCAAACATCAGTAATTTTTGAGCGATGGGGAATTACCAAAAAAAGATAGTGTTTGGCGAGGAAGACATTTTGTAGTGGTGACTGAGATACACAGTGATGAGTAACGAGAAGAACATAGTATTGATCGAGTATCAGTAAATTACATTTGGAGAAAGAATTAAGATTCCTAGCTGACATAGTTGAATTCTTGGGATATGTAAAATGTGTTGACATTATTAATGAGTTATATGGAGCATTTAATGCATGGTAAATTGTTTTCTTATGGATTCAAAGAGAAGTTTGGAGATGTATCTAGAAGGAAGTATGAAGAACATAATGGTGGAAGGATTTGATGAATTTGACCTAAACCTAAGATCTATGGAGGAGATTAAGTGGAAAAAGATGGATCTACCTAATCGAAGAGGTATAAAGGAAAACCTAATTGTGAGCTTATTGAGGATGAAGAAGAGGTTGATGTTATTGATTGATTAGTCTAAGCTGAAGGCTAAAGGTGAAATTATGAAGGAGCTGAACAGAGTTGTGATTGCTTGAAGGGAATTTTGAGCAGATCAGAGATGGAGATGGAAATGGAGATTAGTTTGTAAATCAACATATATGTGTGAAGTGGATTTGTATTTGCAAAGTGAGTTGTATGTTTTTCAGATCAGAAACTACTATTACTTTCTAACCATTGTATCAGTCTAAATCCTTTAATCAAGGTTGACCTAACAGTCATTGTATAAATCCTTTAACCAAGGTGGCATTCTAATGGAATATTCTTAAATCCTTTAACTAGGTCACTTTTGATAGAGTGTTTTAAATTGTTTAACAGGGTCACACCTAACAGTGTGTTTGTAAACCTTTAAAAGGGTTGGCTTTTCATAGAGCTCAAATCAGAAGAGTGAAATATCAGTAGCATGTTACAAAGTTGTTTTTCCCAAGTTGGGTTTTCACTATAAATCCTGGTGTTATACTTGGGTGAATGTTTTAATGTTATATTCTGCAAGTTAATTACTTTTGGACAGTGGACTGCATGTTATATGTTTTTGATATATGTTATAGAGACCACGTTGAATAGATGATTAGATCTGAGATTATTGAAGTGCTAGAAAGTTCAATTGGTACATCTAAACTTGAGGATAACTAATTGAATCCCTCTCTCAATTATTCTAAAACATTCTAACAAAATCTACAATGCTTTATACTTTATTTTGGTCATATATGGAGACTATGTTGTTCCCCATTTCCATCAAATTAATAGGCAACTTGATATTGTTAGGGATAACAGTCCATAATACAATTGAGAGGGGGGGTGAATCAGTTGTGTGACATATTATTAAACTTTAAACTTTAAGTAGCAGAATTATCAGATGCAATGAACATAATGAATGCCAACACAATAACACAAAATTTTGGTGTCAGGGAAACCCTGTTAAAGGTAAAAAGCCCAGTGGGAATTAGCACCCACAAATGATGTACTGAGAGTATAGTATCCTTGTTAGAATATTTAGCCCTGTTAGGAGCTTATTGAAACATTAGAGTACATAGTCCTTGTTAGAGGAAAAAGCCTATTAGGAGTCAAGAAGAAAAGGGGAGGGCTCACTGCCCAAGGCTCACTACCCAAAGAAGGTTAAGTCCACCTTCAGAACTCACTGTTCGCAACACAAGTGTATATAAAGAAATACACAATCTTTTGAACTGTTCGACAAAAACTATCTTTGCTTGATCAGTTCCAATGAAGTTCACCAATAAACCTCTGCTCTATATACATCAAACAAGCTCACAGATTTTACAACTTCTCTATGTCATCTTCTTTTTCACACATGCTTCTTTTCCAAAGAAAAGACCTTACATATATACCCTATTACAATTTACCATGATCAAGTCAGCCCATAAGGCTTTCCTAATTACAAATAATTAAATAACCCCTTGCTAAGATACACATGGTATCTAAAACAAGTATACAATGATTATATTTCATCATTTAAGGACCGACATCCTTAATTTATGTTTACCAAACAAAACACATGCTTCATCTCCTGAGTCAGCTTCTAAATAAGCCATCACCAAAACACATGCCACAAATGATGTCACCAATCATTCTGTACCTTGCGCTAACCAATGAACATCCTTTAGTACCTTGTATATCATTCCTCAAGCTCGCATACCTTGAATCTAAGCCATCTAAAAGATATTCTAGAAACACAGAGACTAGCTTTGTCAATTCTCACTGTCACAGTCTAATGACCAGTCTCCACCAGATCATCTGTAACTCATCCAATATGAATTATTTCATGATGAAATCTTGGATATAAGATCAAAATATATCCCTAAACTCTCATCTGACTTTGTAGCTTCTGAATCATCCATACAATGTCTGTACACTGTGATAACCAGCCTGATCTCCTCATAGAAAGATATGTTAACATCAGTGACAAAACACAATTGACAATAGTATGAGTGCCTAGTCTATAACATAGTGATTAAACATATTAAATATCTCAATCACCTCCCCATGCATTACCAATATCCAACAAATATATATCTTCAAACATTAAATTGCTTTACTTCTCTAAATTAAGTGTCATCCTCTCTTATTTTCCTATGCTTCTTTCCTCTATTCTTTCGCACATTACTCTGAATTTTCATTCATCTTCTTGCACCTTTTTATGTTATTTTTCCCATTCTTTCCCCACCTTTATATCAGATTTAATTTATTTTTTGTTTATTCTTGTTTAAATTTATCATCAATTCTACCTCCCTGTCCATCGATTCAAGATTTTTTTTTTATTTTTTTTTTTAAAGTTCCCCTTTACTTCTTTGTGTATTTAGGAGGACAATCCATCTAACCTCTAAAGATGCAAGTAATTTTTTTAAGTCCCCAAATGTTCCCTAATGTCGCGCTACTCAAGCAACATTGCTTAACCTATTCACCTCTAAGAGTTACACATTGAATTATAATATTAGCATACTTTATAATGCACTGGAAGGTATGTGTTACTATCTCATCAACATAATTCAATCACTTATCATCACTATTTGATTTACTGATTTAAGTCGTTACTCTGTAACTAATCATTTAAATCATGACATCTACTAAACTATCCTTTATATCAGTTTAATTTAAACATTAGGGAAAAGATAGACATTCATTATGGAATACACTATCCCATGGACTTTGATCACTCTAGATTCATTTCAAGGCAAAAAATAAATGTTCCTAGCTCATTCTTTTCCTAAATCATAATTTAACAATATATTGTAACTAATCAATTTACAAAGTTTACTATTGCAATTCACATTGAATCAAATATATAATTTTCTTCTTTCCTAACATAATAATCTTTTCTCAATGCGAACATTTCATTTCTCATTCCATTGATATATAACTATTCAATAGTTACAAACTCCATGATTACTCTAACATTACTAGTCAAATTACAATTTTACTTTATCCAAAAACATAACCACAAGTTCATTTATTGATCAACAATTTCATAATAATCTTCCTTGAACTTTTACTAAAAAATCTTATTTCTTCAATACATCATTATATATCTAGGTCTACATCCATAAAACATGAGCATGTAATAGAAATAACTCTCTATACCTAATCTCATTTCCTGTATAGAAGGATATCATGAATAACATAATCCACTTCATTTAATGTTTGTAACATATACAAATTAGAGCATAATTTTTCCCTTTCATTTCACATAGAGCTACCGATCCCCCATTACATTGCTTTGAATCACTTTACATCAATACAATATTTAAAAATGTCTCCTTTCAAGAGCTTACAATTACACAAATATATTTACATCAAATACATATAAAGAGATGCATAATAAAATATAAAGTCTTCAAATGCAAATCTAGAAAGGAGCATGTGAAAGGATCATCCATAAGACCATGAAAAATACCTTGATATAACAAATATTGACAGCCCAACCATGTGGGACTGATGGGCCCATTCCCTAGGGTGACCCCACAATAGTGGGTTACACCTTTTTGGATATGCTGATTTTTGCTGAAATAACACATTTTTAAGAAAATGTGATGATTCAATACTTGAGAGGTCTCATTTGAAGGAATTAATTAGAAATGGCTAGCTCAAATCCTCTTAGATCAAAAAATATTTGATATAACCTCTCTACTACTCATTCATACCTACAATGGAGTCTCCTTCGCATTGATTAAAATTTTGACAAAAAATCACTTTAAATTTAGCTTTGGTAGATCAAATGAATCCATTTGAAAAACCTATCTATGTAGTATGGTACTACTCAAAAAAATATTTCCAATGATTATAATGCTAATATATATTAAGTTTATTATGACTTTATATTTTTAGTTTTACTAAACATAGATATTTCACCATATATCAACCTCTGGGTTTGACACTAATGGGAAAATAGTAAATGATAGAAAAAATCCTTAAAAATATCTATGCACTAAGTATTTAAGTTATCTTTCTATCAAAACAAATAAAATGAAATTGGACAAATACACAACAAATTACAAGCTATGAAGTGAACGTATGTCAAAATTATTCTTATGTAAATCTCAAATATTAATAAAATATGAAATATTAAAAATAAAGTCATGAAACCAATTGAAGAAACTAGATATGGATGTTACAAAACTAAATTTGAAAGAATTAACTTAATATCTATTTTAGAAAAAAGTTATGCTCTATGAAGTGAGCGTCACTCTTTAAAAATGTTGTTTTTCAACAACGTACTAGTTTTCGAGGGAGATAGAAAAATGGATTCATATTAATTTTAAAAAAATGAAAAAATATATTTAGAATATAGGAAGAAATTAATAAAAAAACTCTAATTTAATTCATCTTCAAATGTGTAATAGTTTAGCGGCAATATGCATCTGAAAGTGAAGTTTTTTTTTTTCAGAATGTACATTTCAGTGTCAATTCAAGCAAAAAAGTGTAACCCACTATTGTGGGTTCACCCCCCTAAGATAGGAGATATAAAACAAGACCTATGTAAGAGGTATCAATTATGACATACCTAAGGTGGCTTAAACCCTTCCCTCAAAATAAACATTAACAACAAAAGACAACAATTCAAAATAGGATTACCAGAGGCACAAGAAAACAAGGATGTAAAGACTCTAGGATACAAGATAGGGGAGTGACATCGCATAACCATCACTCACAGGGATCATCCAAGTAGTTCTACTCTGGATCTCGACACCCAAATAGGCATATGCAAAACCAAACACCTTTTCATAGAGACAATGTTGTTCGATTGTGCCACTACAAGGAATCTTCTCCCACTCCCATCCCTATCTTGTACAAGCATTGGTGGCATGGGAGAGGCATAAATTTATATTGATTAATGTGTTTCCCCCCCTTTCCCAGTAAATTTTATTAATATTTCCACATGATTAAGAAACTCACCAATGAGATCATCCTAGTAGCCACTTTGGGCCCTGAAACCCACTATGAGCCACTCACCCAGTGTACCTAGGCTCTCTACATTTAAACACCATAATAAGTCATAACTAACCACATAAAAAATTAAATCAAGCCATAGTAACAATATAGTATGATCTGATTAGGTTTAGGTGATCACTAGTTGTCCCCAGTCCACTAGACAACCCTAAACCCTAATCAGACATTCAAAACACTTCAAGATGCATAAGGAGGCATCAAAATAAATCATAAAATATAGAACATTATTAATCATCACCAAAAAGGAAATTTATAAACCAAATAAATATCCTTAATTCCTCTCATACAAACCTAATGCATAAATTGGCCAAAACCCTAAAATTGAGCACTTGGTCATTGGTTCTGCGCAGTTGGGTGTTATTTCTACACACTTGGGCCCAATGTTGCACACTTGGGCCTTCTTGGTACAAGAGCACATAAGGGCCCAAGAAGGTATATGATGTCATTAAAGCATGTATATTGTAATTAAGGTCATGTTAGTACTTGCAAAAAATTTCATGGCTATAGCACTTTTCTTCTGGTCCCTGCATTATTTTTAGGTCTCTGGCTCAAACCCTTAGAAAATTTTCAAAAATGTAGCCGTTGGTAAGAAAAACCCAAAGTGTGCCTGGCCCTCATTCTAATTTTAAGTTACCTTTTCAAGCCACTTAAAAATCCTTATACCCATGTGCTAAAATTGTTGTGATTGCTTCGCATGTTATGTGGTTAGGTTTTATGTTGGGGTCCCCTTTAATTTTTATGTCTAAGCCTAAGTCTCCTGAGATAATTCTTCCTAAGTCTACTACCTAGCGCTTTAATTTTTCCTAAGTCCCAACGTTAAATTTTTCTAATGTTTCGACCTTTTATTTCCCGGGCCCAGTCTCTCTGACACCATCTCAATCCAACGGTGGGTGCATCTTCTCATAGACTGTGTCAAAGGCTTGAGATTATGAGACGGTCGTTGATTCTTCCATAGTTGTAGCACTTCAAAATGGCAAGTCCATTGCCAAGTAAGCACACATGGTAGTTCCTCATTGGCTAAGAGTGGCAGGGTTGTCAGAATGTCCTGTGAACGAATAAAAAATTGTGTGTCCGCTTGCCAGATTTTGCGATGTGGCAGTCTCTCATTTGTCAAGGTATCCTATGTAGCACGGTAGGGTCGAACTTTATGTCATCGGCAACAGATTCTAAATCTACAATGGGCGCATGATCTCATAGAATCTTTTGAGCCCTTGAGATCATGTGCCATCTGTCTAATCCTCCAGGTGTTCATGTTAGAGATAAAGGTGGGTCCAAAATAACACGTAGGCATAGTTGGTGATTTATGATTGGTCCACGAGGTCATACATTGGTAGTTGTCAGTGGGACCTAGTCTCCGGCTTGTCAGAGGGTCCTGACATCTACAGAAAATTGACGATGGGTGTAAGTTCTCATGAGATGTGTCAAAGGTTTGAGATCTTACATTGGCCGTCGATTTTACTTTTCTCAGAGGTGATAAAGTGACGCAGGTCCACTGCTATGTGTACTCGGTTGGCAGTTTCTTATTGGTCGGCGTATTGCTGAGTGGGATCCTATTAGTGGGGCCTACAGTGAAGGCTTTTAAATCTATGGTCGGTGCATGATCTCAAGGAATATTCCTACCCCATGAGATCATGCACCATCCATTGATTTCAAATCTTACTTGGACATGTCACTGGGTCCTGTGTCAGTGGTGACCGAGCAATGGCAGCGAATGGTATAGTGACAAGTGGCATAAAGCAGGCCTAGGTGGGGGTCTAAGGTCTGGCGGTCCTGATAAATATGTTTAGCGGCTTGACAAAGTTCAAAAGGTTTCACTCATTTGTGCAATAAAATAGCGGTGCTCCAGATTGACTGGCAATTCAGGAAACAAGCTTTCACGCAACCGCTAAACTAAGTGGCGGAAAGATAAAGTATTCCACAAACTGGAAAAGGTCTTCGGTCGCCAATTCGCTAAATGTGACTGGGGTCTTTTTAAAGGATAAATCATAAAGCCTACGAAAAGGAAAGATCCGACGGTTGTGATATAAAGTTGACCTAAGTTTAAATGTCAACCGTCGATACACTGCTGGCACCATGGAAATGATTGTTTTAAATTCAAATTCAAATTTACAGAGGGTTTCCAATGATATAAAGGACCAAAATTGAATGCTTTTACAACCAGATCTAGTAGAATTGATTTTGTCGACTGTTGCAGTGTGGTCCAGGGTGTTAATTGATCGTTTGTAGGGTGTTTGTACTGTGATTTTGTGCTTGAGGTGTGTTGCAGGTGGCCGAATTGGTTGACAAATTGGGCATTTTCATGGTTCTTAGTACCTTCTCAATGAAATTATCATGATTGAAGATCACTCTGAGATCTATTTTCTCCTGGTTGCCTGGGTTTCTTCCCCTGTAATAAATTTGTGGTTGTTTCTAGTTGGTTTGGTGGGTGAAACCCTAACCCTAGTCATCTATAGCTTGTTGCATCCTATTTTGGGATTTCAAGATGGCTAGTGGTATAAATGGCTATAATTTTGACTTTGTACTGGTTCCACAATTTTGGATGTCTATTATTCTGGTTCCATGAAGGGTCCTTTTCCTATAGATATTTTCCTTTTCTCTACATATAGGGTTCCCTCTTTCCTTTCTGGTTTTGAGAATATAATGCATGTTGTAACAGCTTGTCTTATGTATAAGATTTCAATATATTTGTACTGTTATCAGACTATCTCCATTTGAATCCTGAACTTATTGATTGTAACATCAAGGGTGTTTGATTTTTCTGTTTGCAATTCCTATGTGTTTGCAAGTGGAGTTGTCTTCGCAGAGATAACTAGGTTCATGATTAGTTTTCAAATGTGTATGGGCTAGGGTGTCAAAGATATTTTATGCTTGTCTTCCAATAGCAGCTGATTAATGTATTGTCTATTTATAGGTCTCTTCTAAGGGGAGGGTTAAAATCCTTTGAACAAGGTGATAGCATGTCTAGATACACAGGTGGATAGTTGAAGTGAGGTCTGGATAGTGGTGTATGATTGATGTGAGGCATCAACATATTGGGTATATTGTTTTCTTGTTTCATAGCTCTTTGTTGCAATGGTGTATTTGACTCTGTTGCCCATTGGATAAGGCACTAGTCTATGAGAGACTTAGGGTATCTCAGGGGTCCTTTCAACCCAACATCAATATTTCAAATCAAATACTTTTTACTTTCATGTTGGTAGTAGTAGTAGGAGACCCATTCTAGTCTTCATACTCATTCTATGCAAATAGGGCTATTGCATAAGAATTGGCTTCATTGGGGTACAAGATACCTAAAAGGGTTTGAAGACTATTCCACAATAATGTATCTGTAGGCCTATTGTTTATCATGAGGTATCTTGAGTGTGCAGATAAGGCAATACCCACCTGAGTGATGTGGAGCTCAAAGAAGAAGGAGGATTCCTTTCAATCCTCATCAATTGGACTGTTTTCTTGTCAAACTTGAGTGCATAATCTGAAGATCAAGCCCACATTTTTATTCAAGTTTGGTCCTGCAAGGAAAAGTAACCAACAGGTCAATTATGACCTAACTTGATGTAACAAAGTCATTTTGGCCCCTAGATGTAATAGGTAGGGTCTTTAAGGCAGAATGTCATATTTGGTCTAATAGGGGGCATAGGACCTAGATATGTAATAAATGAATTTGTGAGAACTTAGACAAGAGTTGATAATTTTTTAATAATATTGGATGTATTCAAGGAAAATTTAATCCTTTTTGGTGAGTAGAATTGTCTAAAGAGTTAGGAGTTAGAAATTACTAAATTTGAATTCAAAAAGTAACGGCTAGTTAAGCCTAAAGAGTAGTTTTAGGAGTTGCAGTCAGCTTGGGAGATGGAATAAGTTTTTAAAACATTACTAACATATGTTTATGCCTATAAAAGGATCTTGGATACATGCAAAGGAAGAGATATATGTGAAGGTCAATTTCGGTAATGAACAATAAATAATTTTCCTATAATGTTTTTTGAAATTCCAAACATTCCTCTGGTCTATAGATCTTGATCCCATACTTGTGGAGGGGAATAAAATCATAGATGGTTTATCCACTTTGTAACATCCTTTCCATTCAGTATTTAAGTCTTTCTTCTCCATTTTGTGCAAGTTTAATTGACTGATTCTGTATAACTAAATTTGTGACAGTTTTACACTGGTTTTGAGAGTTTTTATGGAATCATAGGCTCTTCCACTTTATGTCCTCATTGTTACCTATGGGAAGAGCATAGAAAAATGTATTATAGCTTATCAAACTAATAAATCTGCAAGGAAATGGAGCTTAGAATGGTGATCACCAAAACTAAGACAAGAATGTATGTTTGAAGGGTTAGTGTGAAAGGTGTTGTGGTTTTGATCTGAGGAAAATATCTTTAAAAGGTGGTAATTTTATGTTGGATTATTCTTTTGAGTGTTGGATATAAGGTGTAGGAACCATTGGTTGGGTGAGGAAGTCATTGGAAGGCAAGTTTTGAGGAAGCCCTAGTTGGAAGGGCCTGAAAAGGACAATTTCTTGGTTGAGAGGGAAAATAAGTGTGGCTAATAATAAAAAATAAAAAATCCTTTGTTTTAAGGCATAACCTAATAATTTTTCAGGTTTTTGAGGTTTGACACAAAGTTCTATTAGTACTTCCTTTGTAAAAGAAGGCTAAATAGGCCTAAATTGCAAGTAGCAGGGTACTAGTTCGTACAGACAGTCTAAAGAACCCATGGTTGGTTTTGGGGTATTTTATGTAAATTTGAAAAGGATGTCTTGATATGTAATTTTTTTGGTCAGTGTTTTGGGAAAAATTTGAGGAAAGCTTTGATTACCCAGTGAGTAGGGCTACTAAAAATAGGTCTAGAAGGTTGTCCAGGGTATGTTTGTGTTGACCTAGTTTGGAGGGGGATTAAATAGACTTTGGAAAAAAAAAATTTGGGTTACATTGAAACCCTTAGAAGTGTTGGAATAGTCAGGAGAAATTGGGAACCCAAATTGAGTGTTTTGAGGAAAACTAGTGAAGGTGTAGGGTGAGTGAACCTTGTGAGTTGGTTGGACAAACTTGAAATATTTATGGTGAAGGTTGGCTTGGACCAAGTATCTCTACATCACTTATTTATGTGCACTTGTTCATGTTTTCTTCTCACTTGGGCTAAATGTTGCGCACTTGGGCTCTATTCTTGCGCACTTGGCACATGATGGGGCAATTTTGACATCTCAAAGACATCTTTGACTGGGTAGTTTTTAGGCATTAAAGGTGAAATATGAGAGATACCCAGTTGATATCTCTTAATTTCCCTTCTAAAAATTCATGTTTCCAAGCCTATAACATAAATTTAGCAATGCTTAGAATAATAGAAAAGCTCTTAGGAAGAATGAAGGATAAACACTCCTAACTTCTTCCAACCCACTTTATTCATTCTATAAACTCAAGGTATAGTAATATATCACCAAAAAAACATAATTGGATTAAGAAATAATATAAAACACTTTAATTAACAATCATCAAGATTCCAGATAAAAGATGTTAAAGCAAATAATAACTATTTTTAATAAGGCAAGAGCTCATGCCAGCCATTCACAAATAGGAGACAAAATTAAACCATCAAAGAAAACACATGTAGATCATTATTTATCACATTCATACCATTTAAATAACCATAAGAAAACATAGACACTCACACACAACAAGCATGGATAATCTCTTCCAAGGATAGTTCTTACCTGGAGTCCTGCAGAGATTTAAAATAAGAAAAGGAATAGAAAGTCCAAGTGATCCAAGAGAGATCACTCCAATGTAATCCAACCAAAAGGAAATGAGATATAAAGGCTTCAAGGCCACAATAAATGTCTCTCCCTTCTTCCATCCAATTCTTTGAGTTCCCTTCACAAAGCATTTTCATTCTAAAACTATTTCCCTAAAACTATGAAAATGTCTCTCATCCAAAATTGGAGCCTCTATCTCTCTCTCTCTCTGTAATTTTCTTTCTAAAGTTTCCCACTCTCCATTCTTCTTTTAGGAACCATTTTTCCCTTCTTCTTTTTTTCCTCCCTAAAATTTATATTTTGGTTCCCATATATAGTTCTTAAAAAAGAGTTGTATGGGAACAACCACCCGTTCAACCATATTATAAAAAATTATTTATTAACCATTTTTTATATTATGGTTTCCTTGGTAGAATTGTTTAATATTTATTTACTCTAATATCCTCTTCCCATAATATATTTATTTAACTAATAGTATTAATTTAATAATTTAATATTGTTGGCAAGTTAACTATACTAGTGTATATGACTGAGATTAGTGTTGTCATTATGGCAACAAAGTCATATGGAATTTTGGTGTCAGTGCACTTACTCATAAGATCAGAATTTGGCTTAAGTATGGAAGACATGACAGTTAGTGAAGTACCTGATGAATAGAGCATCAATGCACATGCGTATGATCAAGTTTTGGTATGCACCCTTGAAGATAAGATCTTTAGTATGTAATCATGCTAAGTCTAAGAACGCATGATCAAATGAGTTATTATGAAGAAGTTACAACGAGTTGAAGTGACACAGTCAGTGAGCGGCAGAACAGAATAGAGCATGCAGCCGATAAGAAGTATTTTGATTAGCGGTTACAATATTATTTTGTAAAGGCTATGTGCCCATTGCATTTATGTTGTAGAATTGTTAATATCATTGTATGTAAACATGGTTGAGCCAATTCATTTGGAAGCATTGTATGTAATAGGTTAAAGGGTGACTTAGTAAATGGTTTTGGTTGTGCCTATATATAAGACATGTGCTTTTGTATTTGAGATTAGATTGTTAGCGAAGATGAAATAACAGAAGAAAAAGTATGTGAAGAGTAGTAAGAATGTTTTAGAGCTTTACAAGAGGTTAAAGCATCAATGCACAAAAGGAACTAATCAGACAAAAAGTGTCATAGAAGTAGTTCACCATTATAGATATAGTGTATATCTGATATCCAGGAGGTTGTAGCCTTCTCTATTGAGCAGTGAGATTTGGGAGTGAGCCAACCACCCCTAACAGGGTTTGTTACTTCAAGACTCCTAATAGGGTCCGACCCTTGACAAGGTCATTTTACTAATGCATTTTAATGACTACTCCTAATAGGGAAAAGGAACTTTAACATGTTCATAATACATAAGTGCAATTATTAGTGGGTATTAATTCCCACCGGGGTTTTTCCTTTGCCAAGGTTTCCCCGTAATCATATCTAGTGTTATGTGTTATGGTTGTTTACTTTACATGCTTTGATATTCAGTTCAACAATTAAGTTATTGAATTAAGTTTCAAGTATCATAAATTAATATTGTAGAACACTGATTCACCACCCCCCCCCCCCCCTCTTAGTGTTCCCATTCCTAACAATTGGTATCAGAGCTTTAGTCCTCTGAAGATAAGTTTAACCACTTGAGGAGATCATGGATACAGGAGAAGTGAAACATCTGAAGAGGAATCTTGAAGCGGTTCTTGAAGACCTTGACAGATCTGAAAAATAAATTGAAGAACTAAAATTGAAGGTCAGTGGCGCACAAGTATTCATCAAGAAACTCAGAAAAGATTTGAAAGATTCTTCAAACAATAATCTGGAAAAAATGGTCAAAAAGATAAATGAAGAAAACATGTCTCTGAAAGATCAGATTGAAGAATTGGATGAAAATTTAATCAATAATCAAGAAGCCTATGATGAGCAGGTCAAAGAAAACAAACAGCTAGATGAAGAACTTATGCAAGAAAATATGAAAATCTTGGAGTTAGAAAACATCAAGAAAAAGATGGAATCTGAATTAACTGAAGCAAAGAATCATATTGACAAATTGAACACAAGTAAGGATCTAATAGAGTCATAGTTGTATGATCAGAAGCTAAAAGGAGATACCATTGGTATTGGATACAATGAAGCTCAAGTTCAGATTGATGCTATGCGAGATAGAATTAAAGCTCCCGAAGAATCTACAGAAGCCAAGAAGACTAAAAATTAGACTGGAGATGAAGTAGAAACATCTAAGGATTAGCGCAAGCCAGTAAAAAAAACTTGTTATGCCTATAACAAGCATGGACATATAGCAAGAGATTGTAAAGAGGTAAGACCTTTCAATGGTTATTCATATTCATGCAATAAGTTTGGTCATAGACCTATGAATTGTAGATCAAATCAAGAAATCATAATCAGCACAATTAGAGAAATCATCCACAACAGAATGTTAGAAGTCCTCAAAACATTACATGTCAGATATGCAATTATAATGGTCATACAACTAGATAGTGTAGTATGGTAACTCACATCAATGCGCCAAGGAATATAAGGCCTCTAGTTATTTGTCACACTTGTAACAAGGTTGGACACATCTCAAGGTTTTGCAAATCACAAGCACAAAGACAAGAAAGACCTAATAAGTCTCAAGGATCAATTTTGGATTAACCTGGAGAAGTCAAGTTTTTGAAAGCTATAGAAGATGTGAGCATGATTTGGATGGAAGTAAAAAAGGCTAATGTTGATGAATATGTATTGGATGCATCCATAATGGACACACCCTCTACTTCTGGATGAATGACCCTCATGGTCATAGGGGGAGCTAGATCAACTCTAGACCCCTACGTGGCTAGTATACTCACCCTCATAGTATGCACCTTTGGTTATAGTAGTTTGGATACTATTTGATGTAGTATGTAAGAGTGCACTACCTAATTGATAGCAGAAACAAAGATTAGAATTCTCTGTTGCATTATGTGTTTACACGGCAAGCATTAATTATAGAAAGTTGATTTATTAACCATCGAATATCTATTATCCTTATATTTGCATTCAATTTTGAGCCTTTAGAGAGCACAAGAGATCAAGTAGTTAAGTTGAAGGATTTTAGTTGATTTCATCAGTAGAAGGAAGTTAAGATTGTTACGAAACCCTTGTTCGGTCGCGACGGTTTAGAAACCCCTTGGAACCCTATTTGAGTGATTGATCAAGTAAGTAATGGCCACTCTAGTTGTGTTTGATGTTTCTAAAAGGAAGAGATAAATTTTCAAGAAGCATCCCTTTAAGTTACTCTTAGATGATTTGGAAGGGGCATTCTCTAGGACTCCAATGGGAGTTATGCACATAGAAGACATACGCACATATATTTACTGCAAGAAGGAACCGGTAGGATAGGATAGAATAAAGTCACACTTAAAGTCAATGATGAAACATGACATGACATTCATGGATGAGTTCGCACACCTAGAAAAAAACCCTATCATAGAGTATGCAATTGCATGTGAGTTCTATGAATTAGAATGGATTAAGATATTGCTTAGCAAAATACATGATGACTTGTTTTGGGTTGGAGAAGTCCCTGTCCAGATAACTATTGACCTCATTCATGAGATGACTAGACTTCCTAAGATAGGCACCATTCTTCCTACTGGCAAGGATGTCAAGAAACTGGTGGAGCAGGCTTGTAAGTCCCGAAGTGATAAGCACAACATGACCATAGAGACAATTGAGGAGAATGATATCAAGCTCATGGTGATGATACTTGGTTACAAATTCCAGCATGCAAACAAAGTTAATAGTGTGTCAGCAGCAACTATTTTGGAAGCTATCAGAATAGTGAAGGAAAATGGAGAGTTCAACTTGTGTGAGATCTTGTGCATATAGTTGATGGATAACTTAAGGGATATTAAGCATGAAAAGATAAATATATTCAGGTTTGGGTCACTTATCATCTATATGTACTTCCATATTGTTGAAAAAGTATTAGATCTCTATCTAGATAAGAGTTTACCTACAATGCCACAAATTTCATTCAAGCCATCATCTGAGAGCACCTTGAAATATTACATGGAATTAGAGATCAAGACATTCAGAATTAAAATACAGAGAAGTTATAGGATACCTAAGAGTATTGTAGAGAAGTATAAGGATAGCATATGTTTTATGGTAGAGACAGATATCACATGCATGGAAGCAGTAGAACCTAGAACTAAGTGGATTCATCCACTTGGTTATGAAGTGGAAGAACACATTCTAGAAGCTTATGCACAAGTCCTCCTATCTACACCAAAAGATCCCAATGAATCGAGATGGGGTACTTATGAGTAGAAGACAAGACAAGTAGATTCAGTCTTGTATAGTGTAACAACAAAAAGGAAAGCATCAAAGATAACAAAAGACATACTAAAAATGTTAGGAAAGAATGTTGAATTTTTGGCAGCCATTCTGTAGTAGTAGTTGTTGCATTCATGACTGATTGTCATTGATGTCAACACAGTGATCTACCAGAGACTTGCAGAGAAGAAGACAATGTTTAAATTAGCGCACATGGGATATTGTAGTTGGAGCTATGTGATGTTGAGGATATACTCTTTGATATGTTATATGTTTATGGTTAAGAGCGTGGATAGTAATTCATTTATTCATGGAAGTTATGAGCATTTTGGTGGAAGCAGCATTCAGGCAGTGTTCCTGAGTAACAGTTTGTGGAAACTGGATGATATCTCCTAATCATGATGGAATATGGTTTTGTGCAATTAAAGGGAAGTTTAAGACACATTGATAGTGACATGGATGATAGCACAAACTTTGAGGTCACATGAGTGGAGAATTATTGTAGTTGGAAGTTGAAAGTTTTGTGTAATTTTGATGTAGCATGTGGAAATTTTTATTTTGTAATTGTATGCCGACTCATTTGTAATTACTTGAGTGTGGTATAAAGGAAGGAATTTTTTTCCTTTTTGTATATGGTTGGATGTGATGATGTATGCATGAAGTGAAGAAACAAGCTAATGTAGTTGTGAAAGAAAATTTGTGAAGGAAGACATGTGAAGTACAAAGATCTAAAATTGAGATCTGGTGAAGCAAAGTGTGCAGTTTGGCATAGTAAGGAAGGAGGTAATATATTTTCTATTATTCTATTGATTAATCTAGAGATCAGTTGGACAGTGTGTTCAGTGATTTTTCCATTGAAGTTGTTTGGGCAATGGGTCCTTCTGTCTTCCATAACTCTTAACAAGGTTAGAATCTTCTAATAGGGATTCGAAATCTCCTAATGGGGATTCATATGTACTAAATGTATTTCCTAAGACTACTAATAGAGTCCATCCTTTCACAAGGAATATGCATATTAGTGCATCTTTTATGGGCATCATTCCCACTGGGGTTTACTCATTGATCAAGAGGTTCCCTAGTCAACATATCTTGTGTCATTGTGTTATTGTGTATGAATATCTTTCTATGGTTAGTAATTATATTGCTTACATGGTCTAATGTTGTTGAAGTTGATAAAAGTTTAAATTATCAGATAACTGATTCACACCCCCCCCCCCCTCTCAATTATCTTGGTGGACTTTACTTTCTAACAATTGGTATCAGAGTGCCAGGTCCTTGAAAAAGAAGTTTAACAGCTTAAGGAGATCCATGGTGAATTTCAGAAAAGAAAGCCCTAAGTTTGATGGAGTAAATTTTGACAGCTAGAAAGAAAAGGTGAAGACACACCTACTATGTTTAGGACCAAGTTATTGGTTGATTACAAAGAATGATAAGACTATCATTGAAGAGTAAAATCTTGAAACATGTATTGTCGATGAGAGAGATTTATTCATGTGCAACATTGATGAAGCGTGCTCCCCTTAATACCACAAACACATAACAGATATAGAGAAACAACAACAATATGCAAGAACAGAAAATTGGCTTCTTATTATCTCCACAAATGTGGAATTACAAACTTTCAGAATTACAATATGCAAAGCCACATGGGCATTCTCTTACAATATTCTGTAGGACAAAGCCTCGAACTATTACCCAGATCTACTACCCAGAATTATTCTGAACTGCCTAAGACAATAATACAGCCTTCCTTATATAGGCAATTTTCCACCGCCTGGGAAGGTTCTAGAATTTTAGCCAATAAGGCCGACCAAACATAGAATTATTTTATTTTACATTTTATTACATCATAGTCGGCTCAAGATAATCTTTGAACTCCGAACAAAATTTTTGAAGAAAATTATTTTCTGCCATTTCAGGTGGCCCAATTTTTGAAGACCATAAGTCATCACCAATTGACCTGATCGGCTATTATAACCCCATTTTGGAAATGCCACGAAGCGCTCTATAGGCTTGATCAGCGCAAGCGCCAGTTACTCAAATTTTTGACCTCATCCGGGGCCTCTAAAGCCTTCAAAACTGAGTTCAAAGTTTCTGTACCCTGCTGCCAATACCGAAAATCTTCAATATCTTCCAATATACACTTGATCTGGCAATGAAACTTTACTGGCAGACTTATATGACCAAAATGAACCTCCAAGAAAGAAATCAGATCATTCTGAGCACATACAAAAATTACCAAAAATAGTAACTTTCCATAAATAGCAGCTCTGCACAAAATAGCCCTTATTGAATACAAAAAAACAGAAATATTTTTGGGTGATGCAAGATTGCTCTTACACCCAGGATGCTCCTGCATCAGACACCCAGGGTAATTTGAGAAGTGACCCTGTCACGACTCAGGTGTGCAGAGGAAAACCAAGACGGCTAACCTCCTCCTTTGTCAACCATGATGAATTTTCAACAGGTCGTCCTTTCCACTTGACTAGATATTCTTCATATGTCTTATTCCTTGTGCTTCTGCCAACACGACTGTCCAGTATATCTTCAATCTCCTTAGTGTCTAAAGTAGTTGCTGGAATACTCCACTGTGCTGCTATGATCTCATCTTCAACACCTCCTTCATGATACTCTGTCAGATCTGAAATGTTAAACACCGGTGAAATATTTAGCTCAGTAAGCAATTCTAACTCATATGCATTTTCTGAATCATGTTTCTTCAGTATCCTACATGGTCCAAACTTCTTCATTTTCAGCTTGTTATATGTACCAACTGGAAACCGCTCCTTCCGCAAATGAATCATGACTTCATCACCAACTTGAAATTCCTTATACCTCATTTTCTCATCTGCCTTAGCCTTATACTGTGCATTCATCTTGGTAATATGCTTCCTCACCTCCCCATGGATGTTCTTCAAGTGTTCTGCAAAATCCTCAGCTTCAGCACTACTTATTTCTCTTTTATCTATCTTCCTCAATTCAGATGCATTTCTTGGACTACTTCCATATACAATCTGGAATGGTGATTTACCAGTGCTCCTGTTGACAGAATTATTGTATGCAAATTCTGCTTGTGGTAAAATCAAATCCCATCCTGTTGGCTTATCTCCAACCAAACATCTCAGCAAATTTTCCAAACTTTTATTCACCACCTTTGTCTATCCATCAGTCTGTGGATGATGTGATGAACTGAACTTCAAATCTGTCTTCAACTTCTTCCACAATGTACGCCAGAAATATCCAACAAACTTAGTGTCCCGATCTGAAACTATGGTCCTTGGCAAACCATGAAGTCTCACTACTTCTCTGAAAAATAATTCTGCTACATGAACATCATCATTAGTCTTCTTGCAGGGAATGAAATGTGCCATCTTTGAAAATCGGTCAACTACTAAAAAAATTGAATCATGTCCCCGCTGTGTCCTCGGTAAACCAAGAACAAAGTCCATACTGATATCCTCCTAAGGCTTCTCTGGTATAGGTAATGGCTGATACAACCCTGTATTCTGCTTCACTCCTTTTGCCATCTGACATACTCTGCAACTCTGTACAAACTTCTTCACATCTTGCTGTAATTGTGGCCAATAATAATTATCACCAATCAAAGCAAAAGTTTTATCACGACCAAAATGTCCAGCCAATCCTCCACTATGCTTCTCCTTGATGAGATTCTCCCTCATAGAACTTCGTGGAATGCACAACTGACTCCCTCTGAATAGCATATCATCTTGGATGATAAAATCCAGCCATTTCGTCCTGTCTAGAGTAACAGGTTCTGTACAAGCCTTCCAAGCTTCACCAAAATCAAGATCCTCTAGATACAAATTCTTGAGTTCCTTGAACCCAACCACTTCAATCTGCATTTTTGTTAGCAATAGTTGCCTTCTGCTAAGAGCATCTGCAACCCTATTAGACTTTCCACTCCTGTGTTTCAAAATAAATGTATAACTCTGCAAAAACTCAACCCATTTCAAATGCCTTTGATTCAATTTTCCTTGACTATTCAAATATTGCAAAGCTTAATGATCAGTATACAAAACAAACTCCTTAGGAAGCAGATAGTGCCTCCACTTTTTCAATGCCTGAACTATAGCATAAAATTTTTGATCATAAAAAGAATATTTTCTCTTGGCATCATTTAATTTCTCACTGAAATAAGCAACAGGTTTACCTTCTTGGCTCATAACAGCTCCTATTGCAGTATCACTAGCATCACAATCTACTTGAAACACCTTATTAAAATCTGGAAGTGCTAAAACTGGTTGTTCTGTAACTTTTTGTTTCAACAATTGAAAACTCTTTTCTGCCCCATTAGTCCACTTAAACTCTTTTCTATCCCCTCTCATTGTTTCAGTCAAGGGTCCACAAATACTGCTAAAATTTCAGATAAACTTTCTGTAAAAGCTAGCTAGACCATGAAAAGATCTTATCTCAGTAGCACTCCTCAGAGTAGGCCATTCAAGGATAGCATGTACCTTCTCTGAGTCCATTTTTAGACCTTCTGCTGAAACTACAAATCCCAAATACGCCAACTCTTTCTTCACAAAACTGCACTTCTTCAAATTAATCAACAATTTTTCTTCTCTCAACTTCTCAAATACCATACGAATATGCATCATATGCTCATCCAATGTCTTACTAAAAATCAAAATATCCTCTAAGTAAACAATGACAAACTTAACCAGAAATTCTTTCAGAACCTCGTTCATGAGCCGCATGAAAGTGCTCGGTGCATTGGTTAGCCCAAAAGGCATGACTAACCACTCATATAGTCCTTCCTTTGTCTTGAAGGTAGTCTTCCATTCATCTCCTTCTCTGATCCGAATCTGATGATATCTACTTTTCAGATCTATCTTTGAGAAATACACAGCTCCACTCAAACAGTCCATAATATCATCCATTCATGACAATAGAAACCTGTACTTGATTGTGATTTTGTTTATTGCCCTAGAATCTGTACACATCCTCCATTCTCCATTCTTCTTTGGTGCTAATACTGCTGGTACAGCACAGGGACTCATACTCTAATGGATCAATCCTTTCTATAACAGTTCATGTACTTTTCTGTTCAACTCCTCACTTTCTGCAGGTTTCATTCTGTGTGCTGCCTTATTCAGAAAACTCGCTCCTCGGATCAAGTCCATCTGATGACTGATCTTCCTGATTGGTGGTAATCCATCAGGCACGTTGTCGGATACAATATCCTAAAACTCATTCAACAAATCTGCAACTTCTATAGAAACATCTTCTACTTCCTCTTTACCAGCTTTTGGAATTAAAGCAAAACATAAATGCCCATGCCTCATACCATCTAGGAAATTTTTTCCATCAACAAAAGTTATCCTTGCATTACCACATACCTTTTCTTCAGTCTCCTTCAATGGTTTTAACTTATGTCGCACTCCATCCTTTGTCAGGGAATAGGTATTCGCACGACTGTCATGTACAACACATCTGTCAAACTGCCATGGTCTACCCAACAACATATGACATGCATCCATAGATATGATATCACACAATACCTCATCTTGGTATCTTCCAATCTTGAACTTCACCAGGCATTGTTCATTGACCATGACCTTGTGGTCATCCTGTACCCAAGCAATCCGATATGGATGTGGGTGTTTCTATCTCTTGAGCTTCAACTTTGTCACCATCTCTTTTGACACCAAATTGTCAGTGCTTCCACTATCAATAATCACATCACAACATTTACCTTCGCACTTGCACCTAGTGCGAAATAGGCTCCTTCTTTGCTCAGGTTCATTCTCACCACTCAACAAGACTCTTCTGTTAATCAACGTTTCTCCTCTTTCAACATCTTCAGAATTTGATGATCTGGCATCTTCATCTACATGTGCAACTCTAGCCTGGCCTTCATTTCTCCTGTCTGTTCTTCCTTGGTGCTCAGGACATTCAAATGCCCTATGACCTTCTTCTCCATAGTGAAAACATGTTCCACGGAAGCCACCTCTTCCAGATCCTTGTCCTCTTCCTCTTCCTCTCTGATATCTATTATTCTGATCCTGGAAATGATTAGAATTATTTCCTCACTGATTCTGACTGCTACTGGCCTCATCTTTCTTTTTCGTATCTTCATTTCGGCCACCATATGACCGTCCACCACGACCTCTTTCATTTTGTTTTCTCTCAAACTTCTTATTCAGCTTTTCCTCTACTTTTAGGGCAAACTGGTATGCCTCTTCAATACTGTTCATTCGAACCAGATTCAGCTCCTCCTGAATGCTTGGCCTTAACCCATTAAGGTATCGGGCAACTTTCTCCTTATCAACTTCTGCATGGCCTATTCTGATGAGAAGTCGGTAGAACTCCTCTGTATACTCCTGAACAGATCTTCCTCCTTGCTTCAAACTCTGCATTTTCTTCAGTAGGTCAAGCTCATAATCAACAGGAATGAACTGCCGCTTCAATTTATCCACCATCCGATCCCATCTTGTGATTTTATCTTTCCCTCTTCTATTTCACTCTAATTGAATTTCTTGCCACCAGATCTTCGCATGACCTTTCAATCTGGCCTTCGCAAATTTGACCCTATCAGTATCCTCAACATCTTCGTACTCAAAATATTCCTCACATTCATTGATCCAGTCGATCAATTCCTCTGGGTTAAGATTTTCAAAAAATGTAGGAACCTCAATCTTAGGTCTTTTCCCAATCTTGAAAATCGCCCGAAAAAGTCTTTCTTCCTCCTGGTTCACAATTTTAGCTTCTCCTTCTTGATATTCTTCTTCGGCTTCATCCTCGCTTTCATCTCTAACATTAAGATTCATTCCTCTGCGAATCTCTTCTTGCAATGCTCGCACTTGTCTCTGCAGCTCTCTAACCTCAGGTGTTACAACACCAGCTCTTCCGCCACGTTCCCTTCGTGGAGGCAATTTCGTGATGCGCGCTGAAACCTTAGCCATGGTCCTGGTGCAAACTACCTCATAGTCGGCGATCTATTTACACACTCAAGAAATCCTGCTCTGATACCACCTGATGAAGGGTGCTCCCCTTAATACCACAAACACATAACAGATATAGAAAAACAACAATAATATGCAAGAACAGAAAATTGGCTTCTTATTATCTCCACAAATGTGGAATTACAAACTTTCAGAATTACAATATGCAAAGCCACATGGGCATTCTCTTACAATATTCTGTAGGACAAAGCCTCGAACTATTAACCAGATCTACTACCTAGAATTATTCTGAACTGCCTAAGACAATAATACAGCCTTCTTTATATAGGCAATTTTCCACCGCCTGGGAAAATTCTAGAATTTTAGCCAATAAGGCCGACCAAACTTAGAATTATTTTATTTTACATTTTGTTACATCATAGTCGGCTCAAGAAAACCTTTGAAACCTGAATAAAATTTTTGAGGAAAATTATTTTCTGCCATTTCAGGTGGCCCAACTTCCGAAGACCATAAGTCATCACCAGTTGACCCGATCAACTATTATAACCCTATTTCAGAAATGCCACAAAGTGCTCTACAAGCTTGACCGGTGCAAGCACTTGTCACTCAAATTTTTGACCTTATCCGAGGCCTCTAAAGCCTTCAAAACTGAGTTCAAAGTTTCTGTACACTGCTGCCAATACCGAAAATCTTCAATATCTTCCAATATACACTTGATCTGGCAATGAAACTTTACTGGCAGACTTATATGACCAAAATGAACCTCCAAGAAAGAAATCAGATCATTCTGAGCACATACAAAAATTACCAAAAATAGTAACTTTCCATAAATAGCAGCTCTGCACAAAATAGCCCTTATTGAATACAAAAAAATAGAAATAGTTTTGGGTGATGCAAGATTGCTCTTACACCCAGGATGCTCCTACATCAGACACCCAGGGTAATTTGAGAAGTGACCCTGTCACGACTCAGGTGTGCAGAGGAAAACCAAGACGGCTAACCTCCTCCTTTGTCAGCCATGATGAATCTTCAACAGGTCATCCTTTCCACTTGACCAGATATTCTTCATATGTCCTATTCCTTGTGCTTCTGCCAACACAACTGTCCAGTATATCTTCGATCTCCTTAGTGTCTAAAGTAGTTGCTGGAATACTCCACTATGCTGCTGTGATCTCATCTTCAACACCTCCTTCATGATACTCTGTCAGATCTGAAATGTTAAACACCGGTGAAATATTTAGCTCAGTAGGCAATTCTACCTCATATGCGTTTCCTGAATCATGTTTCTTCAGTATCCTACATGGTCCAAACTTTTTCATTTTTAGCTTGTTATATGTACCAACTGGAAACCGCTCCTTCCGCAAATGAACCATGACTTCATCACCAACTTGAAATTCCTTATACCTCCTTTTCTCATCTGCCTTAGCCTTATACTGTGCATTCATCTTGGTAATATGCTTCCTCACCTCCCCATGGATGTTCTTCAAGTGTTCTGCAAAATCCTCAGCTTCAGCACTACTTATTTCTCCTTTATCTATCTTCTTCAATTCAGATGCATTTCTTGGACTACTTCCATATACAATCTGGAATGGTGATTTACCAGTGCTCCTGTTGACAGAATTATTGTATGCAAATTCTGCCTATGGTAAAATCAAATCACATCCTGTTGGCTTATCTCCAACCAAACATCTCAGAAAATTTTCTAAACTTCTATTCACCACCTCTGTCTGTCCATCAGTCTGTGGATGATGTGATGAACTGAACTTCAAATCTATCTTCAACTTCTTCCACAATGTATGCCAGAAATATCCAACAAACTTAGTGTCCTGATTTGAAAC
Organism: Chamaecyparis obtusa; assembly: GCA_027943335.1. NCBI lineage: Eukaryota > Viridiplantae > Streptophyta > Pinopsida > Cupressales > Cupressaceae > Chamaecyparis > Chamaecyparis obtusa. The sequence goes on from BSBK01002686.1 coordinate 509,332, forward strand.
TATGGTTCTTGGCAAACTATGAAGTCTCACTACTTCTCTGAAAAATAATTCTGCTACATGAACAGCATCATTAGTCTTCTTGCAGGGAATGAAATGTGTCATCTTTGAAAATTGGTCAACTACTACAAAAATTGAATCATATCCCCGCTGTGTCCTCGGTAAACCAAGAACAAAGTCCATACTGATATCCTCCCAAAGCTTCTCTAGTATAAGTAATGGCTGATACAACCCTGTATTCTGCTTCACTCCTTTCGCCATCTGACATACTCTACAACTCTGTACAAACTTCTTCACATCTTGCTGCAATTGTGGCCAATAATAATTCTCACCAATCAAAGCAAGGGTTTTATCATGACCAAAATGTCCAGCCAATCCTTCACTATGCTTCTCCTTGATGAGATTCTCCCTCATAGAACTTCGTGGAATGCACAATTGACTCTCTCTGAATAGCATATCATCTTGGATGATAAAATCCAGCCATTTCATCCTGTCTAGAGTAACAGGTTCTGTACAAGCTTTCCAAGCTTCACCAAAATCAAGATCCTCTAGATACAAATTCTTGAGTTCCTTGAACCCAACCACTTCAATCTGCATTTCTGTAAACAATAGTTGCCTTTTGCTAAGAGGATGTGCAACCCTATTAGAATTTCCACTCATGTGTTTCAAAATAAATCTATAACTCTGCAAAAACTCAACCCATTTCAAATGTCTTTGATTCAATTTTTCTTGACTATTCAAATATTGCAAAGCTTGATGATCAGTATACAAAACAAACTCCTTAGGAAGCAGATAGTGCCTCCACTTTTTCAATGCCTGAACTATAGCATAAAATTTTTGATCATAAACAGAATATTTTCTCTTGGCATCATTTAATTTCTCACTGAAATAAGCAACAGGTTTACCTTCTTGGCTCATAACAGCTCCTATTGCAGTACCACTAGCATCACAATCTAATTGAAACACCTTATTAAAATCTGGAAGTGCTAAAACTGGTTGTTCTGTAACTTTTTGTTTCAACAATTGAAAACTCTTTTCTGCCCCATTAGTCCACTTAAACTCTTTTCTATCCCCTCTCATTGTTTCAGTCAAGGGTCCACAAATACTGCTAAAATTTCTGCTAAACTTTCTGTAAAAGCTAGCTAGACCATGAAAAGATCTTACCTCAGTAGCACTCCTCGGAGTAGGCCATTCAAGGATAGCCTGTACCTTCTCTGGGTCTATTTTTAGACCTTCTGCTGAAACTACAAATCTCAAATACGCCAACTCTTTCTTCACAAAACTGTATTTCTTCAAATTAATCAATAATTTTTCTTCTCTCAACTTCTCAAATACCATACGAATATGCATCATATGCTCATCCAATGTCTTACTAAAGATCAAAATATCATCTAGGTAAACAATGACATACTTACCCAGAAATTTTTTCAGAACCTCGTTCATGAGCCGCATGAAAGTGCTCAGTGCATTGGTTAGCCCAAAAGGCATGACTAACCACTCATATAGTCCTTCCTTTATCTTGAAGGCAGTCTTCCATTCATCTCCTTCTTTGATCCGAATCTGATGATATCCACTTTTCAGATCTATCTTTGAGAAATACACAGCTCCACTCAAACAGTCCATAATATCATCCATTCGTGGCAATGGAAACCTGTGCTTGATTGTGATCTTGTTTATTGCCCTAGAATCTGTACACATCCTCCATTCTCCATTCTTCTTTGGTGCTAATACTGCTGGTACAGCACAGGGACTTAGACTCTCATCGATCAATCCTTTCTGTAACAGTTCATGTACTTGTCTGTTCAACTCCTCACTTTCTGCAGGTGTCATTCTGTGTGCTGCCTTATTCGGCAAACTTGATCATGGGATCAAGTCCATCTGATGACTGATCTTCCTGACTGGTGGTAATCCATCAGGCACGTTGTCGGATACAATATCTTAAAACTCATTCAACAAATTTGCAACTTCTACAGGAACATGTTCTACTTCCTATTTACCAGCTTTTAGAATTAAAGCAAAACATACATACTCATGCCTCATACCATCTAGGAAATTTCTTCCATCAACAAAAGTTATCCTTACATTACCACATACCTTTTCTTCAGTCTCCTTCAATGGTTTTAGCTTATGTCGCACTCCATCCTTTGTCAGGGAATAGGTATTCGCACGACCGTCATGTACAACACATCTATCAAACTGCCATGGTCTACCCAACAACATATGACATGCATCCATAGATATGATATCACACAATACCTCATCTTAGTATCTGCCAATCTTGAACTTCACCAGGCATTGTTCATTGACCATGACCTTATGGTCATCCTGTACCCAGGCAATCCGATATGGATGTGGGTGTTTCTGTCTCTTGAGCTTCAACTTTGTCACCATCTCTTCTGACACCAAATTGTCAGTGCTTCCACTATCAATAATCACATCACAACATTTACCTTCGTACTTGCACCTGGTGCAAAATAGGCTCCTTCTTTGCTCAGGTTCATTCTCACCACTCAACAGGACTCTTCTGTTAATCAACGTTTCTCCTCTTTCAGCATCTTTAGAATTTGATGATCTGGCATCTTCATCTACATGTGCAACTCTGGCCTGGCCTTCATTTCTCTTGTCTGTTCTTCCTTGGCGTTGAGGACATTCAAATGCCCTATGACCTTCTTCTCCACAGTGAAAACATGTTCCACGGAAGCCACCTCTTCCAGATCCTTGTCCTTTTCCTCTTCCTCTCTGATCTCTATTATTCTGATCTTAGAAATGATTGGAATTATTTCCTCGCTGATTCTGACTGCTACTGGTCTCATCCTTCTTTTTCGTATCTTCATTTCGGCCACCATATGACCGTCCATCAGATCGTCCACCACGACCTCTTCCATTTTTTCTGCTCTCAAACTTCTTATTCAGCTTTTCCTCTACTTTTAGGGCAAACTGGTATGCCTTTTCAATACTGTTCATTCGAACCAGATTCAGCTCCTCCTGAATGATTGGCCTTAACCCATTAAGGTATCGAGCAACTTTCTCCTTATCAACTTCTGCATGGCCTGTTCTGATGAGAAGTCGGTAGAACTCCTCTGTATACTCCTGAACAGATCTTCCTACTTGCTTCAAACTCTGCATTTTCTTCAATAGGTCAAGCTCATAATCAACAAGAATGAACTGTAGCTTCAATTTATCCACCATCCGATTCCATCTTGTGATTTTATCTTTCCCTCTTCTATTTCGCTCTAATTGAATTTCTTGCCACCAGATCTTCGCATGACCTTTCAATCTGGCCTTCGCAAATTTGACCCTATCAGGATCCTCAACATCTTCGTACTCAAAATATTCCTCACATTCATTAATTCAGTCAATCAATTCCTTTGGGTCAAGATTTCCAGAAAATACAGGAACTTCAATCTTAGGTCTTTTCCCAATCTTGAAAATCGCCCGAAAAAGTCTTTCTTCCTCCTGGTTCACAATTTCAGCTTCTCCTTCTTGATATTCTTCTTCGGCTTCATCCTCGCTTTCATCTCTGACATTAAGATTCATTCCTCTGCGAATCTCTTCTTGCAATGCTCGCAACCCTAGCCACGGTCCTGGTGCAAACTGCCTCACAGTCGGCAATCTATTTACACACTCAAGAAATTCTGCTCTGATACCACCTGATGAAAGGTGCTCCCTTTAATACCACAAACACATAACAAATATAGAGAAACAACAACAATATGCAAGAATAGAATATTGGCTTCTTATTATCTCCATAAATGTGAAATTATAAACTTTCAAAATTACAATATGCAAAGCCACATGGCCATTCTCTTACAATATTCTGTAAGACAAAGCTTCGAACTATTACCCAGATCTACTACCCAGAATTATTCTGAACTGCCTAAGACAATAATACAGCCTTCCTTATATAGGCAATTTTCCACCACTTGGGAAGGTTCCAGAATTTTAGCCAATAAGGCCAACCAAACTTAAAATTATTTTATTTTACATTTTATTACATCATAGTCGGCTCAAGATAACTTTTGAAACCCGAACAAAATTTTTGAAGAAAATTATTTTATGCCATTTCAGGTGGCCCAACTTTCGAAGACCATAAGTCATCACCAGTTGACCCGATTGGCTATTATAACCCCATTTCGGAAATGCCACGAAGTGCTTTACAAGCTTGACCGGCGCAAGTGCCCGTCACTCAAATTTTTGACGTCATTCGGGGCCTATAAAGCCTTCAAAACTGAGTTCATGAGCCGCATGAAAGTGCTCAGTGCATTGGTTAGCCCAAAAGGCATGACTAACCACTCATATAGTCCTTCCTTTGTCTTGAAGGCAGTCTTCCATTCATCTCCTTCTCTGATCCGAATCTGATGATATCCACTTTTCAGATCTATCTTTGAGAAATACACAGCTCCACTCAAACAGTCCATAATATCATCCATTCGTGGCAATGGAAACCTGTACTTGATTGTGATCTTGTTTATTGCCCTAGAATATGTACACATCCTCCATTCTCCATTCTTATTTGGTGCTAATACTGCTGGTACAGCACAGGGACTCAGACTCTCACGGATCAATCCTTTCTGTAACAGTTCATGTACTTGTCTGTTCAACTCCTCACTTTCTGCAGGTGTCATTCTGTGTGCTGCCTTATTCGGCAAACTCGCTACTGGGATCAAGTCCATCTGATGACTGATCTTCCTGACTGGTGGTAATCCATCAGGCACGTTGTTGGATACAATATCTTAAAACTCATTCAACAAATCTGCAACTTCTATAAGAACATCTTCTACTTCCTCTTTACCAGCTTTTGGAATTAAAGCAAAACATACATGCTCATGCCTCATACCATCTAGAAAATTTCTTCCATAAACAAAAGTTATCCTTGCATTACCACATACCATTTCTTCAGTCTCCTTTAATAGTTTTAGCTTATGTCGCACTCCATCCTTTGTCAGGGAATAGGTATTCGCACGACCGTCATGTACAGCATATCTGTCAAACTGCCATGGTCTACCCAACAACATATGACATGCATCCATAGATATGATATCACACAATACCTCATCTTGGTATCCGCCAATCTTGAACTTCACCAGACATTGTTCATTGACCATGACCTTGTGGTCATCCTGTACCCAGGCAATCCGATATGGATGTGGGTGTTTCTGTCTCTTGAGCTTCAACTTTGTCACCATCTCTTCTGACACCAAATTTTCAGTGCTTCCACTATCAATAATCACATCACAACATTTACTTTCGCACTTGCACCTGGTGCGAAACAGGCTCCTTCTTTGCTCAGGTTCATTCTCACCACTCAACAGGACTCTTCTGTTAATCAACGTTTCTCCTCTTTCAACATCTTCAGAATTTGATGATCTGGCATCTTCATCTACATGTGCAACTCTGGCCTGGCCTTCATTTCTCCTGTCTATTCTTCCTTGGCACTCAGGACATTCAAATGCCCTATGACCTTCTTCTCCACAATGAAAACATGTTCCACAGAAGCCACCTCTTCCAGATCCTTGTCCTCTTCCTCTTCCTCTCTGATCTCTATTATTCTGATCATGAAAATGATTAGAATTATTTTCTCGCTGATTCTGACTCCTACTGGCCTCATCTTTCTTTTTCATATTTTCATTTTGGCCACCATATGACCGTCCACCAGATCGTCCACCACGACCTCTTTCATTTTGTTTGCTCTCAAACTTCTTATTCAGCTTTTCCTCTACTTTTAGGGCAAACTGGTATGCCTCTTCAATACTGTTCATTCGAACCAGATTCAGCTCCTCCTGAATGCTTGGCCTTAACCCATTAAGGTATCGGGCAACTTTCTCCTTATCAGCTTCTGCATGGCCTGTTCTGATGAGAAATCGGTAGAACTCTTCTGTATACTCATGAACAGATCTTCCTGCTTGCTTCAAACTCTGCATTTTTTTCAGTAGGTCAAGCTCATAATCAATAGGAATGAACTATCGCTTCAATTTATCCACCATCCGATCCCATATTGTGATTTTATCTTTCCCTCTTCTATTTCGCTCTAATTGAATTTCTTGCCACCAGATCTTCGCATGACCTTTCAATCTGGCCTTCGCAAATTTGACCCTATCAGGATCTTCAACATCTTCGTACTCAAAATATTCCTCACATTCATTAATCCAGTCAATTAATTCCTCTGGGTTAAAATTTCTAGAAAATGTAGGAACCTCAATCTTAGGTCTTTTCCCAATCTTGGAAATCACCCGAAAAAGTCTTTCTTCCTCCTGGTTCACAATTTCAGCTTCTCCTTCTTGATATTCTTCTTCGGCTTCATCTTGTCTTTCATCTCTGACATTAAGATTCATTCCTCTGTGAATCTCTTCTTGCAATGCTCGCACTTGTCTTTGCAGCTCTCTAACCTCAAGTGTTACAACACCAGCTCTTCCGCCACGTTCCCTTCGTGGAGGCATTTTCACGATGCGCGCTGAAACCCTAGCCACGGTCCTGGTGCAAACTACCTCACAGTCGGTGATCTGTTTACACACTCAAGAAATCCTGCTCTGATACCACCTGATGAAGGGTGCTCCCATTAATACCACAAACACATAACAGATATAGAGAAACAACAACAATATGCAAGAACAGAAAATTGGCTTCTTATTATCTCCACAAATGTGGAATTACAAACTTTCAGAATTACAATATGCAAAGCCACATGGGCATTCTCTTACAATATTCTGTAGGACAAAGCCTTGAACTATTACCCAGATCTACTACCCAGAATTATTCTAAACTGCCTAAGACAATAATACAGCCTTCCTTATATAGGCAATTTTCCACCGCTTGGGAAGGTTCCAAAATTTTAGCCAATAAGACCGACCAAACTTACAATTATTTTATTTTACATTTTATTACATCATAGTCGGCTCAAGATAACCTTTGAAACTTGAACAAAATTTTTGAAGAAAATTATTTTTTGCCATTTCAGGTGGCCCAACTTTCGAAGACCATAAGTCATCACCAGTTGACCCGATCGGCTATTATAACCCCATTTTAGAAACACCATGAAGCACTCTATAGGCCTAACCGACGCAAGCGCCTGTCACTCAAATTTTTGACCTCATCCGGGGCCTCTAAAGCCTTCAAAACTGAGTTCAAAGTTTCTGTACACTGCTGCCAATACCAAAAAATTTCAATATCTTCCAATATACACTTGATCTGGCAATGAAACTTTACTGGCAGACTTATATGACCAAAATGAACCTCCAAGAAAGAAATCAGATCATTCTGAGCACATACAAAAATTACCAAAAATAGTAACTTTCCATAAATAGCAGCTCTGCACAAAATAGCCCTTATTGAATACAAAAAAATAGAAATATTTTTGGGTGATGCAAGATTGCTCTTACATCCAGGATACTCCTGCATCAGACACCCAGGGTAATTTGAGAAGTGACCCTGTCACGACTCAGGTGTGCAGAGGAAAACGAAGACAGCTAACCTCCTCCTTTGTCAGCCATGATGAATCTTCAATAGGTCATCCTTTCCACTTGACCAGATATTCTTCATATGTCCTATTCCTTGTGCTTCTGCCAACACGACTGTCGAGTATATCTTCGATCTCCTTAGTGTCTAAACTAGTTGTTGGAATACTCCACTGTGCTGCTGTGATCTCATCTTCAACACCTCTTTCATGATACTCTGTCAGATCTGAAATGTTAAACACCGGTGAAATATTTAGCTCAGTAGGCAATTCTACCTCATATGCGTTTCCTGAATCATGTTTCTTCAGTATCCTACATGGTCCAAACTTTTTTATTTTCATCTTGTTATATGTACCAACTGGAAACCGCTCCTTCCGCAAATGAACCATGACTTCATCACCAACTTGAAATTCCTTATACCTCCTTTTCTCATCTGCCTTAGCCTTATACTGTGCATTCATCTTGGTAATATGCTTCCTCACCTCCCCATGGATGTTCTTCAAGTGTTCTGCAAAATTCTCAACTTCAGCACTACTTATTTCTCCTTTATCTATCTTCCTCAATTCAGATGCATTTTTTGGACTACTTCCATATACAATCTAGAATGGTGATTTACCAGTGCTCCTGTTGACAGAATTATTGTATGCAAATTCTGCCTGTGGTAAAATCAAATCCCATCCTGTTGGCTTATCTCCAACCAAACATCTCAGCAAATTTCCTAAACTTCTATTCACCACCTCTGTCTGTCCATCAGTCTGTGGATGATGTGATGAACTGAACTTCAAATCTATCTTCAACTTCTTCCACAATGTACGCCAGAAATATCCAACAAATTTAGTGTCCCGATCTGAAACTATGGTCCTTGGCAAACCATGAAGTCTCGCTACTTCTTTGAAAAACAATTCTGCTACATGAACAACATCATTAGTCTTGTTGCAGGGAATGAAATGTGCCATCTTTGAAAATCGGTCAACTACTACAAAAATTGAATCATGTCCCCGCTGTGTCCTCGGTAAACCAAGAACAAAGTCCATACTGATATCCTCCCAAGGCTTCTCTGGTATAGGTAATGGCTGATACAACCCTGTATTCTGCTTCACTCCTTTCGCCATCTGACATACTCTACAACTCTGTACAAACTTCTTCACATCTTGCTGCAATTGTGGCCAATAATAATTCTCACCAATCAAAGCAAGGGTTTTATCACGACCAAAATGTCCAGCCAATCCTCCACTATGCTTCTCTTTGATGAGATTCTCCCTCATAGAACTTCGTGGAATGCACAACTGAGTCCCTCTGAATAGCATATCATCTTGGATGATAAAATCCAGCCATTTCATCCTGTCTAGAGTAACAGGTTCTGTACAAGCCTTCCAAGCTTCACCAAAATCAAGATCCTCTAGATATAAATTCTTGAGTTCTTTGAACCCAACCACTTCAATCTGCATTTCTGTCAGCAATAGTTGCCTTCTGCTAAGAGCATTTGCAACTCTATTAGAGTTTCCACTCCTGTGTTTCAAAACAAATGTATAACTCTGTAAAAACTCAACCCATTTCAAATGCCTTTGATTCAATTTTTCTTGACTATTCAAATATTGCAAAGCTTGATGATCAGTATACAAAACAAACTCCTTAGGAAGCAGATAGTGCCTCCACTTTTTCAATGCCTGAACTATAGCATAAAATTTCTGATCATAAACAGAATATTTTTTCTTGGCATCATTTAATTTCTCACTGAAATAAGCAACAGGTTTACCTTCTTGGCTCATAACAGCTCCTATTGCAGTACCACTAGCATCACAATCTAATTGAAACACCTTAGTAAAATCTAGAAGTGCACTTAAACTCTTTTCTATCCCCTCTCATTGTTTCAGTCAAGGGTCCACAAATACTGCTAAAATTTCTGATAAACTTTCTGTAAAAGCTAGCTAGACCATGAAAAGATCTTACCTCAGTAGCACTTCTCGGAGTAGGCCATTCAAAGATAGCCTGTACCTTCTCTGGGTCCATTTTTAGACCTTCTGCTGAAACTACAAATCCCAAATAGGCCAACTCTTTCTTCACAAAACTGCACTTCTTCAAATTAATCAATAATTTTTCTTCTCTCAACTTCTCAAATACTATACGAATATGCATCATATGCTCATCCAATGTCTTACTAAAGATCAAAATATCATCTAGGTAAACAATGACAAACTTACCCAGAAATTCTTTCAAAACTTCGTTCATGAGCCGCATGAAAGTGCTCGGTGCATTGGTTAGCCCAAAGGCATGACTAACCACTCATATAGTCCTTCCTTTGTCTTGAAGGCAGTCTTCCATTCATCTCCTTCTCTGATTCGAATCTGATGATATCCACTTTTCAGATCTATCTTTGAGAAATACATAGCTCCACTCAAACAGTCCATAATATCATCCATTCATGGCAATGAAAACTTGTACTTGATTGTGATCTTGTTTATTGCCCTAGAATCTATACACATCCTCCATTCTCCATTCTTCTTTGGTGCTAATACTGCTGGTACAGCACAGGGACTCAGACTCTCATAGATCAATCCTTTCTGTAACAGTTCATGTACTTGTCTGTTCAACTCCTCACTTTCTGCAGGTGTCATTCTGTGTGCTGCCTTATTCAGCAAACTCACTCCTGGGATCAAGTCCATCTGATGACTGATCTTCCTGACTGGTGGTAATCCATCAGGCACGTTGTCAAACTCCTAATCCATCAGGCACGTTGTCAAACTCCTCTGTATACTCCTAAACAGATCTTCCTGCTTGCTTCAAACGCTGCATTTTCTTCAGTAGGTCAAGCTCATAATCAATAGGAATGAACTGTCGTTTCAATTTATCCACCATCCGATCTCATCTTGTGATTTTATCTTTCCCTCTTCTATTTCGCTCTAATTGAATTTCTTGCCACCAGATCTTCGCATGACCTTTCAATCTGGCCTTCGTAAATTTGACCCTATCAGGATCCTCAACATCTTCGTACTCAAAATATTCCTCACATTCATTGATCCAGTCGATCAATTCCTCTGGGTTAAGATTTCCAGAAAATGTAGGAACCTCAATCTTAAGTCTTTTCCCAATCTTGAAAATCGCCTGAAAAAGTCTTTCTTCCTCCTGGTTCACAATTTCAGCTTCTCCTTCTTGATATTCTTCTTCGGCTTCATCCTCGCTTTCATCTCTGACATTAAGATTCATTCCTCTGTGAATCTCTTCTTGCAATGCTCGCACTTGTCTCTGCAGCTCTCTAACCTCAGGTGTTACAACACCAGCTCTTCCGCCATGTTTCCTTTGTGGAGGTATTTTCACAATGCGCGCTAAAATCCTAGCCACGGTCCTGGTGCAAACTGCCTCACAGTCAGCGATCTATTTACACACTCAAGAAATCCTTCTCTGATACCACCTGATGAAGGGTGCTCCCCTTAATACCACAAACACATAACAGATATAGAGAAACAACAACAATATGCAAGAACAGAAAATTGGCTTCTTATTATCTCCACAAATGTGGAATTACAAACTTTTAGAATTACAATATGCAAAGCCACATGGGCATTCTCTTACAATATTCTGTAGGACAAAGCCTCAAACTATTACCCAGATCTACTACCCAGAATTATTCTGAACTGCCTAAGACAATAATACAGCCTTCCTTATATAGGCAATGTTCCACCGCCTGAGAAGGTTCCAGAATTTTAGCCAATAACGCCGACCAAACTTAGAATTATTTTATTTTACATTTTATTACATCATAGTCAGCTCAAGATAACCTTTGAAACCTGAACAAAATTTTTGAAGAAAATTATTTTCTGCCATTTCAGGTGGCCCAACTTCCGAAGACCATAAGTCATTACCAGTTGACCCGATCGGCTATTATAACCCCATTTCAGAAATGCCACGAAGCGCTCTACAGGCTTGATCGGCGCAAGCGCCTGTCACTCAAATTTTTGACCTCATCCGGGGCCTCTAAAGCCTTCAAAACTGAGTTCAAAGTTTCTGTACCCTGCTACCAATATCAAAAATCTTCAATATCTTCCAATATACACTTGATCTGGCAATGAAACTTTACTGGCAGAATTATATGACCAAAATGAACCTCCAAGAAAGAAATCAGATCATTATGAGCACATACAAAAATTACTAAAAATAGTAACTTTCCATAAATAGCAGCTCTGCACAAAATAGCCCTTATTGAATACAAAAAAATAGAAATATTTTTGGGTGATGCAAGATTGCTCTTACACCCAGGATGCTCCTACATCAAACATACTTGCAAGAGAAGCACTTTTGATAGCCCTTCCGGAGAATAAGTACAGTCAGGTAAAATGCTTTAAAAAATCTCATGAAATTTGGAATGTTTTACACTCTACTTTTGAAGGTGATGAACATGCAAAAAGAGTTAGATTACATAATTGGATATGTGCATTTGAAGATATAAGAATATTGGAAGATGAATCTGTTAGAAGCTATATTGGTAGAATGTCAGAAATTGTTACAGGCATAAAATTTTGTGGAGGAACAAAGATAGAAAATGAAGTGAGATGGAAAATTCTGAGGACATTGACTCTTATATTTAAGTAGACAACACAAATGATTGAACAAGTTATACCTTGTACTACAAAATTTACAAGAGAGACTCTTCTTGGAAGATTGGAAGCATCAGAGATGAACTTGAGGTTATCAAGAGACTTTCCTAGAATGGAGACATCATTAAGTGTTCTTAGTATTCACCCTACTTTGTCAAGAAGCATCAGTGTGAGCAGAGATTATGCTAGCAGTAGCAGATCTAGAAATAAAGAAGACAAGAAGATTGAAGAAGGTATTGCCTTGCTTGTGAAGAGAGAACCAAATGGTAAAAAAAATTTTAAATGTTGGACTTGTCAAGAATATGCTCATTTTGCATCTAAGTGTCCTAAGAGAGTTAAAAAGTATAGAAACAATTTTAAACCTAGAAGATCTAAGGAATGTTATTATGCTAATGATGAAGATCTTGAAGCTAGTATAGAGAGAACTCTAAGTGAAAGTGATACTGAGAATAATGATGACATAGGATTTGTAGCAATTAAAGAAGAGAATCCTGAAACTGATGTTAAAGATTTAAAAGCCTTAGTTTCTCAAGTTGAAAAGAAAGCTAATTAGATTATAGATAGTGGTTGTTCACATCATATGACTGGAGACACGAAAAAATTTATAAAGTTTAACGATTATGATGGAGGAGTTGTTAGAGTTGAAAACAATGCACCTTACTTGATTAAAGGTATAGGATCTATTACTCTTGATGGAAAGAATAATATTGATGATGTTTATTTTGTGGATGGATTGAAACATAATCTTTTAAGTGTTGGACAGCTAGTTGATAAGGGATATCAAGTTTGGTTTACTGAGAAAACTTGTGTGATAAAGGACAAAGATGGAAATCTGATTGGAACTAGATCTAGAACTAGAGGTAATGTATTTCAGTTGAATCTCACTGAGATGACATGTTTGATTACTAAAATTGTTGACATTTGGTTATGTCATAGAAGGTTTTGTCATATAAACTTTGACAACATTGTGAAAGTAAGTTCTAAACTTGCAGTAAGGGATTTGCCTAAAATTATGAAGCCTACTAACATGATTTGCAAAGAATGTGTGATGGCCAAACAAAAGAGAAGTTCTTTTCCCAATAAGAAGTTTACATCTGCAAAAAAGTTGGAGATTGTTCATACAATTTTGAGCGGTCCTACTAGGACTAGAGGATTCTATGGAGAAAGGTATTTTATGATTCTTGTTGACGATTTTACAAGAATGATGTGGATTGCATTTCTTAAAGAAAAGTCTGAAGCATTTGATAAGTTTAAGATTGTTATGAATAAAGTTGAGAATGAATCTAGAATGAAGATTAAATTTTTGAGATCTGATAGAGGTGGAGAATTTACTTCTAGATATTTTAACACCTTTTGTGAAGAAAATGGCATTAAGAGACAATTTTCAGCCCCTAGAACACCTGAACAAAATGGTATTGTAGAAAGAAGAAACATATCAGTGACTGAAGTAACAAGAGCTATGTTATTTGAGAATGATTTGGTGAAGATATTCTGGAGAGAAGCAGTGAACAAAATATTGTTTACAATGAACAAAGTACAAATCAGAGTAGACACAGACAAGACACCCTATGAATTATGGTTTGGACATGCACCCTCAGTTAAGTATTTTAGAATTTTTGGAAGCAAATGTTATATAAAAAGAGATGATGATATTGGAAAGTTTGTTCTTAGAAGTGATGAAGGTATATTTCTTGGATATTCTTTGAAAAGAAAAGCCTATAGATGTTACAATAAAAGAACTAAAACTATTGTTGAGAGTGCAAATGTTAAAGTTGATGAAAAGTTCAAAATTCAGGAAAGAATGCTTGATTATGAATTAGATGAAGAATCTCATCCTAAACCTAACACTGGATCTAATAAATTATTTTATGAGACTGACAATGATTTATTGAATGAAAGTCATAGTGAAGTCATTGAAGAAACTACACCTGAAGTGAGATCTGAGACAGTGACACCTAACAAGAGTTTGTCAAGAAATCATCCTATTGGGAAAATTATTGGAAGCATCAAAAAAGGAGTTCTAACTCGGAATAAGGTACAAGAACAATTATGTTTGATTTCTCAAATTGAACCTAAAACTACTAGTGAAGCTTGTGAAGATGAAAGTTGGATTAATGCTATGAAAGAAGACCTTGATCAGATTGAAAAGAACAAGACATGGGAATTGGTCCCTAGACCTAAAGACAAGAATATTATTGAAACTAAATGGGTATTCAGAAATAAGATGAATGAACAAGGAGAAGTAGTAAGAAACAAAGCAAGATTGGTATGTAAGGGATACTCACAGCAAGAAGGAATTGACTGTGAAGAAATCTTTGCACCTGTAGCAACAATTGAAGCAGTAAGAATATTTTTGGCTTATGCAGCTTACAAGAAATTCAAAGTATATCAGATTGATGTGAAGTCAGCATTTCTAAATGGAGAATTGGAAGAAGAAGCCTACATTGAGTAGCCTGAAGGTTTTCTTTTGAATCAAGAAGGAGACATGGTATGTAAACTGAAGAAAGCCTTATATGGACTAAAGTAAGAACCTAGAACTTGGTATGCAAGATTGGATAAATATTTGTTAAAATTGGGATTTACAAAAGGAATAGCTAAAAGCAATCTGTACACAAAAGAAATTGAAAATGGTTTGTTGATTATAGTTATTTTTGTTGATGACATCATTTTTGGAGGAGAAGATGAAGCTAGTGACAAATTTGCTAATGAAATGAAGACTGAATTTGAAATGAGTATGATTGGTGAAATGAAATACTTTTTAGGATTACAGATAACACAGAACAATGATGGTATCTTTGTAAGTCAGATAAAGTACCTGAATGACTTGTTGAAAAGATTTAGAATGGAGAACTATAAACCAATTGGAACACCTATGGTAACTGGACATAAATTATCTAGCACAGATGAAACACTGATAGTTGAATAGAAGAAATACAGATCTATGATTGGAGGATTGTAGTACTTGACTCATACAAGACCCAATATAGCACATTCAGTTGGAATTGTAGCAAGATTTCAAGCTGAACCTAGAGAATCACATTATGCAACAGTAAAGAGGATACTGAGATATTTAAGAGGCACAATGGACTATGGATTGTGGTATGAAAAATCTGATGATTTTACCTTATGTGCATATACAGATGCTAATTGGGGAGGCATTGTTGATGATAAGAAGAGCACCAGTGGTGGAGCATTTTTCCTTGGAGGAAGATTGTTTCCTAGCTAAGCAAGAAGAAAAATTGTATCTCACAAAGCATAGCAGAAGTAGAATATGTAGCAGCAACAAATAATTGTAACTAGATAATTTGGATGAAGTAAATGCTGAAGGATATTGGAATAAATTTTGTTGAACCTGTTGTCATACATTGTGACAACACCAGTACAATTAGTATGTCTAAGAACCCTGTATTACATTCTAAGACAAAACATATAGAGATTAAGTATCATGTTGTAAGAGAGAAAGTTGTTGAGAAAGAAGTTAGACTTGAGTACATAAGTACAAAGGAGCAGATAGTAGACATATTTACAAAGCCTTTTCCTAAGGATACATTTGAGTATCTGAGAGGTATGCTTGGGGTTATGCCCCAGCCTACTATTGAGAATTGATGTAGTTGATTACATCCGTCTTATGGTATATGAGCCTTATCTTTCTTCTGGACTAGATGTTGGTAATTACTCTATGGGAGAGTATGTGTATCTGAGCTGAGTCATGAGGACTCTAGTGAATGTATTTTTTGAATAGTGTCTTTTGACATTGGAGTTGTTGTTGACATGATGATGAGATTTCGGTCATTGATGTCAATGGGGGAGAAGTGTACATGAAAAAATTATTTGTACTATCTGAACAGGAAATTGAAGCAAGATTTGATTGATGAAGAGGATTTGAAATATTTTTTCTAGAGCAGCAATGTTGCAGTATTGGATTTTTGGAATATTGGATGTCTTTTTTTTCATCTATGTTGCCATCAATTCCAATGGGAGAGATTGTTAGGAATGAATGTTGAATGTTTGGTAGCCATTCTATAGCAGTTGTTGTTGCATTCATGACTATGATTGTCATTGATGTCAACACAGTGATCTACCAGAGACTTGTAGAGAAGCAGACAGTGTTTGGATTAGCGCATGTGGGATATTATAGTTGGAGCTATGCGATGTTGAGGATATAATATTTGATATGTTATATGTTTATGGTTAAGATCCCAGATGATAATTCATTTATTCATGGACGTTATGAGCATTTTGGTGGAAGTAGTATTCAGGTAGTGTTCCTAAGTAGCGGTTTGTGGAAATCGGATGATATCTCCTAATTGGGATGGAATCTAGTTTTGTGCAATTAAAGGTAAGTTTAAGACACATTGATAGTGACATGGATGACAATGCAAACTTTGAGGTTGCATGAGTGGAGAATTATTGTAGTTGGAAGCTGAAAGTTTTGTGTAATTTTGATGTAGCGTGTGGAAACTTTTATTTTGTAATTGTATGCCGACTCATTTGTAATTACTTGAGTGTGGTATAAAGGAAGGAATTTTTTTCCTTATTGTATATGGTTGGATGTGATGATGTATTCATGAAGTGAATAAAAGAGCTAATGTAGTTGTGAAAGCGAATTTGTGAAGGAAGACATGCAAAGTATAGAGATCTGAAATTGAGATCTGGTAAAGCAGAGAGTGCGGTTTGGCATAGTAAGGAAGGAGGTAATATATTTGCTATTATTCTATTGAATAATATAGAGATCAATTGGATAGTGTGTTCAGTGATCTTGCCATTGAAGTTGTTTGGGCAGTGGGTCCTTCTATCTTCCATAACTCTTAACAGGGTTAGAATCTTCTAACAAGGATTCAAAATCTCCTAACAAGGATTCATATGTACTGAATGTATTTCATAAGACTCCTAATAGAGTCCATCCTTTCACAAGGAATATTCATATTAGTGCATCTTTTATGGGCATCATTCCCACTGGGGTTTACTCTTTGATCAAGAGGTTCCCTAGTCAACATATCTTGTGTCATTGTGTTATTGTATATGAATATCTTTCTATGGTTAGTAATTATATTGCTTACATGGTCTAATGTTGTTGAAATAAGGCAAGGGAAGCCAAGATTGCAATGCAACTTGAGAGCACACCCTCTTCAAAATTAAAAATAGAGAAGACTAATGATCCTAAGGAGAAGAAGATAAAGATGGAAGAAAACACTCATGCACCCACACCTACTATTGATATGGAATCCACTCCATCTCCCAAGCCTAGCAAGATGCCTAAAAGGAAGAAGAAGATCACCACAAGCCATCCATCTTCAAGAACCACAAGAAGCCAAGGCAAAAAATCTCAAGCACCTCTTGAGGTAGGATTTAGACTAAATCTTGGAGTATTGAGAACAAGAATTGTAGATGAAGGCATGATTGATCAAATAGGAAAGGTTTATGATAAATATCATGAGATAGATAAATCAGAGATCCATAATATGATAATCAAACATATGATTACATTCAAGAAGACTGTATTGGAACTTAAGACAGTTTCTCTTGACAAAGTATGGAATATACTTGATTCTTTCAAGAGACAAGCCATTGAAGAAGACTTTATAATAAGAGAAAAGACACTAGATGATAACCTCCCAGTGTGCTCAGTTGAAGAGAAAAATTTGTTGTTGGATTTGGTGAAGCCTCACCTAAGAACCAAGCTGAGAACTTTACAGATTATGAATAAGGAATATGAGTTGGTTGCCAAGGTTACTAAAAAAGAATTTGAGAAGGTATTCTTGGATAGACACATGTATCCATCTTCTCCACATGCAACCCAAGTTCCCTTTGAACAAGAAAAAGCATCTAAGATTCCAAATGCACTAATGATAGGTCCATAGGTCCATAGGATTCTGCACCTATGCCTGAAGCTAAGGAGGACACTATAATGATTGACAATGTAGAAATATCCATGGTGGCATCAGATAAGGATCTAGATAAGTTTGAGGAAGCATTTGTAAGCACTGAGGAAGTAGAGATTCTATGCACTGATGAATCTCCTAAGAAGCAAGAAGAAGTGTAGATTGAAGATATAATTAGACAAGAAGAAGAGGAAGAGAAGGAAGATGAACCTACAGATGAGCCCTCTATTGAATTAATAGTGAAGGTAAAGACTAAAGTAATGGACAACACACTTCTTACCCCTAAGCCCTCAATGTCATAAATGTCAAGTTTGACCCCTGACACAGCCAGTTTAGATTCATGAGGAGAAGAGGATCCGATGAAATAAGTGTGTTAGCAATGGAGAAAGCAAAGGAGAAACAAGTAATGAGGAATCCATTATTTGTTGAATCAATAAGCATATTGAACAACCTACTGCTTGAGGACAAGAAAGTATCAAGTGTACATTCAATAGATGATGTCAGCACCATCTTGACATGCTTCAAAGAAAATTTCTCAAGTCTTGAGGAATCAACATCTAAGATTTTAGAGGAGAAATATCTTAAGAAGAGGCTAAGTGAATTGATAGGTAACTTCTCACTTGACCTTAGCTCTCTTAAGGTTGGTCAAGTATTGTTGAAGGAGATAGAAGCAAAAGGAAGGAACATAATTGTTGATTGTATGAACAAAGATAAACTGACTGCAGACATTTCCATGAAAATTCAAGAAGTAGAATCTATGATAGAAGCAGTAAGGAAATTAGTAGAAGACCCCTCTCAAGATATCAATATGTGCAATAATGTCTACCAAGGACAATTGGATAAAATTAAGAAGGAAGAGCAAGAAATGGCTAAGATAAGGGTCAAACAAGCACAGTTAAGACATGCACTTGCACCCTCATTGGATGTACTCAATTAGAATATCAAAGAGATAGACACTACCATTGTAACATATGATCAAGGTCCATGTACAAAATTGGAGAAGATGGAGAAGTTAACTTATGCATTATGCACCCATCTCTGGACAGTAGATGCACTCAAGGCATTTTGGCAGCAAGAGATTCAAAACCTTAAGATTGCATACCCAGATGTACTCACTGTGTAAGTACTTAAGTTTCATTTTTGAGCACCTTTGTCATTAATGTCAAAGGGGGTGTAGAGAAATATGTAGTGTATATGATATAATGGGGAGTAGAGTATATAGAAGAAGGGAGATATAAGATAGAGTATATGATGTATAGAAAAGATAAGGATATATGATATAAAGTTGTTTGTAAAGATGTAGCTTAGAAACTTTGCCATATTCCTTTGTTGCCATTAATGACAAAGGGGGAGATTGTTGGCAAGTTGAATATACTAGTGTATATGACTAAGATTAGTGTTTTCATTATGGAAACAAAATCATATAGAGTTTTGGTGTCAGCACACTTACTCATAAGATTAGAATTTGGCTAAGTATGGAAGACATGATAGTCAGTGAAGTACCTGATGAACATAGCATCAACACATGTGCATATGACAAAGTTTTGGTATGCACCCTTGAAGATAATATCTGTAGTATGTAATCATGCTAAGTCTAAGAACTCATGATCAGATGAGTTAGTATGAAGAAGTTATAGTGAGTTGAAGTGACACAGTCAGTGAGCGGAAGAACAGAACAGAGCATGTAGTCGATAGGAAGTATTTTGATTAGCAGTTACAATATTGTTTTGTAAAGGCTATGCGCCCACTATATTTATGTTGTAGAATTGTTAATATCATTGTATGTAAACATGATTGTGCCAATTCATTTGGAAGCGTTGTATGTAATAGGTTATAGACTGACTTAGTAAATAGTTTTGGTTGTGCCTATATATAAGACATGCACTTTTGTATTTGAGATGAGATTGTTAGCAAAGATGAAATAAGAAGAAAAAGAAGTATGTGAAGAGTAGTAAGAATTTTGTAGATCTTTACAAGAGCTTAAAGCATCGGCACACAAAAGGAACTAATCAGACAAGTAGTGTCATAGTAGTAGTTCACCATTGCAGATATAGTGTATATCTGATATCCAGGAGGTTGTAGCCTTCTCTATTGAGTAGTGAG
Source organism: Chamaecyparis obtusa (assembly GCA_027943335.1). Lineage (NCBI taxonomy): Eukaryota > Viridiplantae > Streptophyta > Pinopsida > Cupressales > Cupressaceae > Chamaecyparis > Chamaecyparis obtusa. The sequence goes on from BSBK01002686.1 coordinate 529,357, forward strand.
CTCTAGCAGTGAGCCAACTACCCCTAACAAGGTTTGTTACTTCAAGACTCCTAACAGGGTCTGACCCTTGACAAGGTCATTGTACTAATGCATTGTAATGACTGCTCCTAACAGGGAAACAAAACTTTAACAGGTTCAAAATACACAAGTGAAATTATTAGTGGGTATAAATTCCCACTGGGGTTTTTCCTTTTGCCAATGTTTCCCCATAATCATATCTAGTGTTATGTGTTATGGTTGTTTACTTTACAAGCTTTGATATTCAACTTAGCAATTAAGTTATTGAATTAAGTTTCAAGTATCAAGCAAGTATCAAAAATTAATATTGTAGAACACTGATTCACACCCCCCCCACCCTCTCAGTGTTCCCATTCCTAACAAATATACCTTACCCTTTAAAACTATATTACATAATATATACAATACTCTCACTACATGATTAATCTAAATAATAGTCAATATAATATTTTATACACATGTAACTACTAATGCTACCATTCTATTATTCATGAATTAAATAGATTAAATATCACATACACAATATCCTATAAATACTTCCACCATATACATTATTCATACTCTAATGTGATATACTCATATAAATACTGAATTTAACCATGAGTGCATAAATACAACCTTATATGTCTCATATAAATAGGTATACGTATATTATAATTATAATAATTAATATACCAATAAATAATTTATTTAGGCCAAGATATAATCATAATATAATATTGCACGTACCTAGATACCATAATAAATATAGTCCATAAGGTACATAAACAAAACATGTTCCAGAAGAGGTTATGACCCTCAAAACAACCAAAATATCAAGAAAAGTAAATTTGTAGACCATAGAGACAATCAAGCATAACCCCTTACTGAGCATAAAATCCCAAAATACAACATAGAAAACTGAACTGAAAATGATCCCAAGAAGACAACACATGAAATAAACAAATCATACAACCAAAATAAGGAACCACCAAGCATAATCCACCTCCATGCCCAAATAGGAGGGGAATCTAGGTTTAACACCCTGATACTAAAGGAACCCCAATGTTCCTAAATCAAATCACTGAATTTGATCACATAACCCAATGTAATCCAAAAACATGAATAGGACATTATCTATAAACATCAAAAAGTGACATGAAATACCACATCAATAAAATAAACATCTCTATTTCAGAATTCACAACTGTCTTTTCACTGCTCAAGAAGAAAACCAGACAACATCCTTTTTTATTCAAGAAAAAATAGCTTTCAAAATCATGAACCATCCAAGATAAGAACACACATCCATTTCCTAAACTCACCACTAGGTTATAAACCAAAAATATTGCATAATAGATCCATACCAATCCAAAAACTACAACACTATCACTTCCTGAATCACTAGAAAATAGTCTTTGATAAATCAACTAAAACTCACTCAAACCATAATGTGAACCTCTGAAACTTGATCAAGATCAAGTATAGACATCCCTCAACATATCTTCAATTGTGCAACATTTGATATTCAATACAGTAATCAAATCCAATCTAAACACTTTATTAAATAAACTAGGAACACTGTCCAAAATAAGAAAATATGTTGACATCAATGACAAAATATCAATGCCACCACATATATGCAATATACCTTAGAAATCTCCAACAGTTTGGACATAAGGCCTTTCAGTGAAAAAGTATAATGTATATGAATAGAATTGCTAAGAAATTCAAGGAACATTTCTATATTTACAATAGATATGGTCACAAAATGGTTGAATGTAGAATATATAACAATATGAGAAAGTATGGAACTGAAAGAATGGAGAAGAATGGTACAATTTGTTATAACTGTAATAGGACATAACATATTACAAAAAATTTCAAAAATATGGGAAAAAAGGATGATTTTTTGATGATTGCAAAAGACTCAAAATAATAAAACAAGATATATAATGAAGAATGTAGAAGGTTCTTCTAATGGTGGTCTATCATCCATTCCAAATGTTATTTCCTCCTCTATTAAATGAATCAAACTACAAGGTCTAATGAGGAGTTTTCATGAAAATATCTTTTCCCTCTCTAGGATAGATGTTGAGTTTCTCCTCATCATGAAAGTAAGTCTTGAAGGATTTCTTGGAGAAAAGATTCTTGTTTTTTTAGTTTGAAAAGGTGATTGTTCAATTCGGTAAATAATATATCATCTTTTTGGTGTTGTTAGAAATAATATATATCTAATTTTTTACAATCAATTTCTCAATTATGATATGGAGACTTTGAGAGTGAAAGACTAGAGCAAAGGATTGCAAAAGAGATTGTGAGATGGAGATGGGAAAGATGGTAAATATAAGTGATGTATCCAAACCTCTTCTCAATAATAATTTATTTGTTTTATCTGGTAAGGATTCATTTGGTGCTTTCTCTAATATTGACAAAAGGGTTATTCACAAGGAACATGTTTTTTGTTATATTTATGTTAATTTGGAAGGATATGATCTTGTAAAACTAAGTAAATTAAAATAAGATCATTTAGTCGAGGGTTTTCAATTTAAAAATGTTTATGCCAGGTTAGGACATAAGAGTTTGGACACTTGGAGTAATTTTTCAATGATTGAAGATGATTATGTTGTACAAATTGGATTGAGTAGAATACATGGAGAATATATCTAGTTAGATAAGTCTTATCAATCTATAAAAGATTCCCTAATAGTTGTGAGAGGACTATGTGCTATAGGTGATGTGTTGGTGTTAAAATTAGTTACTTTAATATTAATAAAGAGGTAAATAAATTGACTAGTATTATGTATAATGGAAGGGCCCCAAGAATTGACATTGTTATGGATTTGGGGGTCAAATATGTTACAATGAGAATATCATACAAAATCTAGTACATAAATTGAGAGGGTTCATGTGTAGCTATTGAATTTCATGTTTCTTACAAAATGCTTAAGGAGAGTGTTGATTATGATATTTGTGAGACAGTTGTGTGAAAAATTGAGGCTGATAAATGATGAACATTATCCATTTTGGTATGGTTCCTTAATTGCATGTCTAATTTTATACTTTTTAAAATATATACCAAAGTTTTGGAATGTAGATTGGAGAAATGATATAATTGTTGGGTCACAAATTAAGACTTACTTGGATAGTCTAGATAATAGTATTGTTGATTGTAGAAGATTATTTGATGAGTTGAATGATAGCTTGTGTTTGAGGAATCAGATTCTTCCTAAGGTTATTGACTAGCATATGGATGACATTGTCTTCTATGTTTATGAGGATCTCTACTACAAAGAAGAAGTTGTGCCTAGAATTGTTTGGGTAAATAAGTTGTTCTATGAATTTACTGAGGATGATTGTGTGATCATCATTAAAATATTGATCAAAATTCCAAAGTGTACTAATGCTATGATTGAGGTTGTGGCAGAACATTATGTTGATGTTGGTTAAAGAAAAGGTAAGGGTAAAAGGACAAGGAAAATGTCAATAGAGGCTTCATCCTCTGGTATACCATAGAAGAGAGTAAGAAGAATGTGTTTGGAGAGCTCCTTCACTTTGATAACTATTTATAGTGACAATGAAGAAGAACATAAATATATCAGTGAACTAAGGGAATTGCAAGTGTTGGTGTACATGGTGTTGCTGGTGAGGAGCATGTTGCTTCTCCTATCTCATCAGATAAAGATAATTTGTTAGTTGAAAAAGTCCTTACTATGCTAAGTTAGTCTAGAGGACTAAAGAATGTTAGAGGTATGTTCCATAATGTTACTCTTTATGATCAATACATTATTATAGAAGGGTTAGGAAAAAATGTAAGACAAAACAAAATAGTACTAAATGATCTTTTTGATGTGTGTCTTGAGGAAATTATTGAGCTCATGCAAGAAAATATGGCTGCTAATGTTTGTTGCTTTGAAGAGAATGATGTTATAGAAGAAAATTTGACTGATAAAATGATTGGAAAGTGAAGAAGGGCAAGTGCACCAAGATGGAGTGCAAGAAGGGGTGTATAAGTGGCCACTTTTTTTTTTCTGAAATCAGTTAAACCTGAACTTCAAAGAGAAATTGGAGGGTCTTGTACTCAAAATTAGAAGATGTGTAAAAAATAAGAACAGTAGTACTTTGAATCTAGTTTCTAAACTATTGAAGTTTTTTAAAAATGGATAATATTAAGAGGATCAAACCCTCCGCGTACAAAAAATTGTTCTTGATTTTTCAAAAAACATAACATAGTTGTTTTCTTGTGCTCAGCAAAAGATATAGTTACATTTAATATTTTGAAAAACCATTTGGTAGGATGGTAGGTAAGAGTGAGATATAAAAGTTGTGTATTTTTCATAATTTTTTATTGATTAATTTTTTTTAATGATTTTTTTAAGTGACCTCATCTTAAAAATCTGGTATTTTTTCCCACCCTAGGCATAAATTGCATCAAAATAATCGAAAATGCAAGCTTGTTTTTTTAAAAGTGTATAGATTCAAGTGTAGAATAGTGATATGTAATTTTTTTTGCAATTGGTTGAGTATATCAAAAGTTATTAAAAAATAGTAGACATGTTTGTGAGGCCTGTCAAGACACTGGTAAAGAAAATTAAATTTCACTATGTTAATATTGTCCAAAAATTGAAAACTTTATATGGTTAGAAAGATGAGAAGAAACGTGATGAGGATGAAGTTGAGAATTCATGTTGGAACATGAAAAAATGTGTAAAGGGACTAAAATGGAGGGAAAATGGGCTTTCAAGCCTTGGGGTCATTTAATAACCCCTTTTCCAAGCCTAAAATGCATAGGGATTTTTGTGTCCATCATAACCCACTCAGGATTTGAAAAGAAAAAGGGTACATTTCAAAATTTTCAAAACCCGTCTGTGTTCTAGAGATGTAAAAATAGGCAATTTATGTTTTATAGAGCACATACGGGTTATAAATAAATCAAAACATATGGTCCTAAATTAAGAATACACTAAATTTATGTATATAATAGATGGCTATGTTTATATATATGCATATCTATAATTTTACATACATACATACATACATAAATACATACATACATATATACATATATACACACACACACACACACACATATATACACATATATATCTATATTTTTATATACACACACATATATATAGACACACATACAGACACACACACACACACACACACACATATATATATATGTCTGTATAAATCTCTCTCTCTCTCTCTCCATCCCTACCTCCCTCCCCACCTCCCTCTCTCTTCCTATGCCCGTCTCTCCCTCCCTCCCTCCCTCCCTCCCAACCTCTCTCTCCCCTCCCTCCCTTCCTAGGTTCCTATTTTTACAAATTCTATACGAGTTATGGAAAATTAGAGGAAATTAAATATGTTCCTCATAACCTATATGGGTTATGAGGAAATTTTGGTTCTTCATAACCCACATGAGTTTTGGAGAACCCATATATTTTATTATTTTAATGAGGCTTGGGAAAGGCTCATTTTTCCCAAGCCTATAAATTTTGAATTTTAAATAACCCGAGTGGGTTATGAAAAAAATTGTTTTTTTTTTATGTGGCCACTTTTTTAAAACACCATCTTGGTGCACTTACCCAGAAAGGGGCAGCTAGATTTGATACAAGAAATAAAGTAGTTTAGAAGACATCAAATTTGTAGATTCTTTGTGTAGTTTTGGTGAGGATTGGTCGAAGGCATCAAAAAATTCAAAAAGGAAATGGACTCCATTGAGTCCTAATTAATTGACACTACAACAAAATTCAACATCTTCAAAGATATTTATGGAGGAGAAAAAAATAAAATAAAGGAGAGAAAGAGAGTTGAATATATTATCTTTTTATTTTATTTTAGAGAAGTTGTTCAAACAAAACTTAATTTTATGATGACAATACATGAGAGTGCCAAACATTTTGAAAGAGATATAGGAAATATTACATCTTTTGATGATATTTTGAACAAGATAATTGAAATTGAATGTCATAACTTGCACTACTAGGTTCTTTTAGGAATTATTGGAAGCTGACTATGGAGAACCTAAAGAAGAGGTTTAGAGAAATCTGGCCTAAGAATATTTAATTTCTCAATTATATGCTTTTCATTTTTTGGTAGGAGAAGGTTGATGATACAAGTTTTTGAAGTTTTGATTTTTGGCCATTGTCCTTGATGGAAAAGGGGGGAAAGGATAAGAAAATAATCATACCCAAGATTGTTTTGGTTATTGCAGTTAGGAGGAGTTGACGGTAATATCTTAATAAAATATTTTTTGGTGGTTGATTTCCATCAATGAAAAAAGGGGAGATTGTTAGAAATATATGTTTATCAGTTTATTGTTTGGTTTTCATTGATGTCAAACATTATGGTCTTGAGGTGTTAGAATTATTAGCTTTAACATTGTGGTCTAGAGGTATCTATTGAAGATAAGTTCTAGTATATCTGTAACTATAAGAAGATGGTTTTTATCAGTGATTTAGTGTTATATTCTTATGTTTGGAAGTCAATTTGGTTCGGATGTGTGTGATTATTCGGATGTGTGTGATTATGTGATAGAGATGTACAATTGCATATAATTTTTTTACAGTTGTAGATTAAAGTCCTACAATTGTGCTTTTTGAAATGCCTTTTCTCTATAAATGAAGGTTGAAGATATGTATATATATTTTATATTGTTTTCAAATCTTGGTCTTGCTTTTGGTGTTTCTTGGTGATATTAAAATAGTATTACCAAGTTTTGCAATTATGACCACTCTTTATTCTGGTCCAAAAATGTGTTGGTGGCTTTTGACATAGATTGTTGGCAAGTGATGTTACTCCTCAAGTGGCATGTGGATCTCACCATGGTGTTTGGAGGTCTAGATATAGTCAGAAAGTTAGGTGGTTCTTTGGCTAGTGTGTTTCTACACATTTTAGATGGAGAAGTTGTTCTAGTAATTTTAGATCTAGCATTGAGCTATGTTTTGCGTTCTCATGGTCCCCTCTCTCCTAGAGTGGATCATACTTCTTGATTTAGCTATGGGTTATATTATACATTTAATATTTATCTTTTATCCTGATGGGTTCATGATATGTGTGAACTATGCATTTAATGTTTATCTCTTAACTATTGGACTAACCACCAATGTCCCTCTTCAAGATTTGTGACATGGTTTAACAGCCTCATGTTTCTTCTATAAGTCTAGTGGCTATATTGGGAATTAACAAGTCAATCATTTTGTGCAATGACATCCACTAGTTGTAACAAGTGGTATCAAAGCTTGGTCACGTATTTGAATCCGCTCTGGTGACATTGAGGGGGGATTGTTGGACTAGCTGCCAACGTCCCCCTTCAAGATTCATGACATGGTTTAATAGCCTCATATGTCTTCTATAAGTCTAGTGGTTGTATTAGACATTAATAGGGTGATCTTTTGGTGCAGCAACAACAACTAATTGTAACATTAACTGGCTGGATCTTCTCTATGTTTTGGTCCAAATGCTTCTAGCATGGGACCTTATTACAATTTTTTGTTATCATGACCAAATTGTAACTTAAATTATAATATTATTTTGGTATGGTTGACCTTGTTGTAAAATCCAATGATCTATCTTGTATTTAAGAACAGTGGGTATTTTAGCAAAGGTGTATAGAAAAATTGTATGTGAAGAGGCAAAAAGTGAAAATCTATATGTAGAGTTTAAGAAGAGTGGGGTTTGGTTTATGAGGTTTTTATTTAGTGATAGAATCAAAGGAGAAAATATAGTAACATTGTGCTACTAAGGTTGATAGAGTTGTGCAGATCAACTGCATTATCAAGATAAATTATCTTTTATCTTTTGTGAAGAGTTCATTGTAACTTAGATAGTGTGTCTTGGGTGCACAAGTTCATTATGTATCTTGCTACTTGGGCAATGTGCCTTTGTATGCAAGTTCAAAGCAGTAAGCTCCCATCTATTTTGGTGGTGTATTGGTAGTGATCCTTTCTAGAGCGGTGAGCTCCTAAAATCATTGTAATCATACATACATACATACATACCTACATACCTGCGTACACACACACAGATATATAGATAGATAGATAGACAGTCTATCTATCTATCTATCTATCTATCTATCTATCTATCTATCTAGCTATCTACCTACCTACCTACCTACCTACCTACCTATCTACCTACCTACCTACCTACCTACCTACCTACCTACCTATCTATCTATCTACCTATCTATCTATCTACCTACCTACCTATCTACCTACCTACCTACGTACCTACCTACCTATCTACCTACCTACCTACCTACCTATCTATCTACCTATCTATCTATCTATCTATCTATCTATCTATCTATCTATGGCACCTACGTGGTGAGGGAGACTCGTCCCAGTCCTACTTGGCTAAGTAGGACTCGGTCGAGTCTAATGGGGATTTTAAATACCCCAACAAATTCCCAAAGCCCCTCATGTTCACATTGAGGGGCTAAGGATTGGCTACCGACGAGCAAAAATGTCCACTCGGCCAAGTTCCAGGTAGGGGACATTTTTTTTATATTTTTTAATTATTATTTTTTACATTTATATGCAAAAAAATGTCATTTTTTTACTTAGCATTATAATTTAAATATTATTGTTTTTCTATTTATGAAATCTATATTATTGATGAACTAAACGTAAATGTAAAATTATAACTTAGAAACATATTTACCTAAAAATGTACAAAATCAAAACATAAACTCAAAAGTTTAAAACTTAAACGTACAAACCTAAATCCTAGAAAAACATATATAATTTATGCAAAATGTAAACTGAAACCTAAAAACATGTAAATAGTACACAATACATAGTTAATTTAAACAATTTTTCAATAAAATTTATTTAAAATGATTACTTGAAATATAACTTATATATATATCCCACTGAGTTATTTTCCAAAATAAATATATATATTAAGAACATATAGATGTAAAATCCTTTACATATTTTTTTGACAAACAAAATTATACTTAAGACATAATAATACCTAATCTTAAGACATAATAGGACCCTTAAGACATAATAATATCTAATACCTACCCTTAAGACATTTAATAAGACCCTTAAGACCCAATACCTGACCTAATAGTGCCAATTAAAACATAATGGACTAGACTCTTACTGACCTAATAGGACCACTTAAGACTTAATTGGACTACTTAAGACTTAATTTAGTCCACCAAATAGGACCTATTAGGACCCTTAAGACCTAATAGGACCACTTAATACCTAATAGAACTTAATAGGACCAAATAGTCCACCCTTAAGACCTAATAAGACCTAATTAAGACCCTTAAGACCCAATATGACCCAATAAGACCCTTAAGACCTAATAGGACCCTTAAGACCCAATAGGACCTAATTAAGACCCTTAAGACGGGCATAAGACCCTTAAGACCCATGAACTCCTTTCCAGATATTTATATTTTCACCATTTCTTTTAGTATAGTTTATATAATGTTTTTCCCTCCCTAGAAATGGAAATTTACATTCAAACTCTAGTAAACTGATTTAAAATTTATCGAGCAAAATTATTGTCACATGAATCTAGACGTAGATTTTGGAAATTTGTATTAAATTCATTTTTCTCATGTGTGCTTTTAAATATGTACATAAATATGCATTCAAATTAGTAAATATGCGTGCATGAATTAGTTCTAGTACCATGATTGAATAAATATGTAAATGCATGAATTTAAATGTTTAAAAATATTTAATTTATATATGTAAATGCATTTGAAAATTATTTCATGTGCATTTGAAGTTTTAAATGTTTTCATGTTTACTTGAAGTATGTACACATGTAAATCATGTTATCTTTTTAATTTATTTTTAATTTATATATATATATATATATATATATATCAATTGATTTTCTAATGAATGTATGTATATGTGTATGTTCCTACTTGCAACAAGCATTTTTTATCTATCTAGATCTAGATATATATATTAAATTTGTGTGCACAACATTCATGGATTCTAGTGGTTCACATCATAGTGTCCATATTAGTGAGGAAACATGAGCTCCCTCAGACCAACAGGGTACCCAGGCCCCATAGATTAGAGATAGTCGTAGAGATGAGACTGTTGGCATTAAGTATGTTTGTCATTAGTGACAACACTTATTCAAACTCTAAGTGTTTACCGAGCAGACATGACAGTGTTTATCGAGTAGACAAGACAGTGTTTACTGAGCAGACAGGACAGTGTTTACCGAGTGATGAAATGAGAAGTGTTTACCAAGTGCCAGCATGGTAAATAGGGAATTTAGTTTCTACCGAGTGACACTATATCTACCGAGTCTCTAGTATATACTGAGTTTGAAACTACAACTAGGTGGTTAGTATGGACCGAGCCTCCACTTCTACCAAGAGCATGATGATGCTGAGTAACACAATGGATTTCAAGTATCAGAAAGTCACTGAGTTAGTTTGTAGTAATTGAGTAACTATATTTGGGATGACTCAGTAATATTTGTGTTAAGAGCTGACTTTGTAATTATTTTGTAATTGTTTTGGATTGATATATAAACAAAGTTTTGTATCATATCCAAGGTGTGAAGTAGCGAAGCATGAAAAAGAGAGAAAGGCAGAGATAAGCAAATTACAAAGGGCTACAGTAGTATAAGAAGCAGCACAGATCTATCCATCATAGAAGGTGATCAGTACATCAAAGAATCTCAATCAGCAAGTACAGTTGCAAGTATAAGATCTACTATTTCATCCTAACAGGTGAATCAGCTTAAAATCCTTTAACCAGGTAGAATTAACAGTCTTTGTAAAATCTCTTAACCGAGTGCATACTTTATTATATGTTTGTAAATCCTCTAACAAGGTGGACCTAGCAGTCCTTATTGCTCCTAACAGGGTAGATCATCAGAAGTGATCATTGTAAGCCTTAACCGACAAACTTTATACTGCAGTATTGAAGTTTTGTGGGTATCATCCCCACCCTAGTTTTACTTTCTATTTGGAAGGTTTCTGGATCACCAAATCTCTATGTTCAAAGTGTTATGAATGTTTTATTCTTTCTGTTACTCACACATGCAATCAGATTATCAATCTAATGTTATTTGAAATATGGTTAAGATCTGAATTTGTTAAAAGTTTTGAAGTTACTGATTCACCCCTCCCCTCTCAGTAACCTGGATAGTCTTGAATATTTCCAACAATTGGTATCAAACCTTTGTGGTTCTCAGGATAAAGTTTGACAGCTTGAGAAAAGATTCAGGACAATGGAGATATTCAAACTTAACAAAGTAATTGAGAATGAAAAGCTAGATCTGGAAATGGCCATAACTCAACTCAAGGAAGCAAGAGAGCATCTTTCCCAATCCCTAAAAAGAAGGAACTTGCAAATCAGATTAATGACCACCAATATGTTGAAGAAAATATTGAAGACTTTTTCCCTTCAAGTAGCTTAGATGAAGCAAACAATGCAATCAAAGAACTTCCAAAAAAGAGTGGATCTCTGCAAGAAGAGATAAGAAAATTGAAAAGAGAACAGGAAATTCAGTCAACAAGATTTTGTGAAATCTCGGAACAAAGAAACAAGATGAAAGATGAAATAGATGGAAAGAACAATGAAATCTAGAATCAAACCCTTCAGCTAGAAAACCTTATTGATCAAGTCTCCAATGCAAATGAAGAAATCTTGACTCTGAGATCAGAAAATGAAAATATAAGAGAGGAGTTGAGATCTGAAAAGCAAATCAATTTAAGATTGGTGAATGACTTAGACACTAAAAGGCAAATCAATGAGAGAATGTTGAAATCTCAAGAAGATATAAATTAGGTGTATGAATGAAACCTTCATAGGCAAAAAGGAAAAGCAGGACTTGGATACAAAGAGGAAGGTGAATCCTCCAAACAAGGTACTCAAAAGAATCAAAAACCCACTTGTAATCACTGTGGCAAAATTGGTCATACTTCAAACAAATGTTGGAGCAATGGAAAAGCACAATTCAATGGAAAATGCTACAATTGCAATCAGCATGGTCATAAAGCAAATGAATGCAAGGATAAACCAAGATTTAAAGGAAAATGTCACAAATGTAGCAAGCAAGGTCACAAGGCATCAGAATGCAGAACTAAAACACCCAATCCAGCAGAACAAATTATGAAAGCAATGTTTGGTTGGGATTACAACACTTGGTGTAGATGTCATTACTGTGGAGAATATGGGCACATTGGCATGAATTGTGTAAGACATCACTTGAGAAAAAGGGATAATACCATAAGATGTTATAAATGCACTAAGCTTGGTCACATAGCTAAAAACTGCATGAATTTAGGCAAAGTTGAAGATGAAAAGAAAGCAAAAGCAAATAGCATCAGGAAGAAAATGAGACAATAGTGGATTCCTAAACCTACCAAGCAAACCAGTCCAAGTAATGAAGTCACTCATGAAGAGAGTGGCTTTATAAACTCTAACTAAGTCTCCAAGAAAGCACTGGAACTGTATCTTCATAGACATATTCCAAACAGTTCCTGAACTGAAAGGAAGAAAGATCCAAATCAGTATGCAAGATACAATAGGATCACAAGAAGGTCGGTATCAGTTACCACTGAGCAAGTTCGGGAGTAACCTAATTTCATTTGGTTACCAAGTAAGGTCGGAGCAGTATGAATTCATATGTTCTCCGAGTTGTGGAATCTTCACCGAGCATTTAATGCATAGTGGATGACATTCTGTCGAATTCAATACCCTAATTCCTATGGAGCATTAATGACAAAATTTTAACAAAAAGCATGAAATCAAGTTCATTCTTCACCGCGAATATCAACATATTGAGCAGAGAAATTTCTAGTGCGATCAAGCGATACGAAGAAAAATTTTGCAGCAGAAATTTCTTTGAAGAATTTTTCTTTTTCGACCGAGCTACCATGGCATCATCCAGCACCAAAGTGAAGAAAGGTTCAGAAATGTTAGTTCAAGTAGAATGGAAAGTGCCAGATTTCAAACTCGTGCCCACGATTGCAAAAACCCTAGATCCGAGTGGAGCTCAATCTCAAATTCCTCCAAAGGTACTTCTTGTTAACGACATTCACAGTCATTTTAAAGGTACAATTCAAGAGCTTGGAACCTGTTGTTCATGATGAACTGTGTGTTGATGGTGTTCTCAAACCAGAACATAAACATTTGGAAGATAAGGGTTTGACACATATCACCCACTTGCCTCAGAGTTTCTAGATAAAATGGATTAGATATATCCTAAGCCGAGTGCACAAAGGTAAAATTTGGCTTGAGCAACCAGTGGAAATAACAAAGAAGATGATTCACCAAATCACTGATCTTCCCATGCTTGCCAAGGCTAAATCTACAAAAACCCTAGGTCGAGTAGAGTTGGAAAAGAAAACCCTAGCCGAATGGGATGGTAGAGGTATGAGAATAAATAGTATTACTAATGTAGAACTAAAATTTGGCACATATGTCATAGCTCACAAGATATACAGTTCAAGTCGACAGAATAGTGTTATGTGTGAAGCAGTTGTCCTAGCTTATAAAATTGTGAAGAACAATCTGTCATTTGACCTAGCAGATTTATTGTTGAAACAATTCAACAAGAATATGGAGAGCATTCAAACCTCAAAGAACAATCCATGTAAGTTTGGCTCGCTGTTGGTTTGTTTATTTTTCTATGCTCAAAAGTTTTTCCCATCTAAAGGCACGGTAAAATGGAGAAAGGATGTGCCTATTCTTTATCAGATAAATGAGTATATTGTAGAAATGGGTGAAAATTTTGTAAGCATAATGGATAAATATTTTGAATCTTTTAAAGAAAAGATGAATAATAGATTCCGGATTCCACTAAAGCTGGTGGAAGATTATAAAGATGATGTTTGTTTCATGGTTGATTGTGATAGAGTATACATTCAGATAGTAAGGCCTAGGATTGTATCGGTGAAACCTCTTCCTTATGAGGTAAACATTGATGAAACAAAGGATATAATTGAAGCCCTAGTAAATCAACCTATTGATCCAAAGGCTCCATACTTTGAAACATATGATGAAGCTAAAATAAGAATTGAGCTAAGCATAAAACTTACATAGGTGGTTAACAAAGGCAGAAAGAGGATGGCCAAGATGCAATCGAGCACACCTCTAATGTTAACCGAGGGCATAGGAGAGGATATTGTAGAAGAAGAAGAAAAGGATGAGAGTAAAGAAGAACTAGTGCCTGTAAAGAAGAAAGGAAAGGTAACTATCACCAAGGAACCCGAGCAACCCACTACAGTATTCACAAGGAAAAGATCAAGGGACAAGGCAGGTAAAGTCAATGATGATATAGTACTCAAAAGGCCTCCTCCCTCATTTGAACAAAAGATTAAGGATTTGAGAGAAGGATCTAGAATTGTAAATTTCAAATCTCTCAAATATGAAACAAGGTCACAGGCAGAGCAACAGGAAATTGAAGATGTTGTTATTAAGAAAATGGGAAAATGGAAGTACTCACCTGAGGATATGGCTTCTCAAATCCTAGGAGTTTTATTAAAACAAGTCAAGATGAGATGGTCCAATGCAAGGAAAACTGTCAAGGACATATATGCTCAAACCTTAAGACAGTTGATGCCAAGTTTGAAAAATGCTGAAATAAGTAAGGCATTGATAGAAAATGAGCGCAAGATGACACTAAAATTTAACAGTTGTTTGATTTTGATCAAGGATATAGAGTCAGTTGTGAAGAGTGCAAATTTTACTTGGAAAAACATCTATCATCTTCACAAACTAAGTACTGAAACTGTGATAATTAAAGATATTGAAGATGACAGTGATGAAGAAGAAGACGAAGCAGTTCAGATTGATAATGTTGAGATAGAAGAAGCCACCGATTAAGATAAGAAGAATTTTGAGGAAGATGATCCAGTTCGGATAGCTACAAAGGTAATTGCCTCACTTCCTCACTCTCCAGTAAAAATTACTACATCTAGCCCAAAGAAAACTTCAAGTGTGATTGTGACAACTCCCTCAGATACATCAAATGTCCAATCATCACTAGCATAGCTCAATGTATCAATGACAGAAGTGGCTACCACTTCATCTACCGAGCTTCAGCCTCCTTCTTCCATCGAGTTGCAGTCTTCAATACCTTCTTCAATTTTGAGTTTTTCAGCAGTAAGTACTTCAGATTCTACAGTTGTAAATACTTCAATTTTTTATTTATCAAGTATTCCAGTTAGCATCCCATCAGTCAGAAGTTTATCAGTTTTCACTACAAGTCCTACTATGTCTACAATAATTTCTACAATAAAGGCAATAAGTATAAAGACTCAACCGAGTACAAAATTTTTGAGTAAGAGTGTAGTAGAAGATATAGATTTAGATGAGGAGATAGAAATTCCCCAATTAGATTTTGCAAACCTCACAGTAGACCAAATGCAAATAGTTGGTGAACTCCTCCAAAAGAAAGCAAAGCAGAAGAAACTAAAAGAAGAAAGAGATAAGGAATATAAGATCATTGAGGATGCCAAGAACATTTTGGCAAAAACAATAGGTGTTGAAGTTGATTCCTCTCAACACATTTTGTTGTAGTTGGTAGAGGCAGTAAAAAAGTTCAACAAGGATTCCTCTGGATCAGATAAGTTGCTTGAGAAGGCTGAGAAGAAGTTTGAAAATAAAGTTCTTGAGCACATTGCTTAGCAAATAGCTATCAATCAGGCAGGGTTATCTTCAGTTTTGACTAGCATTGAGTCCTCCTATTCCAAGGTAACATCATTTTTTGTCAAAGTATGTAATGTTCCTGAGTTCTCAAAGGAAATTAAAGACAAAATAAATAAGATTGATGAGGATCTGAAGATCAGTGCACAGAAGTTGCAACTTGAACCTAGTTCAAGCTTTGCACATCATATGACAGTCAGATTCCTATCTGATAAGCAATCAGAGTTATTGAAAGAAGATGCAAGGATCATATCAACATTAATAGATATTCAAAACATGATCCTTCCCATCATGGATACAATGCAAAAGCATATTGCATACTCAAAAATATTGATCCATGACAATCAGTTTTCAATTGCAGATCACATGATTGAGTTCTCTGCAGAAGTCCAAGTTGCACTCCATACATGCAAGATTCTGCAAGAGAATTGGGATAGAACTCTAGCTGTAATGTTCCTAGTTCTCTAGTTAGTTTTCCTTTTAATTTCTAGCTGATAAACCTGCAAGACATGTTAGCATTTGTACATAATACATATATTCATGAAATAAAATATCTAAGGATTATAAACCATTAAGAATATACTATTCTACCCTTAATTAATTCCCTTCTTAAGGAGAGTCAGTAATCGGGTACTTAGCTCCTAGGGGAGGCTTCCTGGGGCTCTAATTGCACTTATGCAATATCGAACAGCACTCCACTAAGTACTGTCTTCTTACTGTACTTGCTTCTTAAGACCTTATGGATAATTGCCATGGATTTATCCATCCTTCCTAGGGAAGAGTTACCTCAACTCCTAGGCCTTATGGACACCCTCTCTGGGTATGTCCATCCTAGCATATGCATATGACTATCCTTCCAGAACGTCTGGCCTTCTGGGAAACTAAGTTCCCAGCCTTAATTCCTTATTTAGGAATTCCATAATTAAATGTGATTAAAAATAATGTCTTACATTAACATATTCTGCAAGTCCATAACATAAACACATATATATATATAAATATATATATACATATATATTTATATATATATATATATGTACTCTGAATGTGACATTCTATATAAACCAAATAACAAATATATATATATATATATAGTGATAAATGAATGTGCAATTTTATACCTGCAGATCGTAACTGAGGAAGCCTTTGTTTGTTCTTTATTCACCTTTCTTCCTTCGTAATTTCATCTGTTTCTATCTTCTCTTTTTTCCCCCATTCTCTTTTCCAGCGATATGCGACTAAATATGAAATGAGGAACCGTTCATCAAAAGTGGCATCCTTTCCATATCAAACGGTAAATACTTAATGGTTGGTTAGCAGTCGTATCCCTTGAAACATAACAATCTCTTCTTATACTTGGTCAACTAATTACATCTCATAATGATGATTAGCTTCATCCGCACCTATATCAGTGTTGTTCCGTATTATATTTGATAGTATCTGTATTATTGAATATTAATGTCAATATCATATTATCGTTATTGGTTAACTTATAATATTATATTTAATATTATGAGAGGCTGGGTCAATGTACAGAGCTTGGTATCTTAATAGATCATTTCATCCTTATTGTCATCGCTGGTCCTGTTACTAATGACGCGACAGTTCCAATACTTCTCTATGCAGCCAATGCCGATATTTTCTATGATCTGCCGATCTAGTAATTATTATCCTTATGATAATCCTTACTGTTTTGGAGACTCATAGTTGCCATCTCAGCTGTGACTCGGATCTCTCCAATGAATCTATGTTATTTAACTATTTATTATTATTATATTATTGTGTTAATATTTTAATAATAGATTATAATATTATCATGTGGTTAATAGTATTGTCATATTAACATAGTATTTATTAATAATATATTATTATTTATCTATTGATAATATATTATTATTTATTAATTGTTATTATATTAATATATTATTAATATGCATCCTTAATTTATGAATATATCATCACTTTATTATTAATATATAATATATTGATACATATATTATTATATCATATTATAATAATATTAATGTTCGATATATCAACTTTTATATTTTGATTATTATACATTCAAAATTATATTGATTAATGTATTATTATTTTATAAATTATATAATACATTAATTATTTTGCTTTAGAGATTCTACAAAATAAGATGAGGATATCGTCCAAAAGGTCTTCAAATAGAGGGACATGACACTAGCACTAATTGGAAAGGTGCATTCTAATTTTCTCTCACATTTTGGTATCTCCATCTAAAATATTTGTATATAAACCTTTGGCATTATTGTCAAAAAGGGGGAGAAAGTATATGAGAGAAATAGGAAATATGAGTATGAGGTGAAATAAGATATTTGTATATATATTGTATAAGGGAGACATGACATGTATATATAGCAGTATGACAAAGATAAATTTTTGAAAAATTAAAACCAGTATCAGCATGATTGTGTATATAAGTTTTGGGCAATAAGTGTTTTGTCACTAATGCCAAAGGGGGAGATTGTTGGCATTAAGTATGTTTGTCATTAGTGACAACACTTATTCAAACTCTAAGTGTTTACCGAGTAGACAGGACAATGTTTACTGAGCAGATAGGACAGTGTTTACCGAGCAGACAAGACAATGTTTACCGAGTAGACAGGACAGTGTTTACCAAGTGATGAAATGAGCAGTGTTTACCGAATGCCAGCATGGTAAATAGGGAATTCAGTTTCTACCGAGTGACACTATATCTACCGAGTCTCCAATATATACCGAGTTTGAAACTACAACCAAGTGGTTAGTATGGACCAAGCATCCACTTCTACCGAGAGCATGATGATGCCGAGTAACACAGTGGATGCTGAGTATCAGAAAGTCACCGAGTTAGTTTGCAGTAATCGAGTAACTATATTTGGGCTGACTCGGTAATATTTGTGTTAAGAGCTGACTTTGTAATTATTTTGTAATTGTTTTGGATTGATATATAAACAAAGTTTTGTATCATATCCAAGGTGTGAAGTAGCGAAGCATGAAAAAGAGAGAAAGGTAGAGATAAGTGAATTACAAAGGGCTACAATAGTATAAGAAGTAGCAAAGATCTATCCATCATAGAAGGTGATCAGTACATCAGAGAATCTCAATCAGCAAGTACAATTGCAAGTAAGAGATCTATTGTTTCATCCTAACAGGTGAATCAGCTTAAAATCTTTTAACTGAGTAGACTTAACAGTCTTTGTAAAATCTCTTAACCGAGTGCATACTTTATTGTATGTTTGTAAATCCTCTAACAAGGAGGACCTAGCAGTCCTTATGCTCCTAATAGGGCAGATCATCAGAAGTGATCATTGTAAGCCTTAACCAGCAAACTTTATACTGCAGTATTGAAGTTTTGTGGGTATCATCCCCACCCCAGTTTTACTTTCTATTTGGAAGGTTTCTGGGTCACCAAATCTCTATGTTCAAAGTGTTATGAATGTTTTATTCTTTTTGTTACTCACACATGTAGTCAGATTATCAATCTAATGTTATTTGAAATATGGTTAAGATCTAAATTTGTTAAAATTTTTGAAGTTACTGATTCACCCCTCCCCTCTCAATAACTTGGATAGTCTTGAATATTTCCAACAGAGACTATCTCTAGGATGCAGGCCGCTCTGACTGCATTAGAGCGGACACTGTAGAATAGTACTACTCTCCATAATAGGGAGAAATTGACATTTATACACACTAAGATCATGAGTATGATTTTGAAGGCTGAATCATACAATCCATATGATGATGTATTGATTGATACTTTTTAATATAGCCTCTCTAGCACTATCACAAGGATAGTGGGTTGGAGGACAGTTGATTCAGATGTTTCAGTCACTCAGGTTAAGAACATTTTTGGCACCCATTACATCGATAAGAGGGTGGTTCAAGCATATAGGGTCACAAAATGTACAGATGACTTAGTGGCCCCTTCTATATATCCTAGATGGTTGGCATCTCATCATATGTGGCCCCAAAAGGATGAGGTGCCACTATATTTCTGCAAACAATTGTTTGCATAATTTCATTTGGGCTACGATGTTGACTACATTGATTTACCTCCACATGTTGGTCAGGGTTGGGGGAGATATCAGGATAAGTGTAGAAGACCTGATATACCACCGATTGGTGGGTCAAAACCTTTTGGTTCTTCCAAAAGGTTTGCAGACCTACACTAGAGCTAGGCAGGTTGCAGCTAAGGACACACGTTTAGATATATATTCTAGCATTTTCACCATCACGACTTAGGTCGAGGATTTTTCATCTGATCATGTGGGTAGGTTCATTCTTTGATCACAGATGAGTGCAGGTGTGTCACCTTCTAGTCCATTTTATGACCCATGTATCAGATTTGATCTTCCTACTCCAGATGAGATAGGATGACTACCAGAGGATCGCATGTGTGAGATTAGCTCTATGTTAGTGAGTGATCTCCTGGCTGCTTACCAGAGGATTTCTACATTGCATGGGATTGAGACATGTGATATGCATACTTTTAGTGGAGTAGGACAGTGTCGTAGATCCTCTATAGGCAGTGGTTAATGACAGAGCTCAGATACAAAGGGAGGTACCTCTAGATAGAGTGTGGATGATCTTACACTGCCTCCATAGAATACACAAGCTACGACCTCATGATTTCAAAGTGGATTCTTAGATTTTCTTATGGATGATGCCATTGATCCTGATGTGGTATCCTTTCACTCTTTTGAGTTATCCAACCTTGGATGTGCATTACAGCAGGTAAGAAACTGGATTTAATTTCAATTTATATAGATATATGTACATATAGTTCTATATTTAAATTTAAATTTATTTAAACTTGGTACAAGACATTGCGATGGTTACAGCATATGGAGATTTAGAGGAGCCTGTTGATCTGATTCATCATGATACAAAGGTACAAAATAATTTAAAAATTGAATTTTATAATTTATTTGATGAGTTTTTAAATCTATACATTTTAATTTAAGCTCAAGACATTATATATATGTATAAATTTATTTATAAATTATTATATGTATTTACATTTACAGACTCAGGTCCAGCAGGACGAGGATCCACATAGGCCCATACATCTAGCACATGATGGCGATCATCGACGTAGTTGATGTGTTCATAGATTTAGATCTATGGCATTGATTTTGATCTAGAGTACACATGTACTAGAGAATATGTATGTTACGTTGATCTCTATATATGTTTTACATTGATCTAGATATATGTTTTACATTCATATATAGACATTTGTACATTAATATATATATATATATATATATATATATATATTTGTACGTTGATCTATTTACATTCATACATGTTTGGATTTTGTGATATAGACATTTGCATTGATGTACATGTTTGATTTTTGTGATATATAGACATTTACATTGATATGTACGTGCATGTTTTGTGCGTTGATCTATTTGTACATTGATACATGTTTGGATTTTGTGATATAGACATTTACATTTCAATCTGTACATGTTTTATTTGTTATACATGTTGAAAATATGAACTAATCTATATCCATTTACATTGATGTCTACATGTTTGATTTTTGTGTATCTATGTACATATCTAATTGAAGCCAAAAATTAATTGATCTAACTGATGTTCTATCTAATATTGATCTAAATTAATCTTGAGCTAAATTAAAAATATGACCCCTTAAGCCCTATTATAAACCTTTAAGCCCTATCTAGATCAATTAATTGAATACTAATTAATCAATCTTACTGAACAATCTTTAATCAATTGAAAGTTTAAATCAATCTTTAAAACCTAACTTTAAAATTAATCTTTAATTGATGTTCAATATTTAATCAATCTTAGAAATTCAATCTATAGGTAGAATCAATATAATTTATTTACTTAATATAGATCCTTAAGACATAACATGACCTAATAAGACCCCTTAAGATCCCTTAAGACCTTTAACATGGCTCCTTAAGACCTAACATGACCTAATAGGACTCTTTAAGACCTAACATGACCTAATAGGACCATTTAAGACCTAACATGACTAATATTACCTAAAAGGACCCCTTAAGACCCTTAAGACCTAAGATGACCCCTTATGACCTAAAGTGGCCCCTTAATACCTAACATGACCTAATAGGACCCCTTAAGACCTAACATGACCTAATAGGACCCCTTAAGACCTATTAAGACCTAAGATGACCCCTTAACACCTAACATGACCCCTTAAGACCTAACATGACCTAATAGGATCCCTTAAGACCTAACATGACCCCTAAAGACCCTTAAGACCTAACATGACCTAATAGGAACCCTTAAGACCTAACATAACCCCTTAAGACCCTTGTATCATCTTAAAATGGAAGCACTTCCATGTTAAGAGAATTTAGTCCTCCGAGTAAGTGGTTTGGGGTCATGTTAAGCACCTTGATTGGGTCTTTTCATGTATTTGGCTTTCTCCCCATTTTCCATTTCTTCTCCGCACTTGATTCCTTCATTCTAGGTGAAATTAGGGTTAAGATCTTAAGGACTTTCCTGATTTTCCTTCTTCTATGGTTCTATTTTCTAGGTAGGATTTAGAAAGGAGACCTCCTATTCCATCATCATATCAAGAAAAGTATTTTCTATCTATTCTTGACACTAGGTCTTGTTTAGATATCAATTTTTAAGTTCCTGGCACCCCTGGAACTCTTGTTGCAGAATCTGGCAAAGTTAGGGTTTGAGGTCAAAGTCAACCTCAACCCTGGCTAGGTCAGGGTCGACCTCGACCCTGACTAGGTCAGAGTCAACCTCGACCTTGACCTCTTCTTGCTAGGATTTCAAAGTTTCATTTGCCAAAAATTTATCTTTCTGGATAATTATTTCCTGCTTTCGGGTCGGCTGTTTCGGGCTCCGAAATGGTAAATCCTTTAATGGTATTTAATAAAGGTATATTTTCTAAAGGTGAGGACCTAATTGGGATTTAATTCTCCAAAGTGGGCCATCTAGAGGAGTGTGCCCTAGTTCACTATAAAAGGAGGCCTTCCTCTCTCATTTGAACATCCACACTCAAGCAATTTCATGAGCAAGTTCTCAAGTGCAAGCAAGTCTTCAAGCATTCAAGTGTTCAAGCATTCATCCATCAAGGAGTTCCATTGTTAGCTATTGAAGGATTCAATCTCCTTGGAGCCCCCTTGAAGATCCATCCTTCTCCATTCATTCAAACCTTCTCATATGCAAAGATCAAATCAAGATTGGTGTTGAAGATCAAAATACCATTGATTCGAGACATCCTACATTCATTGAAGCATTCTTACTTGTGGATTTGAGGATTCGAATCCTTTGCAAGGACTTCAACATAAGCAAGGTGATTTGTTTCAATTACTTTGTTTATGCACAATACAATTTCAATTCAATTTCAAGGTTAATTCCTAAATTGGGGTTTGACTAAGGTAAACCCCCCATACAACCAAAAACCCCCCCATTTTCTTGTAGGTACAGGTGTGAAATCTCAGATCTGAGAGCGAATTTGGATACCCTTTTTGGTAATCTTTCAGGATCTACGAACAGAATCAGAATCAGACTTCAAATAAATAATGTGGTCTTTGACCTTTTAAAAGGTCAAAGTCAACCTATGTGAATTTGGAGAAAATATTTCTGGGTTTTGTCTGCCTCGGCATTTTTAGTCTAGAACAAGTGACAGAATCTTCAGAAAGCTCATACAGAAGCCAGAATTTAGCATTTTCCAGATCTTCCCTAATTCAAGGTTTGTATTTGCACTTCAATTATTTTAGATTTCAAGCTTAATCCAACTATAGGAAAGTATAGGGTTTCTCTCTCTTTTTCATATTCTTCATAGATTGATTTGATTGTGTATTAACCTCTTGGTTGATCAAATTGGATCTCTCTTTTGGAAATTTGGATTCAGGAGTGAATCTTACATTTTTCCCACACACATACACAAATAGAGGTGATTCCAAATTACATATATTCAACCCTTAAGACCTAAAATGACCCCTTAAGACCTAACATGACCTAATAGGACCCCGTAAGACCTAACATGACCCCTTAAGACCCTTAAGACCTAACATGACCCCTTATGACCTAGCATGACCTAATAAGACACCTTAAGACCTAACATGACCCCTTAAGACCCTTAAGACCTAAGATGACCCCTTAGGACCTAATGTGACCCCTTAAGACCTAACATGACCTAATAGGACCCCTTAGGACCTAACATGACCCCTTAAGACCTAATAAGACCCTTTAAGACCTAACATGACCTAATAAGACCTAATAAGACCCCTTAAGACCTAATATGACCCCTTAAGACCTAACATGACTAATAAGACCTAATAGGACCCCTTAAGACATAACATGACCTAATAGGACCTCTTAAGACCTAACATGACCTAATAGGACACCTTAAGACCCTTAAGACCTAACATGACCTAATAGGACCCCTTAAGACCCCTTATGACCTAACATGACCTAATAGGACCCCTTAAGACCTAACATGACCTAATAGGACCCTTTAAGACCTAACATCACTAATATTACCTAATAGGACCCCTTAATACCTAATATGACCCCTTAAAACCTAACATGACTGATACGACCTAATATGTCCCCTTAAGACCTAATATGACCCCTTAAGACCTAACATGACCTAATAAAACCTAATAGGACCCCTTAAGACCTAATATGACCCCTTAAGCCCTAACATGACTAATAAGACCTAATAGGACCCCTTAAGACCTAATATGACCCCTTAAGACCTAACATGACTAATAAGACCTAATAGGACCCCTTAAGACCAAACATCACTAATATTACCTAATAGGACCCCTTAAGACCTAATATGACCCCTTAAGACCTAACATGACTAATAAGACCTAATAAAACCCATTAAGACCTAATATGACCCATTAAGACCTAACATGACCTAATAAGACCTAATAAGACACCTTAAGACCTAATATGACCCCTTAAGACCTAACATGACTAATAAGACCTAAAAGGACCCCTTAAGACCTAACATGACCTAATAGGACCCCTTAAGACCTAACACGACCTAATAGGATGCCTTAAGACCTAACATGACCCCTTGAGACCCTTAAGACCTAAGATGACCCCTTAAGACCTAATGTGACCCCTTAAGACCTAACATGACCTAATAGGACCCTTAAGACCTAACATGACCCCTGAAGACCCTTAAGACCTAACACAACCCCATAAGACCTAACATGACCTAATATGACTCCTTAAGACCTAACATGACCCCTTAAGACTCTTAAGACCAAACATGACCCCTTAAGACTCTTAAGACCTAACATGACCTAATAGGACCCCTTAAGACCTAACATGACCTAATATGACCCCTTAAGACTCTTAAGAGCTAACATGACCTAATAGGATGCCTTAAGACCCCTTAAGACCTAACATGACTCCTTAAGACCTAACATGACCTAATAGGACCCCTTAAGACCTAACATGACCTAATAGGACCCTTTAAGACCTACCATCACTAATATTACCTAATAGGATCCCTTAAGACCTAATATGACCCCTTAAGACCTAACACGAATAATAAGACCTAATAGGACCCCTTAAAACCAAACATGACCTAATAAGACCTAATATGACCCCTTAAGACCTAACATGACTAATAAGACCTAATAGGACCCCTTAAGATCTAACATGACCTAATAGGACACCTTAAGACCTAACATGACCTAATAGGACCCCTTAAGACCTAACATGACCTAATAGGACCCCTTAAGACCTAACATGACCAAATAGGACCCTTTAAGACCTAACATCACTAATATTACCTAATAGGACCCCTTAAGACCTAATATGACCTCTTAAGACCTTACATGACTAATAAGACCTAATAGGACCCCTTTAGACCTAATATGACCCCTTAAGACCTAACATGACCTAATAAGACCTAATATGACCACTTAAGACATAACATGACTAATAAGACCTAATAGGACCCCTTAAGACCTAATATGACCCCTTAAGACATAACATGACTAATAAGACCTAATAGGACCCCTTAAGACCTAATATGACCCCTGAAGACCTAACATGACTAATAAGACCTAATAGGACACCTTAAGACCTAACCTAACCTAATAGGACCCCTTAAGACCCCTTAAGACCTAACATGACCTAATAGGACCCCTTAAGACCTAACATGACCTAATAGGACCCTTTAAGACCTAACATCACTAATATTACGTAATAGGACCCCTTAAGACCTAATATGACCCTTTAAGACCTAACATGACTAATAAGACCTAATAGGACCCCTTAAGACCTAATATGACCCCTTAAGACCTAACATGACCTAATAAGACCTAATAGAACCCCTTAAGACCTAATATGACTCCTTAAGACCTAGCATCACAAATAAGACCTAATAGGACCCCTTAAGACCTAACATGACCTAATAAGACCTAATAGGACCCCTTAAGACCTAAAATGACTAATAAGACCTAACATGACCTAATAAGACCCTTTAAGACCTAACATCACTAATATAACCTAATAGGACCCCTTAAGACCCTTAAGACCTAAGATGACCCCTTAATACCTAACATGACTAATATTACCTAATAGGTCCCCTTAAGACTTAAGATGACCCCTTAAGACCTAACATGACCCCTTAAGACCTAACATGACCTAATAGGACCCCTTAAGACCTAATTAAGATCCATGGATGAGGCCATTGATCCTGATGCGGTAACCTAGAACATGACCTAATAGGACCCCTTAAGACCTAATTAAGACATAATAGAGGTGATCAATCTATTCTAATCAATTGAAAAAAAATCAATCTAATTTCAATTTAAACTCAATTTACCTAGAATCAATCTAATCAATTTAATATATCTAGAGTGAAATTATTCTTCATCTAGAATCTTGATCTATTCTAACCAATTGAAAAAAGTATTGAAAGTTCTAATTGAAATTAAAATTCAAGTAGAAAGTATTGAAAGTTCTAGAATCAATTAAAATTCAATTTACCTATCTAATCAATCTAATAAATTTAGAAATATAGACTGGAAAAGGTATTTATTGAACTCACTTGGTCTAATCAATTAAAATTCAATTTAGGTTTAATCAATATAAATTCAATCTAATCATAAATTTCAAATCAAATTTATAGTTTGTAAGTTTCAAATAGGATTTTTAAGTATGCACAAATTAAAATCCTTCAACCTAAAGCTCCTGATACATGTAGTTTGGATCCTCTCTATCCTTTATTATCTCCAAAAAAATTTCATGGTCTTTAATAGGCAACTTCCACTTTTGGTTTCCACATGACCCTTTTTTGGGCATAGTTTCAAACTGTAATTTTGTCGCTATAACCAAGTGACTATAATGTAGAACTCTCTATCCAAGCATGTATTCAATAAATTGAACTTCATTTTTGTTGATCTTAACTTGTTGATAATAGGTGTCTTCAATAATAACCGAACCGGTCAGATATTGTTGTCCATCGCCATCAACAATTTCTTCAGGAAACTTCTATTTTTCATTGGTGCATCTTAGTAGATAATAATCTACATCTTTTGCATTCCCAGGATCCGTAACCACATAAAAAATATCACCTATACAATTTATATTTATGTACAAGTTTGTTATAAACCTCAAGAATATAAAAAACATATATATAGAAACATGCACATGTATGTAACTAGAAATCAGAAATACACACCTGGGTGGTCCCATAATAGTGTGTCCCACTTTTTGGCCAACTTTGACACAGAGATCAACATTTTGAGAAAAAAACTCACTTTCGAACACCTGTTGGCACAAAACTATTAGGAATTTGAAGATGATTTAAAATAGAGTCTTTTAGAATTTTATTTCTAGTTTCTAAATATATTTGTTAAAAAAAAATTAAAATTCATTAAAAGTTATTTTTCCTTCTCCTTCGAAAAGTGGTTTGTGTGAAAAAATTGTGTTTTTAAGGAGTTGTTGTCACTTAGATCAACATAATTATAACGATGTAATTATTTCAAGATTATATTTGTAACTTCAATATATAAATGATGGAATTGGTTTCATTCATTTTGGGTCAATATTGCGTAGTTTATTAAGTTCTAAAGTGACAGTAACTGTAATTTAGACATAAGGTCACTTGGATCACTCTAACTTTATTTGTGTATATCGAAATTCATTTTTTCTTTTTTTTTATAGAAAGGTAACACAAATACTCTTTTCCTACATGTTTTTCATAATTTTGTTTTTATAATTTACTATTTTTCCCAAAGTCTTGAAGAGACAGGTTGTTGAATGACCAAACAACCTATGTTTAGTTAAAGTAATATTTAAAAGTGATAATGAACTCAATATGTATTAAAATTATATTCATTAGAAAGATTTTTATCAGTATTACCTTACTACATAGATAGTTTTTCCAAATGGATTCATTTGATCAGCCAAAAAATTAAGTCAAAGTGATTTTCTATCAGCATTTTAATAGGTGCGAAGGAGAGTCCATTGTAGGTATGTGACACAGGGGCCAGGAAGATTCAAGTAGATTTGACTCAACTTGAATCAATAAAAAAGCCCCGCTCAGAGTTACACACTAAAGAAATATATAATTTACATGAACAATGAAAACACAATGTATATGAGGCAAGGCAACTAGCAACCAAACTGGTGTGATTAAAATAAATCAGTCAACATGCCCGACTGTGAGGCCTTCCAGGTTATGGTCATATACAAAGAAATTATGAAATCAGAATATCAACTTGCATCCTATCTTTGTCTCCAATGATGTATCTTGATAATGATCATTTTTACTCTTCTACATCAACCTAGACTCCTTATATAGCCAGCTAAGCCACAAGTCGGCCAGCCAGGCATTTAATTACATTATAGGTCCAACCTGGAAGAGTAAACCAAACTAAAGAAATAATGAAAAAAACTTGATGAGAGGTTACACTTAGGTCCACACATGACCCAAGAACATAATCTTAACTTAGCAAGATCCCATTTCATCATACGAAAACGCGCAAGATGAAAAACTCCACGTTTCACGTGAAACTAGCTAAAAATTGATACCCAAGGAAAACAGTGATAACTCCCAACTCATGATGAATTAGGATTTGTGGTCTTAGGTGAAGATAGAATTTTAGGTCCTCTTTAAGGCCCTAAGACCTAAAAGGATGATTCAAGGATCAATAGCTACACGACACGTAATCAGCACACAAAAAATAAGAAAATATGACTCCAACAGCAAGGTAAAACAACACTAACTTCGACACGATCCATCCAATCCTTATGTGCTCATAGGAGAAGGTTCCAAAATAGGTCCTCAACATCTTGTTAGATTTTCATAAAATCAAAACAAAAACTATAATGATTATAATGCAAACAAAATATAGGTATAGAAAACTGGAAATGTTTTTGGTTGATGCAAGATTTCTCAAGGACCCAAGATGCTCCTGCATCAGAAACCTGGGGTAAATAAAGAACTAATTTCCCCATCAAGCATTGCTCATATTATAACTTGAATCATAAATATCCAACTCATCCTGTGTAATCTATGAACTATCTTCAACTGGCTTTTCTTTCCACTGAACTAGGTATTCCATGTAGTCTTTTCCTCTTGTACTCTTGCTCACTCTGCTATTCAAGATCTTCTAAATGTTGTCTCTGTCCTTCTTAGAATAATTTAGATTATCTCACATATCATCAGTTGATTCAAAGTATTCAAAGATATCATAAATATTGAATATAGGTGATATATCCGTGTCCTCTAGTAATTCCACTTCATAAGCATTTCCATTGTCAAACTTCTTCATAATCTTACAAGGTCCAAAGTTCTTCATTTTAGCTGTAAGATATAAAATATGGATGGGATCCTAGAAGAATGGTTTTCACATAAAAGAAACCCCAAAACCAATATTTTACACATACATTTGAATTATAAGGGGATGGAATGTAAATATGGAAATGCTAATATTGAAATGAAGAAATAAAGGTACTTACCTCCGAAAAGAATCGACTGAAAACCCTGTCAAACAGTCTTAGAAAATGTTGATTTTCACATTCATCAATCAAAACTTTGAGATCTACAAAACCCAGAAATCTTTTTCTTTTCTGAGCCAGGTCAAACTTGACCTCAGGATCAGGGCACAATCTTACCCCCCACTGAAGGTCGACCTTGACGCAACTGCTCCGACAAAAATCTTGTTCGCGGATCCTAAAAGTTCAGTGAAAAGGGTATCCATATTTGCACTTTAATTCACCATCCCTCACTTGTACCTGCAAGAAAAATGGTTTTGTTTTTTTGGGGGGAGGGGTTTACCTTAGTCAAACCCTAATTTAGGAATTAACCTTGAAATTGAATTGAAATTGCAGAGATAAACAAATTAAATCGAACAATTCACCTTGCTTAGTTGAAATCCTTGTGGAGGATTCAAATCCTTGAATCCAGAAGTATGGATGCTCCAAATGAATGTATAATTGAATGTAGGATGTCTCTAATCAATTGTCTTTAGATCTTAAACACCAATCTTGAATGGATCTTGAAATAGCAAGAGGCTTGGATGAATGTGGATGGATAAATCTTCAACAAGAGGGCTCCATAGAGATTGAATCCTTCAATGGCTAAAAATAGATCTCCTTGATGAATTGGATGCTTGAATGCTTGAAGTCTTGAATGCTTGAATGCTTGATCTTCTTGCTTGAGAGCTTGAGAGATTGCTTGATGAGATGGAGAAAATGAGACAGGGAGGTTTCCTTTTATAGTGATCTAGGGCACAAACTTCTAGAGAGGCCACATAGAAAACAATAATTAAGGGTCCATGACACAAAACTCTAGAGAGGTGCACATGGAGGGGAAATTAAATTAAAGTCTTGACACAAAACTCTAGAAGGTGACCACCCTTAATATAGAAATAAAAATAATTATTTAAGAGCCTCGTCACAAAATTTGAGGTAAGGCCAAACCCAAAGTTAATTTGAGCATTAGGCACAAAACTGGAGAAAGGATAATCTCTAATAATAAATTAGGAATCATATACAAATATTGAGAAAGGTCCACACCAAATATTAATTTGAGAATTTGACACTTAACCCGAGAAATAGTGGCCTCAAAGACGGAAAAGACAAGATTTTGATGAAACCCCAAAATTGAAACCTAACACTGAGGATCCTGAACCCTAGGGTCAAGGTTGACGTTGACTTTGACCTAGGTCAGAGTCAAGGTCGACCTTGAACCTGAGGTAAAGAATCTCAGGTTTGCAATTTAGGATGCCATAATTATGTCAGGAAGAAGAGGAAAATGGGGCAAAATAGGGGAAAAAGCCAAATCCAAGTCAAATACCCATTCAAGGCATTCAATATGACCCCAAACCACTTACTTGGAGGGCTAAATGTTCTTAACATAGAAGTGCTTCCATTTTAAGATGATACATTGAGCCCCCACTTTAGCAAGAGTATGGACTCAATGCAAACTCTTGGTAAAGGAGATCACAAAGGAAAAGATAATATTATTGAAATCAAAGGGACAAAGGAATCCTCAAGCCCCTAGGGACTCAAGTCTTCGTCAACTCCAAGATTGCAATAAGAGAGACATCATTAGAAAAAAGAGAAAAAAAAGGAATTGAGGAGTGACTAGCTCGCCCAGTAAGATGTGTGTATCTCACTGTGAACCATAAAAAGGATAAGATGGCCCACCAAGAAAGCACTTGATAGTCACCCTATAAAGTTGTGCACCTTCTGGTGGCTTTGTGCATGTATGTAGTGCATCTTCTGATGGCTTTTATAAAGTACCCATGGATCCATATCCTCATATCACCATAGAATACCTTTGTAAAATGTGTGTCTCTTCAGGATTTAGCAACTTATGTGCATTACCTTCAGAGGATTTAGCATATTTGAAATTGGAAATGCATGTCTCTTCAAGATTTAGCAACTTATGTGCATTACCTTCCAAGGATTTAGCATATTTGAAATTGGAAATGCATGTCTCTTCAGGATTTAGCAACTTATGTGTGTTACCTTCTAAGATTTAGCATGCTGCAAAACAAAAGGTTAGAACAAAAATACATAATATAGAATGAGGGAGGCCATATATATGCCCCCCTCCTTAAGATGGAAAAAAACATACTATTTTGACATGTTAAGGAAAGAAAAAGAACAAGGATAAAGCCTTCTTCAACATCAAGACAATATCCATAGACAACACCTAGTCCAAGCCAAGAAGGTCACAGCTCCTATGAGGCCTTGGAAGAGATGAATGCAAAGAGATATTATGCAAGAAGTGAAAAAGTAACCCTTGCGAGGGATAGCACACTATTCAGCTTCCAAGGTGAGATATTTATCAACCATGGAAACCCAATATCAAACAATGAAAGAGGTTGTGATCAAGGAGAGAGATCCTCAATGCAAACCAAAATATTCATGTATGATTGGATATCACATAATAGATAGATATTGCTTAACCAAGGGAAAAGTGGATCCCGAAAAGATAGAAAAAGAAGGAGATGACATCCTTGCCCCCAAAGTGTAGGAAAAAGGATGGAAGGGGACCTATTATATCGCTCACAATACTATACCAGACAACAAGCCCCCAAGGACTAGGATAACACTGTTTACATAATGTGGAGCTCCATAATAGGAACATAAATGTTATTTAGAGAAAACAGGATTGAAATACAACTCATTTTCACATGATATATAAATAACCTTATTATCGATGAGCTTCCTAATCTTATAATGTAAAGCTTGACATTCATTAGTAGAGTAATCATGAAATCTATGATACAAACAAAAAGGAAGAGTCTTTAAGTGTGGACTATGTTTCATTTTGCGTTTAGGTCTAGTAATCATCTTAGCACGAAGGAGTTTAGGCAAAAGAACTTCTTGGTCAAATTCCTTCATAGGTTCATCATGTTTTGAGGAGTTATTTGAGATGTTGTTAACATTGATTTGTTGTTGAGTATTAAATCCCAATCCATAAGAATGCTCATGCCCCCCATTCTGTAAGGGCATTTGAATTCCCTATTTATGCTTACCACATCCTTGACCATTAAATCCTTGTTTAACTAGGAAATGATAACGAGGACCATAACAAGAAGCCATATCAAAAGGAATCAATGGAACTTTAGTAGTGACTATGTCATCATTAGTAGGCTTGATAGATTCATTGTGGGTAGAAGCAGTGATAAAGATATTACGAAGGGAATTAGAAGTAGAAGCAAAAACATGTTGTTCAAACTCTCTTTGTGGCTTCATAAAATCAAGATTAGAAACTTTATACTCTCCAATAAAGGTAGGATTAAAATCCAAGGTTCCCCAATCATCATCAAGAAGAACATTAGAGGAAGAATGATTACTATTAAGAATATGAGTATTGTGGGTTTGAATATTCAAACAAGGATTAGGCGCATCTTCCGCATGAAGTGTATACATCATGTTGTTATGTATAAACTCGACTTTACAATGAAGGGTGGAAGGAACAACATGCATCTCATTCAACCAAGGTCTATCCAAAAGAAGGTTATAATTGAGAGGTCCAGGCATAACATGAATAGGTTTATTTAGGATGATCTAACCTACTTTGATAGGTAAGTTAATGATGCCTAAAGTGTTCTTAGCAATGTTTTAAAGCCACACATAGGAACATTGTCAGGTTGAATAGTTGAAAGATTGGCTTTAATCACTTTGAGCATGTCCATGCTACAAACATTTGTTAGAATAATTGAGAGGGGGGTGAATCAGTTATCCACAGTCCCAAATACAAAATGTATATCCAAAAACAATTTAAACAAATTTCTACAACTCGGTAACATAGAATAGTAAACTTTCTATGCTTTTACCGATTACTAGTTAATAACTTATAGTAACTACTGATCAAATCAAATATGAAACATGTAAAGTATGATATCCAACAATCATCACAATCAACACATAACACAAAATTTTTAACGTGGAAACCTTGTAAAGGGAAAAACCACCTGGGACCGAAAACCCAAAATATTGTTCACTCTTCTGAAGTGAGCTCGGTGAAGGGCCAACCCTATTAAAGGTTACAAAACACACTGTAAGGTGTGACCTTGTTATAGGATTTAACACTAACAATTGTCGTCCAACCAACATTCACTATGGGGTTGACAAGATAACAAATGTGCATTCTATGAATGACATTACAAGACTTTCTAGTCTACTTGGTTAAGAGATTTATCTGATTACAATGGTTAAACTGTATAAATAGGTGATTTGATTACAATACAACTTCTTTTGCAGATGTATAGATCTATATTATGCTCATACAAATCCTCTAATCAATATATCAGTTCTATTCAACAATATTCAGTAAATTACTGTCTCTCAGTTATAGCTTTCTTATGCTCGGTAATCTCTGCAGTTTGGTTCTCCTTAACCAGTTTGATCAGGCATGCATGAAGCTTGTTCACACGATATCTCTGTAGTTATCTTTTCTCCAGCATAAGTTTCTCAATTAAACCCTAGTCTCTTAAATAGACAAGTAAACTATTTTCTTCTCATCCATCAGATTTTGCCGCTTAAACCTTCCTCAACTGATGTGTTAGTAACACGTTTCAATTTTGTCCTTTAGATCTTCCTTGAATTTTGCTAGTTGTTGATCTTATAACAAACTTTATCTTTACACTTTGATTACGAGGTGCTTTCCAACTCATCAATTTTGTTGGCTAAACTAATCATTTAGTTCTTTTGTCCATTCTCAGTTAACAAAGAAATGCATCAGTGAACACAAGCTCGGTTTATACTATGCTCGGTATACACTACACTGCTCAGTGTATATTGGAATGCTTCATTAAATGACCACACTGCTTTATAAAAAATTTCTCCCAACTTCATATCAAATTAATGCAACATAATAAAGTCAACAATATGAAGTCATAGACTCATCAATAAGTTACCAAAAGTATTCCTTATTCTCATCTGTCATAACCATCTTCCTCAATGTAGATATCTCGATTCTTCATCTTTTCTCTCCTCTTTACAAATGTGTAGATGTTTGCAACTCCATGATAAGTACTGTCAAAACTAGTTGACATCAATGACAACATATAGACTGATTCAATTATCTTACATAATAGTTTAGTGCTCGGTGATCTCTAATCACTTGAAGTTCTTCAATCAGGTTCTTAATCAGTTGTAGCTCATCAATCTCTCCCTTTGGCATTGATGGAAACTCAAGCAATATGAAGTATACCATACACATACCAAACATGTATTCTAAAACTCTACAAGAAAATGTTGTAGCTAGGTAAGCTCTCCCTTAGCTTAATATGTTTAATCACTACGTTACATGACAACATTGCAATTGTAGACTTTCCTCTGTGGATATGATCTTTCTAGTTCTCAAATTGTCTCTCCCTTTCATTTCGGATCTCTCTCCCTTTGATAGATGTTCCAGTATTCTCCTTGATTGTCATATTTTTTATCTCTCCCTTTGACAACAATGCCAAAGAAAAACATAAACCATATAGCTCTTGTAATAGCCAATTAACTCATTGTTGTTCAGTTCCTATACAGAGTATCCTTGTATACTGATTTGCAATTCTTTGTTCTGGTTCCTCAAATCTTTCACAACCTTAGACATATATCCAAAGTGTGAACTATGTTGCATCAACATGAATGATCTTCTGATAAGATTAGGCTGATGCAACCCCCAGATTACATTAGGGACTGGTAGATAGGGGATGAACCCCAAGTCTAGTCCTCAAATATTCAAAAGTTTCCCTCGATAGAGGCTTTGTGAAAATATCAACAAGTTGTTCTTTTGATGTAACATAATCCAATCTAACTTTCTTCTTTTGTACTTGTTCTCTTAAGTAGTGATATTTGATAGATATGTGCTTTGTTTTTTAGTGCATCACTGGATTCTTTGAAATATTAATTACACTAGTGTTGTTACAATATATAATCACCATATCAATGATTACCTCATTCATACATTCCAACACTTTCTTGATGTAAGCAATATTTGAACAGTTTGTAGCAACAACAACATACTCTGCTTTGGTAGTGGACTTAGAAATATAAGGTTGTTTCTTACTTGTCCATGTAACAAGTCTTTCACCAAATAAAAATGCTCCTTCGGTGGTACTTTTCTTGGCATCTATATTTCCAGCCCAGTCAGCGTCGATGTAGACTTTGAGTTCAAACTTGCCTTCCTTTGGATACCATAAACCATAATCTTCTATTTTCTTTAGGTATCTCACGATTCTCTTTGTAGCAACCATGTGTGACTCCCTAGGATTTGCAAAAAATCTAGCTACAATTCCCACAACATGTGCTATATCTGGTCTACTATGTACTACATACATTAACTTACCAATCATTGATCGGTATAGTGTCTGGTTTGCCTCTATATTTTCATCATCTTTGGTCAGTTTACAGCCTATGACCATTGGTGTTCCAACTGGTTTAGCATCTTCCATGCCAAATGTTCTCAGTACTTCCTTTATATACTTGGATTGTGTGATGAATATTCCATCACTTTGCTGAATAACCTGCAAGCCTAGAAAGAACTTAATCTCTCCAAACATAGACATTTCAAACTCTTGTCTCATCTCATTAGAAAATGATTTATAGATTTGATCTTGTGCTCCAAAAATAATATCATCCACAAATATTTTAGCAATTAGAATAGTATCATCAGTATCTCCTTTCATATACAAATTTTTGTTCTCACTAGTTCTAAAAAATCCAATACTTAACAAATAAGTATGCAGCCTTTCATACCAGGCTCTCGGTGCTTGCTTCAAACCATATAAATATTTATGTAATCTACATACCATATCTTTCTTGTCTAGATCAATGAACCCTTATGGTTGTTCTATATAGACTTCTTCTTCTAGTATCCCATTCAGAAAAGCAGATTTAAGGTCCATTTGATAGATTTTGAACTTTTTGTGTGCAGCATATGCAAGTAACATTCTAACTCCTTCTAATCTAGCAACAGGTGCAAAAGTTTCACCATAATCTATTCCTTCTTCCTATGCATATCCCTTACATACTAATCTAGCTTTGTTTCTTGTAACCTCTCCATTCTCATTAAGTTTGCTTCTGAATATCCATTTAGTACCGATAACATTCTTATCCTTAGGTCTAGATACTAAAGTCCATGTCTTTTTTTTCTCTATCTGTTCTATCTCTTCATTCATTGCATTTACCCATTCATCATTTTCCAGTGCAACATTTACATTCTTTGGTTCATATTCACAAACTAAGCATGTACCTTGTCTCAACTTACTTCTTGTCATCATGCCATCTTGTTTGTCACCAATGATTTGGTTCTCAGGGTGATGTCTTCTGACAAATCTTATGAGTATCTGATCTCTTCTTTCTTGTTCATCCTGTTCAGGTTCATTTTCTTTCTCGGTAGGTCCTTCCTGCTCTTTGGTTTCTCTTTCCCATTCCTCGGTGTTGTTTTCCTACTGACCGGTTGTCACTATCTGCGGCTTCGGTAGATACTCTGGTTGTTCAATGTATGTGAATCTACTATAGTCTTCCAGTTCCTTTGTGCTTTCTTCTACATTCTTGTCATCAAACTCATCAACCCTGACATTAGCACTTTCAATCATTTTATTAATAACTTTATTTAGACACTTGTATGCTTTTATTTTAGTGGAATATCCAAGAAATATCCCTTCATCACCTTTTGAGTCAAATATTCCATTTATATCATCTTTCATAATAAAGCATTTACTTCCAAAAATTTTGAAATAACTTACAGTGGGTTTGTGACCAAGCCATAACTCACAGAGTGTTTTGTTAGTGTCCTTCAGTTGTACTCGGTTCAAAACATAAATAGTTGTGCTAACTACCTCTCTCTAGTATGTTTGAGAAACATTTTTCTCTATCATCAGTGTCCTTGCGCAATCAACAATTGACCTATTCCTCCTTTTAGCAATTCCATTCCATTGAGGTGTTCTTAGTATAGAGACCTATCTCTTTATACCATGCTCATTACAATAGTTAGTAAGGGCCTGTTTGGTAGTGGACCATTTCCAGCATTTGCCTGGAATTGGCGTTTGTTATTGCCCATTTCGTCAAATTCTCAATTTGGCAGTGCAATATGAAAATGGAATAGGAATGTGTTAATGCTCATTTTGGTTCAAAATGAGCATTAACATCTTCCATCTGAAAAGGTGGAATTGGCATTTGAGGGCCAAATTCCACTTTTGTAACTCCCGTTTTATAATGTCGGGTCTGTGGGCAAAATAAATTTTGTTTTGGCATCCGCGTTGTTTTTGGTGTCTGCATTCATTTTTTAGGCATTTCATCACCATTCTTCACAGCGAAGGCATTTATCCGGCATTCTTCATAGCAAAGTGAAGGCATTCTTCACTCTACAAAGAGGACATCGAAGGCATTTCATGGCATTCTTCACACTACAAAGGAATTCTTCTTTAATCTGGTATGCACATAAGTATTTTTGGGTATAGGGTTTTCAGTTTTCATTCGAAGTAATTTATCTTGTTCGTTGTTTCAGTTTTGCAAGTTCATTTTCTGCAAGCAACAACTTTAAATAATACTGCTAAAGTTTCATGGTCGTTGTATGTATGTTAGCTAGGTTTTATGTTAATCCATTTTACTATTAGTGAGAATTTTCAAGTTCATATTCACTGTAAATTTGGTTAGTTTGCAATAGGTTATATTCTAGGTTTTTCTTTTAGCGGCATTTTTAGCAGTATTTTGGGGGTTTTGGCGGGCATTGTCATAATCATTAGACTCACTCACAGACAGAGATGTTGATAAAAAAAAACATGATTTGTTATCTTCTATCAAAAGTGCTCCAATCAAGAGGCCCCTCTAACGTACTGATTTATTTCCTTGTTGTAATTTGTCGATTCTCATATTTGGGAAAATGGGAGAGTTTATCATAAGATAGCTCCAACTGTAAGATACCCAAGAAGGTTATGATTCAAAAAATGCTAAAGCAGAGCATATACAGTGAGTTAGAGAAGCTAATAACTGAAACACCAAATTATACGACTTGCAAGAAGAGCTTTTTCTGAGAAAACAAATTTTGGGCACAAGGGCTTTGTCTTGACAACAGTTCTTCAAACAACACACCATGCATCCAAATCATACAACAATTAAATTACCCGAGTTAGAAAAATCAACGCAATGGGAAAGTGGGTCATAGTTATGTGAAATTAATCAGCCTTTCATTTTAAATTTATTTTGAAGGAAGCAAACCCAACTGTTTTCAATTTAACCTTAAAAATCAATAGAAGGTGTTCATTCAACAAAGTTTACAATTTCATTACTACTGCAATCTATCATTAACACTTGAATTTGATGGTACTCACCTTAGTTTTTGTAGTACAAAGGAAAATAATCTGTGTAATTGTGGGATGTTTATCCTCTTCCTCTTCTTCTTTATATAGGAATAGGGTGGCACCTCCAATAGTTCTTGCATCATTTTTAATATATTTTCTTTAAGTATCACAAGATACAAGAGTTCTTAGGTTTGAGTCTAGCCAGAGATAAGATCTATGAGAGTATAAATTTTCATAAAACTCAACTGAAACCATATATATAATATTTTCTATTGTAATCTGCCAATTCTCATATTTGTGGCCCACTTTTATACTCTCATAGATCCTATCTCTGGCTAGACTCAAACCTAGGAACTCTTGTATCTTGTATGCATAATAAGTTCTTTTACCACAGAGCCACTAACTATTGATAGGGTTTGGAATGTGGATTGCTAGACCAACATTCAAGAAAAATAAAAGGCATGACATTTCCTCTGAATTTACCACTTTTTTCTATTTAACAATCCATTTTTCTCAAATATGGTTGGGGATTAAGATTTGGGTTTTTCTTACACCTCTCTCAAGTCAAATTTAAGTGCTTCAGGGTCCTAATCTGACTGTTAAGTTGAATTTTCCATGGACCAGTTAAGAATCAAATTTAAGACCTAGTGTTATGCATGATATGGTTTCTCTACCAACAGAAATAAACAAAGCTAAGACATGTCTAATCTTTGTATTGACTATGATAGATCATGAATGTTAACTCAGGTTGTCTCTAGGATTTTTTTAACAGAATTTTTTATACATGCATTTTTAAGGCATGAGATATGAACGTAACTTACCATCGCCTATTCATATCTTGATTGAGTTTTGGAGTTTCTTGGATGGATATTGTTCTAGAATATCATGTATGTTGCTCAGATAAGATATACACCGTTTGAGTGATCTTTTTCATTTTTATTTTGAAAATAATAGGTAATGAAGGGTGATAAGCCAATTTTAGATTTGTAGATGATGTAAAATATTGAGTGAGTTTTTTTGGATAGAGGATTATATATAATTTACAAAGAACTTCTAGCTATCTGATATGGGGGAGTATGAGTCTTTAGATTGGAACCTCCTCCACTGAAAACCAAAGACTGAATTAATGAAACATCTCATTTCCAACTACTGGATTGGTATCCTATATATAGTTTAGTATACACATGGCCCAACATCATTGTTGGAAATGAGTCACATCTGAACCAAATAAGGGCTAGTCCTATAAGGGGTTGGTAGCTCAGTGGTAGAGCACTCCAGTAGAAAATAGAAGGTCCTAAATTCAAGCCTTAACTAGTCCATGAAAACTTAATAGTCATCCACAAGGCCATAAATCTGTACTTACATGACCAAAAATCCTAATCTGGCTATCATATTGAACTAGAGCCCAGGAACTCTTATGGGCACTATAGTTATTACCTCTGAGCTACTAATTCTTGATATTGTGGGGAATGGGAATTGCTTGATCAACACATAAACAATCATCTCACTTCTAAGCCCATGATGGATTTTGGTTTTCTCCAACAGCCCATTCAACCCTCATTTTTGTGCTTCTCATCCCAATCTGACTGAGATGTTTAATACTACATAAGCCAACTAGTCCCAATCTGATTGAGATGTTTAATATTACATAAGCCAACTACCAGTCAAACTTAAGACCTACTATAACCACAACAGATGATCTTCTAGTTCTAAGCTACTAGCCCTTGATTATGACTATTGGACCAATGCTTACAAATAAGAAAGTAAAGTCTTTGTACTGACTATGATGTCAATGGAGATTTAATTTTAGGTGTTCTAACTAAATTCCAACATAGTATAGATTGCCTAGAGACATGCTTTTCAGCTTCAATAGTTAGGTTGCAAGTGCTGCTAAATTGTACTTTTGCCTAGGAAAATCCCAAAAACTAAATCTTGAAAAAATAATTTGGCAAGATTCATAAGCATTACTGGATGTGGTTGAGCTTTTATACAAATGACATGTTTTTTCATTGCTTTTAGATTTTCTTATAATTATACTTTTTGTAAATGTTATAGGCTATCACATTCAGTAGCTCTTTGGAATATCAGTGTCCAATAAGATCTGTATTAACCACTATTAAGTTTTCTAAATATACCTTTTTAAAGTGATGAGATCAATGGGTAGGTTAGTAGAGAAGCTAGTGAAGCAAAAGTAGAGGAGATTTTTAGATCATCAAGAAGAACATTACCTCCCATTAAAAATCTACAGAGTAAAAACACATGAAATTGTGAATTTCAAACTAAGTTGTCATTACCCTCTGCCCTCTGGTTAGAAGAGGAAAGTTTTTTTTAAAAAAACTTAGGACAAGCTTCCATTGGAAGCAAGGAGAAAATGGGGATAAAGAGGAATATGGTGTTGGAATGTGTATTGTGATTATTGACATCAAGTAAGACAGAAAGAGTTTGTGTGAGGCATAATCCACAGAAGGGAATAATAGTGTTTCTGAGAAAATTTGAGTTTCACTTTCAGATCTCAATCTATGATTTGTGATCAGAATGAGGAAAATCAAGTACCTTAAAATATGAAGACTGCTGAGTTAGTTTAATAACTAAGCCATGATAGACTAGGTCAGATATTCATGTGCACCCTGGATCTAAAATTTGATAAGAAAACACTAAAACGGGTTTGATCCAATGGAACAATATAACTTCCAATAGAAAACTTATCCACACATTAATGACAAAGTTATCCATATATTAAAGACATAGTTTGCTAATTTTGATTATCTTCTTATCAGTTGGTATGAGTTTTCCACAATTCAGATAGTATTGAGAAGACCATTTCTGAAATATTGACACTTAAAAAATGGTGTTTTGGATCACATTCAATGATTTATTATCAAAAGGAGGAGAGTATAGAATGTATTCCAGACATAATCTGATTCAAATACAGACACTACCTAATTCAAATACATATAGTGTACATGGTTGATTTCAAAAGCAATCTTCTCAATAGACTCTCATTGCC
Organism: Chamaecyparis obtusa; assembly: GCA_027943335.1. Classification (NCBI taxonomy): domain Eukaryota; kingdom Viridiplantae; phylum Streptophyta; class Pinopsida; order Cupressales; family Cupressaceae; genus Chamaecyparis; species Chamaecyparis obtusa. The sequence goes on from BSBK01002686.1 coordinate 571,302, forward strand.
TATCAGATGCTCCATTGTCCCAAATTATAAGACAGAAAAATTATAGAAACTGGCATTCATAGCATGCATAAATTATAGCCATACCCTTCTGGTACAGGGTAGCTCAAATACCCTAAACAATTTATCAAATTTATTGTAAGTTTCATGGGAGGGAGCTTTAGATGCTTAAAAAACTCACACAATGGGAGGGAGCTTTATATGATAAAAAGCATGTTTATCCCATTACCATGTTGCCATGAAAATGTGATTCAATTAATCTACATCCATCTAAATTATATACATGATGTAATTAATCAAGGCTAGCCATGAAACTATATTCCCTGTAATCTAAAGTTCATTTCAATGATCTTTTTATAAAACATGATTAATAATATTACATACTTATATAAATGTATATGTGTCTATATAAGAACCATATATTACATACTTATATAAATGTATATGTGCCTGTGACTGTCGATTTTGTATCTAAAATCTTCTTCGCCATGTACTTTTAAGGGATGGATCTTATCAACAATATAAACATTCAAGGACTCATTTGTAGGAAGGTCAGAAAAGATCGTATTCATGCACTTATTATTGCTATCCTTGGAGTAGAAAAATCAATGTCTGTGCTTGAAGGTAGGCAAACAAAGCATAAGGAAAGAAGTGATGGAAGTCATTTTTATAAACGCATTATTCATTCGAGTGAGGTGCATTGTCACGACCAAATTTGCATGAGTCCAACAACCTTCTTTCAGCTAGCCAATCTTGTAAGGCAAAAAGGAAGCCTATCAGATACGATGAGCATAACGTTAGAAGAAAAATTAGTCATGTTCCTCCACACCCTTGGCCACAATCTGAGGAATCGTAAGATTGCCCACAACTTTGGTCACTCTGGAGAGACAGTAAGTCGATACTTCCACAAGGCCTTGACGATTGTCTTAGCACTCCATGTGGATTATCTCATACCACCTGGGCCAAACACTCCTCCTGAAATTAGTGGGAAGGAGCATTTCGATCCTTACTTCAAGGTAAACCCCCTAGCGCTAAAAATTTCTTTGCTTAGTGATAATCTTATTATTGTGTCTTTCTTGATTGTAGTTTTTCTTTCTATAGGATTGTGTTGGAGCAATTGATGGAACCCATATACTAGTCATTGTCGATGTTGACTTACAGGGTAAATATCAGGATAGAAAAGGGAACTTGTGACAAAATGTTATGGCTGTCTCTTCTTTTGATTATAAATTTCAATATGTTCTTGCTGGTTGGGAAGGGTCTACTGCAGATAGTCATCTTCTAGCTTCAGCTCTTAGTAGAGCTGATCCACTTGTAGTTCCCCCTGGTATGCCATTTCACACCATATTTTTACTGAAGAAAATGATAAATGTTTGACGGTGTCAATGTTTCACAGTTTAACAATATATGTTATTTTGTAGGAAAATATTATTTAGTCGATGCTGGATATCCAAATGTACCAGGATTTCTTGCACCTAACCGATGTACACATTACCACCTGAAGGAGTTTTCAAGAGAAAACCCTATAAACAGCCCACAAGAGTTGTTTAACCACCGACACTCCTCTCTTAGAAATGCAATAGAGCGTACATTTGGCATTTTGAAGCAGCATTTTCCTATCCTGAGGCATGCAATGTCTTATCCAATCACGACACAAGCACATATTGTTTTGGCATGTTGCATACTACACAACTTCATTACTATAGAGGATGGTGTTCCATCCAAAGTGGTTATTGAAGAGGACGAGGATCATGATGGGATAAATGTACCAATACTCGAGACATATGGGTTGAGTCAGCGTGATAGGGATGATTGGGGGAACTTTAGAGATGATATAGCAAGTAGGATGTGGGAAGACTATAGACGTAGAGATTAGTTGTAGTTTTACAAAACCTTTCTTTGTTCTTTAATGTGCTTTCATTCCTAACTGGTTATTGTCTATGCCTCTTGAATTTGTAAGCCTTGTTGCATTACGAAATATAAATCATATTGTTGTAATGTTGATGCTCAAAACATGTGTTCTCATAGTTTACATTTACAATATTCTTTGAAAGAAATGAAGCCTATATATGATTTTTACCTCTGATTTCTCTTTGATTAACATTCATGTCTGTATTTTGTTTGACACTTTTTCTTTTAAATGGGGATTGAGAGAACGGTAATTTGGCAACAAAATGAACACTGAATCAATGTTCATTCTATTGTACAATGAATCAGTATTGTAATTATATATGGTCTACTATGTTCATACAGTTGTACTATATACTGAATCAGTGTGCAACAGAATGTACATTGAATCAGTGTTCATTCTGTTGCACACTGAATCAATATTGTAATTATATATGGTCTACTATGTTCATACAGTTGTCCTATATACTGAATCAGTGTGCAACATATAATAATAAAGTACATCCTCTCTTTTTTACTAAATTGTAATGAGAGGAAGAATGATCAAAAAAATTTATAACATAATTTATGAAGTTGTGTAACATGTTCAAAAAAATGATCATGGGAGAGTACAAGTTATCTAACATATTTGAACTTTGGATTACAAAGATATTATCATTGTTGATTTGAAAATCACATCAAGTGGTCAGTTACGGGTCACTTGTCTAAACTTGATATGAATAAAGGTTTGATAATTAGATGGATAATCCATGAATTATATTTGAGCATTACTCCAGGAGGTTTCCCCATTGAAGAGGCCAGCAATATATTGTAATGTGAGCCTGTCATTTCAACAAAATGTTATTCCTGTGTTCTCATCTACAGCATATATTTTTTGTGTTTCTGCTATTGGAATTATTGTGGGTCATTAATTAATTAAAAGCATTGTGCAAACCTGAACTAATCACATAATGTTGGATCCCTAGAGAGCTTAGATGCAGAGGTGAGTCATGCAAACAGAACCTATGTGAACCTTGTGGTGTACTAATTCTTTTATGTCTAGCAGTGGCTGTTGTCATGGTCCGTACATGTTAAAGTTGAACATAATTAAATTTGTCTTCCCAAAAAAAAAGTGTTGCATTGAAATTGAGATTTCCTTTGGTTAGTTTGGATGAGCATTTCAATGTAGCTCTTTAATACATATTGGTGCAAATATGGTGCAATGCATATGATACATGGCACTCGACATGATAAGAGAGAGTTTAGATAAGTCCTTCGATGTAGGATGTGGACCTATCCTTCCTCCAGACCAATTAACCATTACCAAGCTTGGTTTGTCATATAATCACCTATTTGGCATAGTTGTGCATGGCTTGCTATGTGCTTTTCTTTAATCTAAGAAAACCATTGAGTAACACCATATGTCAATAAAAATGTGGAAAAATAGTTGAGATAGACAAATCAGTGATCTTAAACAAGTAGACCATAGTAGACTGTGTGAACATAGTAGACCATATATACATGCATACTTAGCTACATGCAAATGAGAATGGATAATAAAGAAATATATTACATATTACTGGATATCATGCATAAATGCAATATTTTAGATTATATGCCACTGTTGTATTACTATTTCTTTAATATCCATTCTCATTTGCATGTAACTAATGATTGCATACAACAGGTGGTGTAGGTGATGTCCTTCATAGATCTGATGATGAGCATGGACGCTGAGGTTCAAGTAAGCCAATGAACTTCTTCCTCCAAGAAGGTTGTGTGGACAAGAGAGATGGAATGAAAGTTCCTAAACTTGCTCCATGATCAAGTTCACCTAGGAAGGAAAGGCGAAGGGGGCTTCAAAAAAGAAGCTTGGACAGCCATTGAGAGGAAGTTCAAAGCTGAGATGAACCTTAATTTGTCAAAGGAAAATTTCAAAAATAATCTTAAAGGATGGAAGCAAGGTTTTAGAGTCATGAGAGAGTTGAAGAATATGAGTGGGTTTGCATGGAATGAAGCTACTCAAAGTGTGGATGCTAATGACATGGTGTGGGAGGAGCTTCTAAAGGTGACATGTTGTTTTGAATATGTTGGTCTTAGCAATATTGCCTTCTTATTAAGTTAGATAGAAGACAAAGATCTAATTCATTCATCATGGCAACATGTAGAGAAAAGAATTCAAAAGTGCCAAAGTGTACAAGAGACAACCCTTCTAGTACTACAATGACCTAGCCATCATTGTAGGTAATGACATAGTTGAAGGTATCGCTGCTACTACTACACAAGAGATAGAAGAAGGGCTCAATATGGATGGGCCTGCCTACGTGGATTATGATGAGGATGTCCCTATGAGTACACCTCTTAAAACTACACCTGATTTGGATGATGAATTATATCATTCCAATCAATCGACTGCAAGTGATCATCCAAATCCTTCAACATCATCACCATGGAGGGGAAAGAGGAAGAAGGCAACCATGACTGGTTTGATGGATGTGCTTTGTGAAACTATGAAAAGAATAGAAGAGGACTTCTGTGCACCTCTTGTCTCAAAGTGGACAGTTTTGAATCAAATTATGTCTTGGTAAATGTCTATGAGGCTCTCAAAAGCATCCCTGATTTGACTCAACAAAGTATGCTAAAAGCATATGACACCTTCATGGCTGATAAAGATAGAGCCAAAGGGTTCTTGCAAATGAATGAAGATGAGAGGGTGCAGTATATTGCCATGAAGTTTGGAGACCTCTAGCTACTTTTTTTTTTTCATTTTAAAGTATTGTTACTTAAACATTGACAGACCTCTAGATACTTGTCTTATCAACACCATACATTGTTTTTGTTTATCAACTTCTGCACTATATATGCTCTAGTATATTTTTCTGCTATTTCAGCCATGATGATATTGTTTTTACTATTATTTCATGCTATTTCAGCCATGATGATATTGTTTTTATTGTTATTTCATGCTATTTCAGCCATGATGATATTGTTTTTACTGTTATTTCATGCTATTTCAGCCATGATGATATTATTTTTATTGTTATTTCATGCTATTTCAGCCATGCTGATATTGTTTTTACTGTTATTTCATGCTATTTTAGCCATGATGATATTGTTTTTACTATTATTTCATGCTATTTCAGCCATGATGATATTGTTTTTACTGTTATTTCATGCATTATGATATTTATCTGCTATTTCAGCCATGATGATATTGTTTTTACTAGTACTTCATGATTATAAATGGAATACACCAAGGAGTAACACATGATGAAGATCAATTATAGCGATAATGCTATTTCAAATATGATGATATTGTTTTTACTGTTATTTCATGCATTATGATAGTTTTCTCCTATTTTTGCTATGATGATATTGTTTTTACTGTTATTTGATGATTATAAATGAAATACACCAAGGAGTAACACATGATGAAGATGAGCTCATAATTGTGATATTGTTTTTACTGTTATTTCATGATTGTGAATGTAGCTATGCCTTTAGATGAGATCATAAACTAAGCCCAATGCATATATAGTCTTCTTAGGCTGGATGTAGCTATGTTGTGAAGAATGGCGGAGACAAAAACAATGCGGACACCAAACCAACTATATTTTAGCCCGTAGACCCAACGAGACATTATAAAATAGGAGTTACAAAAGTGGAATTTGGCCCTCAAATTCCAATTCCACCTTTTCAATTTGGCACTATGTGGAATCAATGTTTAACTTACAATATATAGTACAATTGTATGAACATAGTAGACCATATATAATTACAATACTGATTCAATGTCCTGTAGTGTTCATTCTGTCTTGAGCAATTGAATCAATGTCTTGTAGTGTTCATTCTGTTGTACACTGAATCAGTATTGTAATTATATATGGTCTACTATGTTCATACAGTTGTACTATATACTGATCCATTGTGCAATAGAATGAACAATACAAGACACTGATTCAGTTGCTCAAGATAGAATGATGATAAGTGGTATTCTTGAGCAACTGAATCAGTGTGCAATAGAATGAACATTGATTCATTGTTCATTTTGTTGCACACTGATTCAGTATATAGTACAACTGTAGGAACATAGTAGACCATATATAATTACAATAATGATTCAGTGAGCAATAGAATGAACACTGATTCCGTGTTCATTCTGTTGCACATTGATTCAGTATATAATATAAATATATGAACATAGTAGACCATATATAATTACAATACTGATTCAATGTCCTGTAGTGTTCATTCTGTCTTGAGAAACTGAATTAGTGTCTTGTAGTGTTCATTCTATTGCACACTGAATCAGTATTGTAATTATATATGGTCTACTATGTTCATATAGTTGTATTATATACTGATTCAGTGTGCAACAAAATGAACAATACAAGACACTGATTCAGTTGCTCAAGACAGAATGATGATAAGTGGTATTCTTGAGAATGAATTTCTCTCCACTGTGCTTCTACAACTATAATGTGCCCAAGCCCTTCTACTTAAACTAGTGTAGAGAGACAACTTAACTCATAATTGTAATTTAAAGTTTGGCTTGTCAATTATGCCTAAGAAGACTATATATGCATTGGGCTTAGTTTATGACAGTGGTAGCTCGGAGAATCTGGTGAGATTAGAATACATGGTTTGTTGTTGTAGCAATTCACAAAAACTACAAGTTGGAGTAGTTTTTTAAAATAGTACTCCATCTTGTACAAATTTTGTACATTGCTCCAACACCTACTTTTATGGTTGCCATCTTATATACAATCTATATTTTTTATGACTACACATATTTCTGATGTTACTCCTTGGTGTATTACATTTATTACGGGAACTTTGCACGGTGTGTCTTCACACCACCATTTCATTATTGGATTTTGTTCTTCCCCATCTTCTATGTACAAGTATAGATGTGTTATTAGATCCTTTCAGTTTCAAATAGAAAGTCTCTTTAATCAACCATGGATTGTTAGAGTAGATTTGATTATGTGGAGTTTCTAAAATGTTATGAACTGTATTTGAATGAACTCTCATTACTTCTTCACTGCTCATATGTTGTTCATGATTTCAACTTACAATCTGTATTTTTTATGACTACACATATTTCTGATGTTACTCCTTGGTGTATTACATTTATTACGGGAACTTTGCACGGTGTGTCTTCACACCACCATTTCGTTGTTGGATTTTGTTCTTCCCCATCTTCTATGTACGAGTATAGATGTTTTATTAGATCCTTTCAGTTTCAAATAGAAAGTCTCTTTAATCAACCATAGATTGTTAGAGTAGATTTGATTATGTGAAAATTCTAAAATTTTATGAAGTGTATTTAATCAACCATAGATTGTTATAGCGTCGATGACTTCGGTCAATGTGCCTATGTGTCAATGTGGTGCTAGGTGATGCATATTAAGGACATCACAGACACCAAGAAATCCTAGGCGTCAATTTTGGGCTTGCCCAAAAAATAAAAAAGGTCTAGATATGTAATTATAGTTTTATGTTTAAAAAGAATGTGACAACTAATCATTTTAGGAAGAACTGATGTAGATTTGGTATTGCAGGGAAATAGTAAATGCAAATTCTTTCAGTGGGTTGATGAACCCAAATGTACGTCTACTCCATCTACAGCTATACCCAAATTTATGTCAACCCCATCTACATCCCTACCTAACTTAGGGAATGAGTGCAAGGAGTGCAAGGCTTGAGAGGCAGCGAGTGCCGCAAAATTATTTTCAATGGTGAAAGCAGAAATCATGTTTCTGCGATGCATTCTTTGTGTAGTATGGACACTACTTTTTTGGGAACATATGCGTAAATGTAGTTAACAGACGAATATTGTAGATACATGAAATTTTTTATAATTTAAAGTAGATACGTTGGACATATTTTGATAAACTCAAGAAATTTTTTGTTGTTTATGACTTAGTTATGATTTTGAATATAAAATTAAACAAAATTAAATATTAACCTTATTAAAAAAAAATTGAATTTTTTTTATGATTTTCTATATAAAATTTAATAAAATAAAATAAAAAATATTTATGGTTTTCTCTATAAAATTAAATAAAATAACAAAATAAATCATAAAATGAACTAATAAAAATAAAATATAATATAAAAAAATATTAAAATAGTTCAAAAAATAAAATAATAATCATAGTCAAATTCCAATTCTAGTTTTAAAAAGTGGAACCAAATGGAGGATATACATCTTCTCGCTCATATTCCGGATCAACCAAACGGTCCAAACTATAATCCAAAAATGAAAAACTAGATTATCAAATTCATGATTTGACCATTTCTAGTATTTGATCAAATTCAGCATTTCCTAATTCCCGCTACCAAACGGGCCCTAAATTCATTAGAAATAAATTCACCTCCTCTGTCAGATCTTAATCATTTCAATTCTTTACTAGTTTCTTTCTCTACTTTTGATTTATACCACTTGAACATTTTAAATGCCTCTGATTTTTCTTTCAAGAACATGATAGTCATCAATCTAGTGTAATCATCAACAAAAAGAATGAAATATCTATCTCCATAATAACTCTGAGTTCTCAAGGGACCACATAGGTCGGTGTGAACTAACTCAAGTATTTTCTTTGTTGAATAATCTTTGCTTTTGAAACTAGATTTTGTTCTGACATTCATGACACATATCATGATCAGGCTTTGATAAGTTAGGCAGACCTCTAACCTTTTTCTTTTTACTGATCTTAATCATGTTATCAAAGTTTACATGACATAACCTTTTATGCCACAACCATGCATCCTCATTTTTCATCATTAGACAAGAAGACTCTGCATTATCAAGATAAAACAAGTTACCTTTTGATTGTGCTCCTGTTCCAACAAGTCTTCCTCCATCATCAAATATTTTTAACTTTTTGCTCTCAAAAGCTACTCAGTGACCTGAATTGTTCAGTTGTGCCACACTTAGCAAATTATATTTTAGTCCTTCTACCCAATAAGCATCATCACATTGGATTCTATCATTTATCAGTAAGGGTCCCTTTCCTCTAACCATACAAGGTGTATCATTACCCGTTTTTATAGATCCTCTATTATATCGCTCAAGATGATCAAATTTTTCTTCATCACCAGTCATGTGATGTGTACAACCACTATCTATGATCCATGTATCATTTTTATTAACTTTAGAAATCAATGCTATTTCTACATACCTTTCTTCTTCCTCAAAATTATCCTTCATTGCAACAAATACTACTTCTACATCATCATCTGAATCTGAATCTGATTCATTCTCTTCAACAATGTAACATACCTTTTTTCCTTTATCATTGTTGTCTCGGTTGTCTCTGTTGTAGTGTCAGTAACTTCTGTTGCCTCTTCTCACATAGCTTTCTTCACTAGATCGGTCCTTGTTTCTATCATCTTCCTTCCTGTTTGGACATCTAGCAGCAATATGACCAACTTATTTGTAGTTAAAACATGCTAAAGGTAATTTGCCTCTATATCTACCTTTTCCTTTAGGGAATCTCCTCACCATAAGAGCTTCAAGCTCATCAAGCTCATCATCAATATTGCTATCACTATCATCCTTATTGTTTCTACTACTAGACTTATCGATCTTCAGAGAAGTCATAAAAGAAAATTCAACAGTCGGTACAACACTATTATCATAGTTGTTTAGTTCAAAAGTTATTAGCTTTCCAATCAAATTATCAAGAGTGAGAGTACTGTTAGGTGCTAACCTATTTTCATGTATTGCAGATATTCTGATTGCATAAATAGGCAATAAAGTCCTTATAATTTTTCTTACCACAGTATCTTCATCAATAACACCATCAGATCCTCTGATAGCGTGAACTACCTACTTTATTTGGTTTGTGTACTACATAATATTTTCTCCTTCTTTCATCTTCATATCATCGAATCTTCCTCTTAAACTTTCAGCTCTGGCACTCTTGACATTTGTATCACCACTATAAACTTGAGCAAGTTTATCCCACATATCCTTAGCAATAGTGCAATCTTTGATATCTTCAAATTCAGCATTTGTTAGAGCAACAAAAATCTCCATCATAGTACTGTTATGTTCATGTCGATCTCTTAGTTGATCAAGAGTCAAAGGTCTAGTAGGCGGTGCAATGTAGCCATTCTCTAATAGTGTGAGGGAAGAATTCCCAATTCCAAATATATGTTGTTTCATTCGGCTTTTCCATATTGTAAAGTTATCTTTGTTTAGCTTTGGCACATCCCTCTTATACATTTTGTGATATTTATGCTGAAGTCCTTAAAACTCTATTCCAAGAAACCAATATGTTCTGATACCAATTGTTAGAATAACTGAGAGGGGGGTGAATCAGTTATGCACAGTCCCAAATATAAAATGTATATCCAAAAACAAATTTAAACAAATTTTTGTAGCTCGATAACATAGAATAGTAAACTGTCTGTGCTTTTATTGATTACCAGTTAATAACTTATAGTAACTACCGATCAAATAAATATGCAACATGTAAAGTATGATATCTAACAATTATCACAATCAACACATAACACAAAATATTTAATGTGGAAACCCTGTAAAGGGAAAAACCACTTGGGACCAGCAACCCAAAATATTGTTCACTCTTTTGAAGTGAGCTCGGTGAAGAGCCAACTCTATTAAAGGTTACAAAACACACTGTAAGGTGTGACCTTGTTACAGGATTTAACACTAACCGTTATCGTCCAACCAACATTTGTATGCACCTTAAAATGGTCGCCTAGACTTTGGGCCCCCATTTATCAATTCCTGAATCAATGTCTTGCAATATTTTCAATTCAAATCAATTTCCTTGATCAAATCGTAATTAATTTAATTATTTTAATATTTCCTAAGGTTTGATCATTTTATCCTAAGCCTCATTTAATTAAAATAAAACTTTCTCTTTAATTAAATAAATCATCTTATTAAAATAAAATTCCTCTTTTAATAAAATCCCCACTTAAATCTCCCTTTGTGTTGAAAAAGGAAATAAAATAAATAAAAAACCCTTTTCTCTCCACTTTAAATGCACATACTTTTAAGTGATGGGCCTTTTTCATCTTTTTGCCTCTTAAAGAATCTTGAGCACATGGATCAACCAATATTTAATCTCCACCATTGCTAATTTCTTTTTGCCTCTTAATCTTGACCGTCCGCTTTCCTTTATAAGGAGCCTTCTCCTTCTCATTTTTAAGACATCTAGATTTTTGTATTGTTATGCTACAGGTTTGGAGAGCAACTTTGGAGAAGATTCTTGAGCACTTGAGCTTGGATATTGCAACTTCTCTTTTCTTATCTTCTTCTCTCATGCTTCCATGGCAATCCATTTAGATTAATCTTGCACTTTCATATTAGATTAGATTCATATTTCCTTTCATAGAATAATCTTGTATAAGCATTTCCTTTCATAAATTAGTTTGCTTTCATGAATTGTTATCATATAGAAGAGCTTTCATTTTCATTTGCATGCATACTTGATGATCATGGAGACTAGCATTCTTGTTTTTCCTCTTTGAATCTCTTATTTTATGGTGTACTTGTATGGGCACAAACTAGGTCTAATATGAGGGCCTCCATTACAAACCCTTGCACTCCATAAATAAAGAGCTATGAGTCACCATTTGAGACCTCATTCTTGAGAAATCTTGGATTCAATGACTCATAGAAGTGTGTCAACATTTTAGCACACAACATTCACTATGAGGTTGATAGGATAACAAATGTGCATTCTATGAATGACATTACAAGACTTTCTAGTCTACTCAGTTAAGAGATTTATCTGATTACAATTTTTAAATTGTAACAGTAGGTGATCTAATTACAATACAACTTCTTTTGCAGATGTATAGATCTATATTATGCTCATACAAATCCTCTGATCAATATATCAATTCTATTCAACAATATTTAGTAAATTACTGTCTCTCGATTATAGCTTTCTGATGCTTCATAATCTATGTAGTTTGGTTCTCCTTAACCAGTTTGATTAGGCATGCATGAAGCTTGTTCATGCGATATCTCTACAGTTATCTTTTCTCTGGCATAAGTTTCTCGATGAAACTCTAGTCTCTTAAATAGACAAGTAAACCGTTTTCTTCTCATCCATTAGATTTTGCCGCTTAATCTCCTTCGCTGATTTTGCCGCTTAAACCTTCCTCGGTTGATGTGTCAGTAACATGTTTCAATTCTCTCCTTTAGATCTTCCTTGAATTTTGCTAGTCGTTGATCTTATAACAAACTTTATCTTTCCACTCTAATTACGAGGTGCTTTCCAGCTCATCAATTTTGGTGGCTAAACTAATCATTTAGTGTCTTGTCCATTCTCAATTAACAAAGAAATGTGTCGGTGAACACAAGATCAATTTATACTATGCTTGGTATACTCTACACTGCTTGGTGTATACTAGAATGCTTCATTAACCGACCATACTGATTTGTAACATTTTTCTCCCAACTTCATATCAAATTAATGCAACATAATAAAGTCAACAATATGAATTCATAAACTCATCAATAAGTTACCAAAAGTATTCCTTATTCTCATCTGTCATAACCATCTTCCTCAATGTAGATATCTCGATTCTTCATCTTTTCTCTCCTCTTTACAGATGTGTAGATGTTTGCAACTCCATGATAAGTACTATCAAAAATAGTTGACATTAATGACAACATACAAACTAATTCAATTATCTTACATAAAAGTTCAGTGCTTGGTGATCTCTAATCACTTGAAGTTCTTCAATCAGGTTCTTAATTAATTGTAGCTCATTAACATTAAGCCCAGATCCATTATCAATCAAGGTCCTATGAATGATACTTTTATTGATAGTAACAGCAACCATAAGAGCATCATATTGATTATGAACTTCTTTAGAAGGTAAATCCTTTTGAGTAAATATAATGTTCGGAACACCCGAGGTAGTATGCATGCATTGTAATAAGTTATTGATGTTCTCTTGATTAGGAGGTGGAGTGGGAAGAGTTGCTAGAGCTTTTTGCAAGGCTTCATAGTAAGTAGGTGAATTTTGAAGAAGCTCCCATAAAGAAATCTTAGTAGGGGTATTTTTCAATTGGTTTATCAAATTATACTCCTTGCTAGGAAGATGGGGCGGAGGAGGAAGAATGGGTTGAGAAGGTGGCAAAGAAGTAGAAACCACCGGATTAGGTTGAGGGTTATTCCTTATATGATATGTGTGAGCTATAGAATCATGGTCACTGAAAGACTCTAAAGATTCTATTAGAGTAAATGGTTACTTTTCATTTCACTCTTGACTTATGTTTACTTAGGTGAACTTATTTATTAGGAGGAATTATTCTTTTTTGGATATTATTAGGAGGATATTTTTGAGTCATACTTTGACTCCAACTACTCCTAAGATGTGGTTGAGTCCATGTACTTCAACTACTTTATTTGGTAGTTGGTTGACTCCAATTACTCCAACTAACTTATTTAGTAGTTGGTTGACTCCAACTACTCTTCTAGAGAGGATGTGGTTGAAGGTTGACTCCAACTACTCCTACTAGCTCTTGCCTATATAAACAGGCTAGCTCTCATGTATTTGTAATATTGGAGATATATTGTATATCTCTTACTTTTACATCCTCTTAATGCTATTTTGCTTCTAGCATTTTCATTACTCTCTTGGAGACCAACTCTATGTTTTTATTTTGATTTTGTATCATTTGCAATCATAGTTTAGATATCTATTCTTTGCACTATTTTACTAGGTTAATAATCTTTTCAGATTCTAACATAGTATCAGAGCATTTCTATGTGCAAGAGTAGATTTTAGTTTCCATATTTGAGAGATTTAGAGGGGCTAATAAATTTTATTATATAGTTTTCAAAAAACCCAATATGCTCTTCTCTCGCATCTTCGGATGATCTTGAGAATCAGAAAAGTTTGACGAAATTTTTTTTAATCTTTGGGGTTTTGCATGTGTTTTATGAAATCTGGCTAATTGCAACATTTCTAGTTATACTGGCAGCATTTTTAGCTGTTCCAACACATCCAGGAGGCTTGAGAAAGTCAAATTCAAACCTTTGCATGCCATTTTTTGGTTGTTGGGGTCATTTTTTTTAAGCTAAAGGCATCTTGTTTACACTGGATCAACATCTCCTATACATTATCAAGAAAAACACCTTCTAGGTTTTGTTCACAACATAGAAAAACCATTTGGGTAGCTCTATGTTTTTGCATAAAGTTTGTATATTTTTTCAGAATCGAGCTCGGAAAGCTACAACAACACCCCTCTCCGTTGGCAGTTGCAAATTTCAAGGCAGTTTTCAAATGCTCCATTCTTGCTCATATGAACTCCGTTTCTCACGATTTTTTTTTATCTTGGCTATTTTTTTGTGCTCTATGCACTAGTGTAGATGTTTTTTTATTTTGATGCAGATATTTTAAAAAAATTGCAGATTCTCAGTCGTGACATTAAACAGTTCTCATTTTGGGAACTTTGAAGGATCATAACTTTCTCATACGACCTCGTATCGAGATGATTCTTTTTTTGAAAGTGCATGATTTTTCAAGTAGATTGCAATGGTGCTATTTATGTCTTTGAGTACTATCCCAAAATTGTATTTTCAGCATGTGCTCTTCATGAGGGTTTTGTAATGCATTGAAATCAAGACCACTAAGTATTTCTTGCTAGTGGTAGTTGTAAATGCACTAATATAAAGTGCCAAATCATATTTTGTTGGGGGATTCTTCAAATTGAGTGAAAAAGGGGGGTTGTCTTGGTTCAATTTTCTTCTTTTTAACATTTCTTCTATGCTTTTCTTCATCATGGATCAAACAAATGTACCCATCCTAACTCCATATAATTACTTTGAGTGGAAATCACACATGACAATTCACTTAAGGAAAGTTGGATTAAATAGGATAACTATGGGATTTGAAACTGAACCTGCTAAAGATGAAGATAAGCCTAATTGGCTTAACAAATGTGATGAGGCATATGGAAAATTTTGTTTGTCTGTTTCTCCTGGTTTTGTCTTTCACATTGAGTCTTTGAGTACACCAACTGAAATTTGGAAAAAGCTAGAAACACTATTTGGCACACAAGATTCAATGAGGGGCCACATGTTGGAGAATAAACTAATAATTTTAAGTCCAAACAATTTCAACACAGTCCAAGATTTCTTCATTAAATTGAAATCACTAAGGTTGCAGTTAAAACAATGTGGAATTGAAAAGAAAGATGAACAATTGATTCTTAGTATTCTCTCCAAATTAAGTTCATAATATTTTGTGTTTGTTTCTACCTTCTTTTCTACTAATAGTGCACTTGGTACTCAATTCACCATGTCATCTTTAGATGATTTTGATGTCAATCTCACTCGAGAACTGGACAAGCTAATCCAGATTGGCACTCTTAAGTCCTCTAAGTCACATGCTTTGGCCACCAACCAAGGCACAAAAGAACAAAAAGGGCAAAGTAGTAATAACAATAGTAAGGATAAGAAACAAAAGAATAATAAGGAGAAGAAGGATCAAATACCATTTGCTTCAAAAGCAACTACTGAGACCCAAATTTCCAAAGGTGACAAGCCTAAGAAAGAGAAAGTCCATTGCGTATATTGTAAAAGACTTGGTCATGATGAACATAAATGTCTGAAGAAATAAATTGATCACTTGACACACATTCTTGAGAAGAATAATATCAGTGTTCTTGAGTCTATCAAACAAAGTTCTAATGAGGGGTCTAACAAGGCAAAATAAAATAGCAAGGGGAAAGGAAAGGGGAAGGCCCTTGTTACAGCTGCTTCTTCACTATCAGCTTGGGTTCTTGATTCGGGTGCTTTGCACCACATGGCTTCATCTAAGGAATAATTTTCATCTTTGGAGCCATGTTCTATGCATTCTATTTTTATGGGTGATGAAACTCCTGCTGAGGTGTGTGGGAGAGGGTATGTTGATGTTAGGGATGGAACATTCAATGATGTTCTTTGTGTGCCCTCATTATCAACTAATCTCCTATCAATATACCAGATCACTCACACAGATTCTAGTAAGCAAGTTGAGTTCACTCCTGATTCAGTGGAAAATCATGAGTTACACAGTGGTTCTACAATTGCAGTTGGGAGAGAAGATCATCAGTCATGACTCTATCTATTTTCTCACTTTGTTCCTAATTATCCTTTGACTTCTTTTCTCACTCATTCTAATGATGTGAGTAGATTATGGCATGAGCAGTTTGGCCATCTAAACTTCCGCTACTTGTAGCAACTCAATTAGCAAAGCATGGTCACAAGGTTGCCTTTAGTTCAATTTTCAAGTGGTGTTTTCCAAGGTTGCATTCTTGGTAAGAATCCTAAGGAAAATTTTGACAAAGGTAAGGCATGGAGAGCTTCACAGATATTGGAGTTAGTTCACAGTGATGTGGCTTGCCCATTTCAGTATCCTTCTTTTAGCAGGACCCAATATGTCCTCACATTAATTGATGAGTTTTCTCGATATACTTAGGTGTACTTTCTCAAACAAAAGTTAGAGGTATTTGATCAATTTCAGGACTTCAAAACTTTTTTAGAGAAGCAATCCGGGAAAGCCATCAAAGTTTTGTGCTTCGACAATGGTGGTGAGTATGTCAACCATTGGTTTGAGAGGTATTGTACTTTAGAGGGGATTAATTTACAACATTCAGTTCTATACAATCCTCAGTAGAACGGTGTTGCAGAATGGAAGAATAGGTCCTTGAAGGAAATGGTGAACTGCATGATTCACTCTAGATCTCTTGCACCACAGTATTGGGAAGAAGCCATTAACTATTCTTGTTATGTCCATGACCATTTTCCTCACTGAGCCTTGAAGGGAGTCACTCCTTTTGAAGCTTGGACTGGTCGGAAACCATTAGTTAAGCACTTTCAAGTTTTTGGTTCTCCTACATGGGCCCACATTCCTATAGAGAAATGCAAGGCCTTGGATCTACAGATTAAACCTTGCATATTTGTAGGTTATCCTGATGGTGTGAAGGGTTATCGATTGCTCCACCCTACTACACATGAATTGTTCATTGAGAGGAGTGTTCAATTTGAGGAGGGCTCTTCGAGCTCACTTTCTATCACTTCTCCAACTCCTACTTTGACATTGGAGTCACTTGGAATACATAACAGATATTTTGATGAGTTAGATTCACCTGAGCTATCTTCTACCTCCACTTTTGATGCAGAGAGTGATTCAAAGGACTCGCCTCCTTTCTCTCCTAGTCATCATTCAGAGGTTGATGATTCTCCTCTAGATTCCCCATCCTCCGGTCCACTTTAGGCAAGACAAACCTTGCAGTCTGCAGGTGATTGGGTTGGGGATCCATCAGACACTAGGCGGACTCGTTCACAGTTCCAGGATGCTCCACATGTCTTCATTGCTACTACCTTAGATCCACAGTCTTTTCGTGAGGCTTCTGGTATTCCTGAATGGGATACAACTATGTAGGAGGAGTATAGTTCCTTGATGAGGAACCAAACTTGGGATCTTGTCCCTCTTCCTAAGGGAAGAAAACTTGTTCGATGTAAGTGGCTCTCTTAGACAAAATTTTCCACAGATGGGTTGGTTGACAGGCATAAGGCTCACTTGGTCACCAAAGGATTCTCCCAGGTTCCTGGGATTGATTACTCTGAGACTTTTGTGCCAGTTGTCCAAATGAATTTCATCTGACTTGTTCTTGCCATTGCTGTAGCTAATTTTTGGGAAGTACATCAGATGGATGTGAAGAGTTCTTTTCTTCATGGTGAACTTCAGGATGAGATCTACATGGAGAAACCACAAGGGTTCATTCAGGATTCTTCACTTGTGTGTTGTCTTCAGAAGTCTCTCTATGGCCTCAAACAGGCTCCTCGGGCCTGGTATGTCAAGATGGACTCCTTCCTTCTGTCAGTTGGGTTCACTCAGTGTCATTCTGATCCCAATGTCTACATTCTACAGTAGGATGATTCACTCCTATTTTTGGTTCTATATGTTGATAACTTGTTGATCATAGGGAGTTCTTCATCCACCATTGGGGATGTCAAAATTGACCTTCATGATAGGTTTTTGATGACTGAATTGGACTTGTTACATTACTTTCTCAGGATTGAGATCTTTCAGCCTTCTTCTAGGATCACTATCACATAGTCCAAGTATTCTCAATATTTTCTCTCGAGGTTTCATATGGTTGACTGTAAGCCTGCATCAACTCCCTTTCTTTCTGGAGTCAAACTTGAGGCTTATTGTTCTTCACCACTTGTTGATGATACTCTATACTGATAGCTTGTTAGAGTCTCATTTATTTGATTCATATGAGACCTGACATTTCATATGTTGTAGGCATGGTCTCTCAATTCATACAAGAGCCTCATGATCTGCACTAGAAAGTAGCCAAGCGGATCCTTCACTACATTTAGGGTACTCATAGTTTTGGGATTCACTGCGTAGTAGGTATTGAGCTTGAGTTGGTGGGCTACACAGATTCAGATTGGGCAAGTGATTCTCAGGATCACAAGTCTACTTCAAGTTACAACTTCTCACTTGGTTCAGGTCCTATTTGTTGGTCGAGCAAGAAACATTCTACTATTTCTCTATCTTCTACTGAGGTTGAGTATTGGGGGGCTATGAATTCTGCCACTAAGGCCATTTGGCTTCAAAATCTTCTCACTGAGTTTGGTATCTAGATTAGATGACCATCAGTCATATATTGTGACAACCAGAGTGCCATTCAAATCTCACGAAATCTGGTCCATCATCAGCAAACCAAACACATAGAGATCCGCATGCACTACATCCAAGAGATCATCCATGGCCACATCATTGACCTTCTCTATTGTCTGACTTCTGAGAAGGTTGCTGATATCTTCACCATACCATTCACTGAGAGTAAGTTCCTTCATTTGCACGCTTTGCTATGGGTGCGAGATGCTTCATCTTCTGGGGGGCTTCTTCCTCTCACTCGGAGTCCTGACTCTCTCCTTCCTTTGAGGGGATTCTTCATTGTATATACATGATGCATATCATAATGGGAGAGTTATGATTACTCCTACCATTCATGCATCTTGCTTTCTTTTTTTACTCTCTTTCGGAGAGGAGTTTTTTTACAACTTGTGCAACATGATAACAAATAGATCTAGATATATCCAAATGCATTCAAATGAAATTTATAAGCATGAAAAAGAAATCAAACACAATAGGGCATCTAATTCCACAAAGCAATGTAAACGTTTTTGTATTTTTGAAAAAAAAATTGCAATTTTTTTGTATTTTTGAAATATAAATGCAAGAGCATAAAAGAAATCTACTCTTATTGTAAGATATAACACAAAATGCAAATCTAACACCAAAAAGAAAGAGTTGTCGTAAACAGGTTCATCAAAATGTAATATGAAGGTGAACACACAAGGTAATATAAAGGGGAATCTAACACCATAAAAGAAAGAGTTGTCGTAACACGGGTTCACCAAAATGTAAGATGAAAAATATGGATGGGGTCCTAGAACAATGGTTTTCACATAAAAGAGACCTCAAAACCAATATTTTACACATACATTTGAATTCTAAGGGGATGGAATGTAAATCTGGAAATGCTAATATTGAAATGAAGAAATAAAAGTACTTACCTCCGAAAAAGAATTGGCTTAAAACCCTATCAAACAGTCTCAGAGACTGTTGATTTTCATATTCTTCACCTGAAACTGTGAGATCTACAAAACCCAGAAATATTTTTCTTTTATGAGCTAGGTCGACCTTGACCTCAGGATCAGGGCACAATCTTACCCCCCACTCAACGTCAACCTTGACCCAACTGCTCTGACGAAAATTCTGTTCGCGAATCCTGAAAGTTTGGCAAAAAGGGTATCCATATCTGCACTTTAATTTGTCGTCCCACACCTGTACCTACAAGAAAAATGGTTTTGTTTGTTGGAGGGGAGGGGTTTGCCTTAGTCAAACCCAAATTTAGGAATTAACCTTGAAATTGAATTGAAATTGCAGAGATAAACAAAGTAAATAGAACAATTCACCTTGCTTATGTTGAAATCTTTGTGGAGGATTCAAATCCTTGAATCCACAAGTATGGATGTTCCAAATGAATGTAGAATTGAATGTAGGATGTCTCCAATAAATTGTCTTTAGATCTTCAATGCTAATCTTGAATGGATCTTGAAATAGGAAGAGGCTTGGATGAATGTGGATGGATAAATCTTTAACAAGAGGGCTCCATAGAGATTGAATCCTTCAATGGATAACAATGGATCTCCTTGATGAATTAGATGCTTGAATTATTGAAGGATTGAATGCTTGATATTATTTCTTGAGAGCTTGAGAGATTGCTTGATGAGATGGAAAAAATGAGAGAGGAAGGCTTCCTTTTATAGTGATCTAGGGCACAAAATTCTAGAGAGGCCACATAGAAAATAATAATTAAGGGTCCATGGTACAAAACTCTAGAGAGGTGCACATGGAGAGGAAATTAAATTAAAGTCTTGACACAAAACTCTAGAAGGGGACCACCCTTAATATAGAAATAAAAATAATTATTTAAGAGCCTTGTCATAAAATTGAGGTAAGGCCAAATCCAAAGTTAATTTGAGCATTAGGCACAAAACTTGAGAAAGGCTAATTATCTCCAAAAATAAATTAGGAATCATATGCAAATCTCGAGAAAGGTCCACGTCAAATATTAGTTTGAGAATTCGACACTTAACTCGAGAAATAGTGGCCCCAAAGAGGGAAAAGACAAGATTTTGACAAAACCCCGAAACTAGAACCTAACCCCGAGGATCCTAAACCCTAGGGTCAAGGTTGAGGTCAACTTTGACCTAGGTCAGAGTTAAGGTCGACCTTGACCTAAGAGGTTGACCTTGACCTTGAGGTCAAGAATCTCAGGTTTGCAATTCAGGATGCCAAAATTATGTTAGGAAGAAGTGGAAAATGGGGCAGAATAGGGGAAAAAGCCAGATCCAAGTCAAATACCCATTCAAGGCATTCAACATGATCCCAAACAACTTACTCAGAGGGCTAAACATTCTTAACATATAAGTGCTTCCATTTTAAGATGATACATCAACTTGTTGTAGGTACTGTGTGTGTGAAAAATGTACCTAGCTGGAGACACAACACTTTAGTAAAATATTAGAGGTTAGTAAATGAAAAAATTTGCAAATAAATGAAACTAAGCTAACCAGGCGATTTACTACCTTCTAGTAGATGTGAGTATGTATTCTCAGATTAGACCGAGATCAGTGACAATGCAACACCTAAATGAAAGATTTAAATGACTGAAAGCAATGAAGATGGAATGCGGATTAATCTATCTCTTTGGATTTTTGATGCAATAAGATGAAAAATTGTATGAATCTAATCTAGATGAATGAAATTGATATGCAATTTGACCTAAGAATGATATGCTAAATTCTATGAATGCTCAAAAACAATAATGAAAATCTCACAATAGCCTTGATTCGCAAAAGCTTGATTCTTCATATGCAAATTCACCAGAGTGATTGTGCAAATTCGAGGGGGGGTCCTTTTGTGAAGAGCTGAGCCTTGTTTTTATAGAAATCCAGGGCTTGAGGATGCATTGAGAAAAGCCATAAACCACTCTTCATAAAATTAGGTTGATTTTTGAGTTAACAAGAAATTAGAAACAAATCAACTCATAAAATCATGCAAAAGCACTTTTTGACTCAAAATAGAGTTTAGTTCTCTTTTTCAACTCCTCATTAGATGTCGAGTTTAGAAAGTTAACAAATTGAAATTGAAAATTGATTTAAAGTTGACTAATTTTCTAATTGTGCATGATTTAATATGAATTAATTTAATAAATAAAGTGATTTATTCTCAACTTAACTGATTTTGAATTAAAATAATTGATTTATGGGTTTAATCAATTATTAAATCAAACTTTATTCAAAAATTATATCATTAAATATTGATAATTGACATTAATTAATTAAATAAGAATTTAATCAATTATTCGATAGATTTTGATTTATTGTCAAAATTAAATAATACAATTTAGAAATAAATGTAATTAAATCTAATTAAATAATGAAGTGGCAGAATTAAATCTAATTAATTAAATATTTAGAATATCCAATTAATCAAACTTTAGGATAAGTATGATTTATCGCCAAATAATATTTATTTAAAGATAATTAGGATAATTAAGAATATTCAAGGAACATTCCTTGATGCAGATTTAAGATAAAATCAATTAGGTTTTTGATGGACTGATGTGCCGATGTGCCTTAGGTTAGGACTTTAATGTCGATTTCATTTGATTTGATGATGTAGGAGGTTAATGAGCCTATAGCCCATTTTTGGGGTATTACATTTTTCCCCTTTTTGAATCACTATGCGAAGCGTAGTGGTTCAAAGATTAGTCTATTTTTTATGTTGAAACTGATTTGAAAGATGAACCGATTCTGAGACAGAAATCGATTGAAAGATTGGAAAAAGTTGATTTAGGTCCTAGTTGACCAAGAATCGTGATGATGTTAACTATAGCAACAATGAATCGATGATTATGAAAAAGTATCAAAATGTCTGATTCTGAACCTTATGATTACGAAGAAGTGAGTGACCTGATTCTAGACCTGATTTTCCAAAGGAATCAAAATGGCATCACATCTGAACCCTTCAATTACGAAGAACCAAGGAAATGACACTAATGAACCGATGGTTATGAAAAGATGATACAGTTTACAAGATTAATTAGGATACCAGATTGATATGGATCTCGATGAATCTGATATGCCCCAAGCGATGTGCCCCAAGAGATGAGGTCTTTCGATGTGAATCAGTAACTAGACATAGTTGTTGTCTTGATCACTGAGGAAAGATTTGATTTATAGACTTGACTGATGTGCAATACCATGCCCCCTTCAAGATGAAAATCAAAATTTGGCAAGAAAAGCCAGCGTGAAATAGTTTAGAAGCATGTTAATCGATTTGAGAAGTGGTTACACACGTCCGAAAATGCATTCTGCATCGTTTGGAGGTCCTGGAGACCAAGTTTGATTAGGTTTGACCATGAGTGGACCATGGTTGACCAATTTGAAATTCAAATAGTTTGATGTAAGATAATCAGTTAAGTTGAATTCTGGATTTCTATGATGATTGAAGGTCGATTATGCAAGCAGTCGGTCGTCCTAGGTCTAAAAATTTTAAATCATGATTTTGACAAAATAAATGATCTTAGATTTTGATTTTGATCCCAAAAATGGATTTAGAACTTCGAAATTAGCCAGGGGTGCCTTCTTGGTGATCTGTTAAGAAGACCTTTGTGCAATACTCAGTCCTTATGATATGTTTAGCATAGTTTTGGAGAATTATCAAGCATCGAGCCAAATTGAAATCTTGAGATAAATACAACCACTAGTACAAAAACAGCAATATATGACCAAATAAACTACCAAAAATTGTAGATAAATGACCAAATTTGGTCATGTGACCAGTGGTAGTTTGTTCCCGATCATTTATCTCGTGACCAAATTTATGACTAAACTATTTTAGTCATTTATTTGGTCATTGATTTGGTCATATATTTAGTCATTTATTTGGTCATTTGGTAGTTTATTTGGTCATTTATTTGGTCATTTGGTTGTTTATTTGATTATTTATTTGGTCATTTGGTAGTTTATTTGGTCATTTATTTGGTCGTTTATTTGGTCATTTATTTGGTCATTTATTTAGTCATTTATTTGGTCGTTTATTTGGTCATATATTTAGTCATATCAGGGCATGATGGAATCGAACCATCATCCTCCTACTTGTAAAGTAGGTGCTCTTCCATTGAGCTAGTACTCTTTAAAGAATAATCATACCATGTATACTAGTACTTTCCCTTGGCCTCCCAATGCCTTTCCTCCCACATCCACTCAAAAATACCTCTGTTCTTTCTTTCTAGTAGTCACTGAAACTGTTAAGTTCTTTTCCAATTATAAGTGATAGGGAATGAAGGGTTTACTTCCATGTTTACTAGCCTTTTACTCCTTTTTGCTTCTTTGTTGCTCTCATTCTTAATGTTTTTCTCCACAAATATCTCTTTTTTTTCCCTTTCACCTCTATATTTTCTCCCTAATTTCTCCATCCATCATGCCCCTTATCCCACATTTTCTTACAAACAAAGTCTAAGTGCAGATTAATGGGGTCGTGAGCATTTAAAAATTTCCCAGGTACCTCTTTTTTCCATGCAACCTGTCATTTGGACAACTCAGGGAATTGGGACACCATACCCCACGACCATTTACCTATACTGACCATATGTGACGTACATGTTTATTAAGGCAGTTAGAACAACAGTGTCCAACAAAATCCAGTTTTGATTATTTTCTGCTAGATTTCCATACCTTGTTCTAAAGCTTTTTTTTCAGCACACGCTGGAAGTATGCTAACAAATATTACTAAAACTGGATTCACACCTACCAATTGCATTTGCATAAAAATGCTCACAGATTAATTAGGCATGTTTTGTTAATATCCTACAATCATGGCATTGTATGAAAGCACATTTCATATTGTCAAACAATCCATGTGCCTTTGATATACTTCAACTCTTGCATACATGTTTGTTAAGGTAGTCACAACTACAACATCTGGCAAAATTCGAGTTGCACATGTCCATATTTGGCATATATGTTTATTAAGGCATTCAAAACAACATCATCCAATAAAATCCAGTTCTGATTATTTTCTGATAGATTTCCATACCCTGTTCTAAAGCTCCTCTTTCAGCACTTTTTGGAAGGATGCTGACAGATGTTACCAAATCTAGATTTACACCTGCCAATTGCATTTGCATAAAAATGCTCCCAGCTTTATCAAGTGTGTTTTGTTAAGCATAATCATGGCATTTTATTAAACCATGTTTCATATTGTCAAACAATCCATGTGCATTTTATATATTTCAACTTTTGCATACATGTTTGTTAAGGCAGTCACAACATCTAGCAAAAATCTAGCTTTGATTATGCTTGAATTCCGGCACACACCCGCTAATTGCATTTTAGCACATGCAATACAGTCCATCCCATAAAATGAATAGAAAAAATCTCGAGGTATAGATATTCCCACCATTATTTAGTAACCTCACTAATCCAATCAACACTCGACCAAAATGAGATTCATATGGAGTTTATGCGCCGTCATAACAGCCTGTTTTCTTCGTCTCTTATAACAAAAATCATCCCCTGCGACCATGACAACCTCTTTTCAAATAGGAGGCATTTGGTCTAAAAAGGCTTACAAAGACTTAAAAACAAAATAAAAAAACTTGACTCCTCATATCAACACAAGGATTCTGTAAAAATCTTGGCAACACCCAAGCTAACTCATTCATGCACATGTCAATTGGTCATGAAAATTGGCATCCTTCTTAATTGATCTATGCATCACATCCACAAAACAAAAGGGAAAAATACCACTCCCACTTGAAGAAGTCCCCTTGAACTTGTGTTATTCATCTTTCTCAAAATAAACATGCTTAATTTGATGTGATGGTTCTACACGTTATTGCTGCCCCACAACTTTCTATTCCACATTGATTTAAAGCTACACAATTGTCCATGAAATCTCTCATATGTCTAGAATCAATCTCTTCATTTTTGAAATGCTATCAATCGTTGTTTTTATCTACCAACATAACAATTCAACGTAAAATATCTGCCTTTCATCCCAAGCTTGTGCTAATTATTGCACCTAAAGTAAAACAATAACATTGAAAGTGAAAGAAGTGATTTTACTAAATATAACATAACAAAAAACATAAATATCAAAATTACAACCTTAGGACCTAATACTATATTTATTTTGTGAAGTAAGCTTCATAGAATAACCTTTGATGCCATCAGTGGAGTTTGAGCTTAATAGGTCAAAAATCTATAGCAGACAATCTCATGAAGGTCCTTTCAGAACAATATTTGTCACTAGAGCGATCTCAGAGTACTCAACTAGTTACGATACATGAATTTTCGGAGTTGGATCTGATACAGACAAACAAAGAGAGGGAAACTTGAATATTGAATAGGGCCTACATACCAGGCAAGGCCTTTTATAACAACTTCTCATTTCTAAAACTCTAAATATACTTATGTAATAATTTTAGAGTCAAACATTTGTAAATTTATTAAAAAACTATTTTGGTATTCCATGATATAGTTTGGAGCAAGAACTCAGATTAAATGCAAAGAAGATGTTTTCTTTAAAGATTTCAGAATATCATAGTTAGATGCTATGTTACACCTGGACACATCCCCTATTTTTGGCCCTCTAGGAAATGTCCCAGAAATGCGTCCCCTACTGTCCCCATCCCCAAGACACTGGAAAGTTTTAAAAACCAACAAAAACTAATGTTTTTCTTAAGACAACAAAGTTACAAATCCAAGTTGGCTTCCACATTAACTAATGGTTCTAAGCTGGCACTAAGTTGAATCTATGTTTCATGCATGCATTTAAGTGTTGGAGTTGCAAGCTTATTTTGTGTCTCAAACAAGACATTTTCTGATTTCATCTTAAATGTTGTCATTAAAAGCTATACAAAACATAAAAAATATATAATATATTAATATATTTTAAAAATATATATAACATAAAAAACATATAACATGTTAATATATTTTGAAAAATACATATATACTTACATATTTAAAAATTTGTATACTGTCGTCCCCTATTTTTGGAACTCTTGAAAACGTCCCGGAAACGTGTACCCTGACGTCTCCCCGGCCCCTTCCCCAAAACGCCATGGCAGATAGGTTAGATGCAATATTATGTATCTGGATACAACTGTCTAGTGTTTTTCAATTGCTCTGCTGACTTGCTGCCCAACAATTTTACATCACACTGACAACTCCTTTCACTTTTGATTAAATCTATAGATCACCTAACATGATTTATGAAAAGCAAATGCTTTTCTTGGGTGATTTTTTTTCATTTTTAATTCCTTTTTATGATGCAGTCATGGAGCATTGTTATGCTTACTCTAAGGCACAATGGAACATTTTGACCACATACAAAATGCAAACAAATTGTTGAAAAATGGTACCTCTAAAAGCTTTCCATGTGTACAACACTTTTTAGACAATATATAGAGCAGATTCGATGTAGAAAACAAAAAATTGAATTGATTTTTGACCCTGTAAAATGCCAAATAAGAACAAAATAAAAAACAAAGTATACTCCTAAACAAAAAAGCATTCTAAATAGCACTACAAGCATTTCTTAACTAATTGATAAATATCTCACGTTTGAAGCCAAGGTTAGCACCCTATCCTTCAAAAGTTCAATTGAATTTGTATTCAAAGATCTAAGGACTGAATCTGCTGAAAAATCTCTATCAGCTTGAACTTCAATAAACAGGTCACACATCAGCTTTTGCTGAAACTCTAGGAGAGAACCAAGATGATCATTGAGAGAATTTTCCCAGAATCTAAGAGAGTTGATAACATTTCCAACTTTGTCAATTAAAGTTGAGAAAATGTTTGCAGAAAAAGGAATGCAACATAGGGTATGGTTAAGCCTGCTTATCTGCAAAATCATCTCTTGCACCGCAGAAAGAAGTGAGATAAATCCCTGAAGCCATTCAAATAAATTATCAGTATGGACCATCAATAATGTAAACTATCAAAACCTACCACATTAGGAGCTCCAATTGACCCCAGAAATTAAATATAGAGATTGACATGCATATGTTCAAGGATATATAAAATACAAAAAAAGACATGAAGCAGGGCACTGGTAGAACTCGCCTTCAAAGCTAGTAGCTGAGATATATTGAGCAATGAAGGAACTGATGTGTCAAACAAACAATCCTTTTGTTCCTAGTTTAAGTCCAGCAATTCAGAACTATATATGCAAGACCACAATTTCAAAGCGTAGCTAATATCATCAAGGATCACCTGCTTCAGGTAAAAATGACAGAAAAGTATTCCAAGGTTCAAACAAAGAAATGTTAAAATAAGAGAGTAAAAAAATTATTCACCAATAAAATTAGAACATCCCATTAGCCATAGCAGGCTCAGATGAACATCATCTATAATTTAATGTAAATATGATGGAAGAATTCATTTTAACTATTATGACCAATCCAATAGTTATCTTTAGTATAGGGAGTAACCTTTGTGTCCAATTTCAGTTCTTGAATACAAAATGCACGAACACATTAAGTAATAGCAAGATGATGGTGCACACAATCCATTTGATAACTTTTGGCAGAAGGGCATAAGTTTTCATCTAGTTCTTTTTTCTGTTCAAAAATTTACATTTTCATTAGTCAAAACAAAATTTGGTAATTATTTGAGCAACGAACTTTATGACAATTAGCAATGTTGTATATGACCCGAAGAGAAAGCTTTTACCAAGAGTAACATGGCATCTGATAAACAATCCATGCATTTATCTAAACCATCAGATCCAATCAGTCTTGCAGCTTTGCATTGCTCCAGAAGAACTCTTGATCGTTCTAAAGAAAATTCCTTGGTAACATAGACATCCTCCAATAGCAATTTAATTATTCTTTTTTCATTTGAGGTTGAAAGCTCTGTTTCTATATTAGCATAAGCACGGAGCTCTTGTCAAGACAACACCCTTTAGACATCAACACATGAATACAATGATTTGATATAAAAAAAGAACTGAGAAGAATCATAAGAAGCATGTTGAATGAGTCACCTCCTCTAAAAATACACCTAAGGTTTCCACAGGCCATGTGGAAGACCTATCAGTCAAAACCTCGTACAATGTAGGGCAGTCAACTGAAGCTTCATTCAGTTCCATATCTTTCAAATCTTCAGACACTATCTGAATAGATATGCCATTAAATTTAAGAGAATGCATTAGAAACAGAAGCCTCTGAATTCACTCTATATATTTTCTCCAATATCATACCTTAACCCAGTACTTCACAAGAGCACGCCAACTGTTCATGCTTGACAACCTTGAATCAGCACTGGACCACTGTTAAAAAATCCGTTATCATTTCTTTCACTAGAGGACTCACACTCTTATGAAGAACATCAACTAAGACAACACTTTTGGCACAAGCATCAGAGACCAACTCAGATATGCTCTCACTTGAGCTAGTGCCATATTCAGATTTAGCAGTCATCCAACGATCCATTCATAACACAAGAAATCCTTCTCCAAGCAGCTGTATAAGCCAGCTTTAAAGAATTGGATGCCTACAAATGAGTAGAAAATCAGACAAAACCCTAAAAAAGATTGAATCATTGATTCTGATTTAAAGATGAAAGATGACAGCAAAACTAATATTAAAATGTGATCATCTGAATAAAATGCATGATATCAACTTTTTCAAAGTGTGATATTGCTATCAGGATTTAACTGTGTAGTTTTCCAAAATGACCATATTAGTTAATTCAGAACTAATGCATAGATGGATAATTAATTATTCAGATTGTAATAGTACAAATATAATACAAAAAAGGCAATAAAGAGAAATAAACAACTTTTGACAAGATTATAATTAGCAGAACTAATAAAGCAAAGTGTCACATTGTAAGAAATTAGAATATTGAGTTTACTGGTGTCCTCATTACATTACAGAGATAACTTAAATTATTTTCTTTTGCAGTCTTGGTTTGATGAAACAACGAAAGCATATAATTCTGAAAAATAAAATTTCTTAATAACACTCATTGTGTATTTGTGCATGACAGGATTATCATAACTTACATTTGATCCCAGGGCGGATATTAGAAAAAGTGCATTGCAGGTGCTTTTTGACACACTTCGCTACCATGGGAATTTATTCTCACCAGCTCTTTGGGAGCGTGTGTATGGCTCAGTTCTCTTTCCATTATTTAATTATGTTCGGCATGCCATTGATCCAACTGGATTCAAGGTACATGGAGATGGATCAGAACACGAACTCAAAGACATCGAGGAAGATGCTTGGCTTTATTAAACATGCACAGTAGCACTGCAACTTTCTGTAGACCTCTTTGTCAAGTTTTACAATACAATAAATCCTATACTAAAGAAAGTATTGACACTCCTGATCAGTTTTATTAAGAGACCTCATCAAAGTTTGGCAGGAATTGGTGTTGCTACCTTTGTTCGTTTGATGAGCAATGCTGGAGGCTTATTCTCAGACGAAAAGTGGCAGGAAGTTGTATTATCATTAAAAGAAGCAGCTACAGAAACACTTCCTGACTTTGCTACAATTGTCCATGGCATGGAGGATATTGATATGGGAAGTGCTGCAGAATCTATAACGCCAACTTATGGAGTGTCATCTGATACATCAATTACTACTAAAGAAATGGAAGTACAGAGGCATAGCAAGTTAGAACTTGCAATCTCCGATACCAAATGTCGCACTGCAGTGCAACTTCTTTTGATCCAGGTATCATATCTTTTATTCATATCAAGAACATTGTTGTCTTTACCCCACATTTGTTTAATATCTTTCATCTTAAGGGTCACAAAACTGCCTCTCATCTAGCTGATCTGACTTGGTCAAGCTTATTTATATTTTAATACTTATTTAGATTTTTGAGGAAACCAATTTAATCAAGATTGACTTTCATTCTCTTGATTTTTGCAGAGTTGTAGTTCAAAATGGTATTTAAATATATAAGTCTTCTTTTTGTACTTGACCCGCAGAATAAATTTGGAGGCCAAAATAACTAACTTCCAAAATGTGCTGGTGAATGCTAAACACATTTTTAGAAGACAACCAAAATGATTGGCATCCAAAACATGGTTGAGAATACTAGACATGCATATCCATAATATGATTTTTTTTGTATTTAGTAGATAATGAGTTATGATTCATTGCATTGCAAATCTATCAATTTCCTTCCCCCATTAGATCAAATTTATACTAACTAGGTTCTCATCACTGCTTTCTAATTTCAAATTTCACAGCTACCTTTCACTAAAGTCACAGTCTATTATTCTTATTCCTTATATTCTATCCTTGAAACACAATCAGCTAAAATGGTGTATTTGAGATTACTTGACTCCTAGTCAAAATTCAAACTGCATCACCATTTTTTCCTTATAGTTTGCACATATTTGTGCTAAATCCATTTGCTAACCACCACTTCCTTCTCTGGATATAATAACTCTTGTTGGATTGTTGTGTTCCTCCAGGTACAATATGTTTTTGTAGTCCACCACCTGTCCATGATCATTGTTTGTATTGTCAGTTTTGAAACACAGTCAATATTTGGTGGACTAGTTTATCAGTCACCTATGTTTGCTACGTTCAAAAAATAAAACATATAAAATTATAAATATCCGCTCAAAAATATTCTTCAAGAAATTTAACTTACAAAATTTCTGCAGCCAGTTCCATTTCAAATGGACCATGTGACACTTGTGAGAGGAGCCCTGGAGAAATTTAAAATCAATACAATATGTGTACTTATAATGTAAGGCCTAAAAAAGAATAGAGGTTCAATGGAAAAGATGTCATAAAGAGAATACAAGAACTGTTATGATGTGACAAAAACCATTGTCTTTTGATCTTTTCTAGTGTGTAACTAGTTTCCAAGAATGCTTGGATATCAATTTTTTGGACCACACAAACATCTCTGCTACAACATACATGTCTGCTCCTTTTAATGAATCTCTTCACTGTTCTTCTTCTTTTTTCACATTGTTTGTCATCGTTTATGGCTCTGTATTGTGTTCTCTATAATGACTATGAGTGGTGTTTCCACCTTTTATTTGTTCTTGGTTCAGACACTTATAAGAGCCTTTTGTGATTAATCATTTAGGTTATGCTGGAGAATGATCGATACACATTTTTCAGTGCACTCAATATATGTTGAAGATTATTTGTGGATGAAGAAAATCAAACCTTGACCATTTTTCATATTTCATAGTGGTCATCAATCAAATAACCTAAAAATATACTACTTAGACTCAAAGGCTTATAATATTTAGATTTAACATGATAATAAATAAATTGGCAGTCACTTAACTCTAGCAGGACAGCAAAAAAAAATACAACAAAAACTGAAAAACTTAACTCACCTTTGGATGTCGAAGAGTAATTGAGACATTCTCACCCTTCATAGTACTTGGTCTTGCTGGTTCATGTTGCCCTGCCATACTGTATAATGCATTCCATTCAACTTTCACTATAGATATTAGCATTGAAATGCAGATTCTGGGCTCTTACTATAAATAAATTTCATGACTACATATACAATTATGTCCCTACCTTCTAAGTCCCAGAATGTTAACAAGAGAATCAAAACCAGACAACTCCAGTTTAGAATCCCTCCCGGTGCGATCAAAAAATTCCCTTGTTGGAGAAGAAGGCCCTTCATCTCTTCCATTTTTTCCTTCTGACATGCTTGGAATCTTTATTATCCTGCTGTAAATGCTTGCAACTGCATTGTATTAGAGAATGCTTCATAAAAAAATCAAGCGTTTTAAAGGTGCATAATTAATAAATAAAAAAATACAATAAAATGTGTGCTAGAAGATACATTAGATATAGATATACAGAGAGTGATAGAGTATTACAATTACACTAAGGCAACAAAAGTCAGATCTAGAGGATTTTCGTTGTCTAATAAGTATCAATGGACCAGGTCACAGTTTCACACTTCTATTTATCCACATAGCTATCATTGATGAGATTATATATGTTCATTCTGCTAGTTTTAGCAGCTGAAATATTTATTAGATCTGGTAATGTCTCATTCCTGGATCATTTTTCTCGCAAAGTTTTTTGGCTGATTGCCCCAGGCATTTTTGGACATTTATACTTTTTGGCTGGCTTCAGCTCAATATAATGTTTATTGTTTTCTAAAAAGAATTAGCTAACTAGTGGCACCCATTACCAAACACAATGTAATGACCAGAAGATGATGTTGGAAGGTGTTCGGACCATAATCTTTCGATCATCAATCACAATTTTGTGCTCCATGTGTTGGAAAGTAGAGAGCAGACTCTATGTGGCTACAACCCCAGCCAACCCATAAGATTTTCTAACTTTTAACCCAAATTCCACTTTTAAGGGCCCCATATTTGGTCCACAAAGTTGCCACCCAAATTAGCTGCCTCTCCTTGGGAAGGAAAAATCCCACTTGTGTTAAGTTTAAAGAGTGAAATGATATAGATTTTCTAATTTCTAAAGTGCATAGCAACTACTTATTATGAAAATGATTCTCTTTTAGAGAACATCTTGAAGTGACCATGTAGGATGATGTTTAATTATTTCCAAAATATCCTTGACATTACAAGGATGAAATAAGGAGGGAAAAAATCTTATAGATTCCTCAAATCTATTTTCCATCAGATGAGAAGAACAAAACAAAAAACTAGTGGCACCCATCACCAAACACAATATAAGGGATGCAATATTTCAATTATTGTGGGGAAGTATCAAGAGGGAAATTATTCAGGCAACTAATAAAAAATGCACAAGATTTTGAAATATCTAGCAACACCTCCTTTAAAAAAATAGAAGTGTAAATTCCCTTAAGATTTCCATTAATTAGAACAAGTACGCCTTTAAAAGAAAAGTTTTTGATAAGAATATGTATCATTTACGTATGCATGCAGGTTTGTAGAGGCTGTACTAGTTTGAGATGTTCCTTCGGTGTTCCTGAGACCAACATTTTTGAACCTCATATTCAACCTCAATAGGATACCAGGATTGTGGAATATGTTGCAGGGGATTAGAATCCATTTTCTTCAGAAAGAGGATAGCCTCATTTGGGTGGGCAATTCCTTTGGAATTTATTCAGTTAAATTTGGCTATGCTATTAATAAAAATTTTCCTGAGATATTTTATAAAATGTAATCTTATAGACATAAATTAATAGAAATTGAAAATAGCAAACTCTAACAGAAAATAGGCCATCAATTTGCACCCTTATTAGAAGCAAATTATTCTCAATTTGTGCTATAGATGGAGTCTGGAGATATCACTTCTCACTCTTGATTGAGAGACCAGCTAAACTTGCAAATAAAAGCTTCCTCTTCTTCTTACCGAATTTGTTACAGTCTGTTTTCATGCAGTGGTCCTATCCTTGTATCCTGCTTTCATGCAAGACAAACTTCCTCCTACTGAAACTTGTTGATCACCTACAGATTTTCCACAAAACCAAGGATGACCACTACCCTGAGAAACACCCGGACTTTCTGTTACATCTCCAAGTGAGCTGTTGTTCAGATAACCACTTGAGCAAGTCATTGTCCCTAAATAAACATCAGTTCTTGCAGTGGCATCACTTCCCACATGATGTTTGTAAATGTCCATGCTCTCATCCTTTTTATTTTCATCCTCTGGTGTAGCTCCTCCATTTGTGATGCCCCAACCAGGTATGAAAGCTGTGGTATCCACCTCATCCTGCTCTAAATTTGGGGAACGTAATTCATCACAGCTTTGTTCCCATCTTTTTGTGAATGGATCATCCCAGCCTCGTCGAAGATCATCAAGAGGCGATTGAAAGTGTGATGAATTTGTCTGCACATGGCTATGTGGATGCTCAGTCTGCTACAATGAAATTGCAGAATTGCTGCAAAGAAATTGGTAATGTTTAGAAAACAACATATCTTGGAACAAATATACAAACTAGAGCTAGATGTTTTATTAGACTATATATATAATTACATGGTAATTTTGGGTAACTGCTTCAAAACGAAGAAATTGCTATTGCAAAAATGTGAACAACCCTGTCCAAAATGAGATAAAAGCATTAAAAAAACGATAGAAAACTCACAAATAACTTTCTGATTTGTCAGGTGACATTTGTAGCAAAAAGCCATTAAAATTTGACTATATAATAGTGACAAGGAAGGTTGTCAAGTAATTTATTGTTTTACTCTTTTTTTTTTGGTTCCGTAATGGGCCAAAGCTGAGAACAACATGGGGCTGGAGTAGACTCGAACCCAAGACCACCAGGATGAGAGGCTCCCAGCTTATCACTGCATTTTGGGGTCATCCCCGGTTGTCAAGTAATTTTATTAAGACATTTGTAACCAAAACATAAGCTCCTGCATTCGTTCACATTTAAAGGGAGGAATAGAGAAGATGGCAACTATGACACGCGTATAAGCTCCTGTATGCTTTCACATGATATGCAAGAATAGAAGCAAGTTCATCTGATAGGCCACAAGACTTGTTGTCTACGGAAAAACAAGTGCTACAATTGTTGGAAAATAGTACCATAACAAGAATCTCCAAGCAAAAAATAAGCAATTATGGAAGGATTCACATATGCTAAAGGAGTTTGGAGATAAAATGGAAGTTTTTTATTCATAAAAGACAATTTTGAGAGACAAGTGAATACAGTCTAATAGTATTTAGCAAAATGCAAATTGTGGGGAAAATAAAACAAGCTAGCAATAGATTATATATCTTATTTTCAGTTCATTTATATGTTACTTTAACATTCTTTTAAAGTGAGAAACTCATATCAGGTTCCAAAACATATACAAGATGTATATACCCCTTTTAAAGTTCTAACAATACTCATGTCACAAATTGTTTTCTAGTTGTCTACTGGTAGAATGGAGGAAACACGCTAGATACAAGTGATACAGTCTGCATCTAATCTGAGAATAGAATTTACTATGGTTTTTAATGGGGTAGTCAACCAACTTTAGTCTCAGAAAGACCTATCAACCTGATAGTAGAAATTTTACCACTTAAAACATGTAAAGGTATTTCTTTAGCCTGTCAAATATGCAGTGATTTGTAAATAATGAAAAAATATACAACAATCTGTTAATTTTAGCAATCAAACTGAAAGTAAAGAACAGAATAAACAAGAGATGCAACATATAACACAGTAACACAATGTTACCTTGGGAAAACCTCCCACTTGGAGGTGAAAAACCCAGCAATAATGTCCTCTGATTATATTTCTCAAATGATAGGAGTCTGATTACAATTTCACCAATTACAAGGCAGAAGAATGAATGCAATTAACCTGCA
Organism: Chamaecyparis obtusa; assembly: GCA_027943335.1. Lineage (NCBI taxonomy): Eukaryota > Viridiplantae > Streptophyta > Pinopsida > Cupressales > Cupressaceae > Chamaecyparis > Chamaecyparis obtusa. The sequence continues at coordinate 607,081 of BSBK01002686.1, forward strand.
ATATGCAGAACAGATCTGCTACAGAGATGTTTTACCTGCTGCCCTTTATCTGCTATAGTAATAATTGCTTGAATCTAATTCGCTGCTGCCTGTATATAGTCCGCTGTTGTCTGGATATAATTCACAGATGTTTGTGTTGAATTTTATTTTTTTTCATTGGATGAAGAGTTTCATCTTTCATTTATATGAGTCTTTACCTCCCAAAAGACATGTCTCCTCGTTGGCTGACTAGGCATATCAGAATATGTGACAATTAAAATGCACCTTTAGAGATTAAAAAATGATAGGAATTTGAAGCATTACTAGCCGAATCAGAATATGTGACAATTAAAATGCAATGATAAATCCATTGCATATTTGAATAGGTCATGGTTTCAACAGTTTCTTTTTTCTCCAAACTCCCAACTTTTGATGCTCGCACTTATTTAATTTTTCTTCTAAGTTGTGTTCCACTACTCAAATGAAGTCAACTAGTCATTTTACTTATCAGGTTTACAATTTCCAACTTTGTATATATTCAAGTGCTATATATGTTTTCTAATCATGTCCCTTGCAAGAGGGACTTACATATTTAGTATATATTCACAAGCAATTAAAACGGTCCTGGGCTATTATCTAGAAACTCTGACCACGTTGGAATTTTTCAAAGATCTGGGATGGAATGTTGGCATTTTGGCTGGCCTGATAAATGGGATTACTCCACCTCGAGTGGTTTTGGGCATAGGATCCATCATGAACATCACTAGTTATTTGATGATTTAGTTTTATGTGATCCAAAGGATTACTAAGCCAATGACATGGCAGATGTATAAATACATCTGCATAGGATCCAATTCTTAGAAAGTTTCTAATACAGGGGCTTTGGTTACTTATGTCAAGATTTTCTCTCAAAGCAGAGGAAGTGTACTGGGGATCCTCAAGGGATTTGTGGGGCTCAGTGGGAGCCATCTTCACTCAAATATACCATGTAATTTATGGGTGGGACAACACAAGTAATTGTGTTTCTGGGTATCCTATCATCTTTTATCCCTGGCTTCCATGTTAATAGTGAGGTCCCCACAAAAGCTGCTGTAGACAAAAAGGAGCTAAAAAGATTCTATAGTTTTCTTTACATAGCACTAGCCATGGCAGGGTCTAATGATCATGACTGTGCTGGAGAATAGAGTGAAGTATCTTCCTAAGTTAGACTACTAGATTGTAGCTTCCTTGGCAATTATTTTCCTCATGTTAAACATTGTTGCAGTTGTTGATGCAAAGATTGACAAATTGAGGCTACAAAAACTATCTTCTCAGACCAAACTAGGGTTTCAAAAGAAGCCTTTGCAAATTAATGTTGTTGGAAATAAAATCAAGGAACAAAACCCTAGTTAGAGTTGAGTTGACAAGTTATCAAATTATTTCTTATGAAATAACACATCACTTAACCATTATTAGAAGAACGTCACTCTTGGCAGATTTACATACTTAAGGTTCACGCTTTGAAGGAAATTAGGTAGTCTGCATGATGCATTACAGTTTATTTGTATATACAATCCACTCGTAGGAGGTTGGGGTTTAGTTTGATCCAATTTGGAGGGTTTTAAGGGCATCAAATTCAGAAAATAATAACAAAAGCATCGTAAAAGATCAGGGGAACAAAGAGACTCAGCTCCACTTAGATTATCTCTAAACCTTGACAAACAATGTCTGGTTCTTAATAAAATGTATGAAAAGAAAAAGGGCAAGTTGTACCTGACCATTGATTGCAATGCAGACTATCTTGAATAGAGAGCTTTTGATGCCCTGAATAATCTCAGTTGCTCAACACTGTCAGAATCAAATCTTACATAAAGTGAGCCAAAAAAAATTGAAGACCACCTTTCCCATCACAATTGTAAAAAAATTATTAGATAAAAATATAAATGGATGAGTGAAAAGTCTGCTCACCCTCCATCCAGAAGAGATTTGTTCCATGAAAATACGAGAAGCGAAGAGAAACTGTCTCCATACAGTGGAAAGAATGTCTGTTATGGTGTGGTCACTCGCTTAAGCCCAACATTTTCCCTTTTTTGGGCGGGTTTTTTTTTTTTGGGTAAAGACATGCCCAAAATAATAATTTTCGCGCCTTCCCTTTCTTTTGTCTTAGTTTTTTTTAGACAATTAAAATAATTTTAATTATTAATTTAAGATAATTAAAATAATAATTTAAAAATTTAAGATAAAAGATTAATTTTGCCTTTAAAAAATGTCTTAAATTCTTATGTAGTAGTGATGTCACTTCTGCAAATACAAAAAGTATCCATCAAAATTATACTCATTTAAAAAGTGGAGAGAGTTTGCACAAAAAAATATAAAGAAATCTTATCAAAGAAAATTTTGTTTAAGCTAAAATGTATCAATATCAATATGGTTGCATTGTTCTAGATGTTTCTTTGATGAAATTGATTTGATGACTAGGGATCTGATTTGATTCAAATAGTAGAGACCAAGAGAAGGGCAAATAAATGAATCTTAAAAAACTCATTGAAACCATTGTAAGGGACTCACCTATGATTCTGCTTTAAACAATTCTAATGTGAAAATATGCTAGATTTTGAAGGAAAAATATTAAGAAACCTACAAAGACATGTCAAACATTCACTCCCTACCATTCCCCTTCTCGCCTTTTCTTTTGCCTTAATTTTTAACTCAAGACAATTAAGGTTTAATTTTTAGTTTTAGATAATTAAATTAATAATTTAAATGTTTAAGATGAAATAGTAATTTTGTCTTAAAATAATATTTTAATTAACAAAACAAATGATATCGCATTAAGGATACATTGATATGTTAAATTACATGAGTTTGAGTATCGGACCCTACCTATTTTTAATTTTTAATTAAAAAATTTCTTAAACTTTATTTTTATATAATAGTGTGAAAATTATAATTTGATATCATGCTTACTTATTCTAATCATCTTTATTATATATTTGATATTTAATAAAATCTTCCATTTGTCAAATTGATAATTTTTAGTATTCTAATTTTTGATAATGATTAATAATTTGTTAATAGATATTCAATGTTTAAAAAATTATCTAAGTATTTAGTATTTGGCACTAGTAATTTTGATATTTTATTTCTTATACTATTATAGACTTTCATTACTAGAAATCATAATTCCCCTAAATTTTCTTTGTTTTGCAAAAGACCTAAGAAAATTTTGACAGACTTGACTTGTTGGAATTTGACACCTAACAAAATTTTAACATACTTGACTTGTTGGAATTATAGTCATCTGTTCTCTTTTCTCTTGATGATGGATCACATAATGTGAGTCAAAATGTTAATGAAAAAAATTTAGATGGAGTTAAAAAAAATAATGATTCATGAATACTATTATGAGTTGTGGAAATCTAATATCCTTATTAATCACAATTTGTTACATCCTGGTTCTATGTAAGTAGCTAGAATGACTCTAATATGTATTTAGTTTTCTTACATCTATTGTAGAATATCTATATAATCATCTGGGCTATTGGATCCATTTTTGTTCTTAGTTTACATTGTTTTTATTGTAAATTATTCTAGTGACAATATTTTTTGTACAGAGGCGCGCAAACTGGTTACTGGCACCAATTTGAAAATACTTCTACTATATATATATATGTGTGTGTGTGTGTGTGTGTGTGTGTGTGTGTGTGTGTGTGTGTGTATATATATATATATATATATATATATATATGTGTATATACATATACATATATATATATATATATATGTATATACATATACATATGTATATATATGTATATACATATACATATGTATATATATGTATATACATATACATATGTATATATATGTATATACATATACATATGTATATATATGTATATACATATACATATGTATATATATGTATATACATATACATATGTATATATATGTATATACATATACATATGTATATATATGTATATACATATACATATGTATATATATGTATATACATATACATATGTATATATATATCTATACATATACATATATATATATACATATGTATATGTATATACATATATATACATATGTATATGTATATACATATATATACATATGTATATGTATATACATATATATACATATGTATATGTATATACATATATATACATATGTATATGTATATACATATATATATATATATATATATATATATATATATATATACACTTTAAAGCAAAAAATAGGTAATAGGTTTAAGGGTTAAATATTTCATGTGTGCAACCAAAATCTAATTTGATTTGAAGATCTAATATTAGATGCAAGTCAAATTTATTTTTAGACATGAGATGAGAAACCAATTTGAAATAGTAAGCCATGATTAAAAATTTGTTTGATGAAAACATGCTCTCACAATAAAATGAATGAAATTGTGGAACCAAAAAGGAAAAACCCCTCAAACTATTTATTTAGTCATTTATTTGGTCATTTTACCTGATGACCAAATTGGTCATTTATTTAGTCATTTTACCCGATGACCAAATTGGTCATTTATTTAGTCATTTTAGTTGTGATTTTACCCGATGACCAAATTGGTCATTTATTTGCCAAATATGATCAATTTTGGTCATGTGACTAAAAATTTTAGTCACGTGACTAAAAGTTTTAGTCACTTAGTCATTTATGTGCCAAATTCTACTAGTGTTAACCATGCAAAGTGAAAAATGAGATGCAGACCTAGGACCTAGGACTTAGTCATTAATCATGTGTCGATTTTTTTCATCACTAAATATTTTATTAGGTAATCGAATAAATCAATACAACATCCACTAGTTAGAAAACTATGAACATATGAATATTGATTTTTGCGTCAAAGTCAATACAACACCCACTGGCTAGACAACCATGGACATATGGATATTGATTTTATTTTTCGGAATGTCAGATTAGATATAAGCACCAAGGCACCAACGCCAGGATGACCTGAATATCATGTCCATTTTCATATTGCAATTTGTATAAGCATAAGAACACAAATGTTGTGATGACCATGAATACGCCTTGCGTAACAAACACATCAAGGAGTCAAGAGATTATTCTGAATGCATTGTGAATTACCCACAGTGACCCTTTATCGTTCACATCCTTAGGTAAGATCGTGTTTCACAGTAGGAGTAAGAATTCACTAAAAAAGACAATAGTTAGATCAGACTTCCTTGAATTTTTTGGGTATTAATGGTCGAGGTACTCATGGCCATCCAACATGAAATGAAGGCTCTTATAGACGGACATCATTTCAATCCAGAATTTCCAAAGTTGTTAGATTTTCACTCAAAGCAAAAAATAAAGAAAAGATTATGCCCCCAGTCATCATTCTCTAAATCCTATAAAGGACATCATCGAAGAGCTTGAAAGGACACAATATGAAAAAATCTCAATGCGAATCAGTAAGCATACAAGGAGATAAAAGTAGTGAAGAAGAGATTGTTTTCAATTTGTGTTGATGTTTGTGTTTGATTGCAAAATCCTTTTTGGTAAGGAGACAGACACACTGACTCAGATGAAGCTTCAAAGGACTCTGACTGGATATGACTCGTCTGAGGTATACTGGAGACCATAGGATATTACATTGATTGCCCTCAAGTTTGAAACATTGATAGGATACAGACGTTTGAGCTGATTGGTGCACATACCAACTTTATTGAAAACAGGAATGCGGAAACAAACTAGGAGATATGTACAAACTAAAGTAGGATTGAAAGCTGGGAAAGACCAAGATTGCACTGATAGATGGAGCATTTTGAACAAGTGGCGCCCATTTGCTAGGTTTTCACCATTTTGGTAGAGATTCTATTTTTGCTACCAAGGCACTTGTTTCCAGGTTTTCACCAAGGCACTTTTTCTTTTTCTCATTTTTTTTAAAAAAAAAATTAAATTTTTTATCTTTTCAAAAAATTTGTATTTTTGTATTTTTCTTTTTTTTTTGTGATACATCAAGGTGCCTATTGCTAGGTTTTTACTAGGATGATCATTTTTTTAAGGACTTTTTCTAATTTTTATGATTTTTTTAGGACATTTTACCATAGACTGAATGCCTTAGGCATAGAATTTCTTCAAATATAGAATGTTGATTGGTTCTTGGAGTTTCTCTCCTTCAGTCATTGAGAGTTGATAGGCTCCAGAGCCAAAAGTAGCAGTGATAAAAAAGGGACCCAACTAGTTGGGTTCAAACTTCCCCTTGCATTCTTGATGTGATTGATTTTTAGGATTTTCTCTCAAGACTAGATCGCCAACCTGAAATTCTCTATGTTTGACTTTCTTGTTCTAGCCTCTATACATTCTCTTCTAATATACTCTGATATGATCATATGTTGCTTGTCTGCGCTCATCTAGTAGTTCAAGTTCTTGCAACCTAGACACTCTGCAGTCATCATCAATTACTAAACCATGCATTTTGATTCTCAATGATGGGATTTCAACCTCAATAGGTAGTACCACTTCAGCCCCATATAGTAAAGCGAATGGTGTAGCCCCAGTGGGTGTTCTGATACTTGTTTTGTAGGCCCAAAGAGCTGGATTGATCATGAGATGCCAGTCTCTTCTTGTTTTATTAATTGTCCGATGCAAGATTTTCAATAGGTTCTTGTTTGATGCCTCTTCTTGTCCATTCCCTTGAGGATAGTATATAGATGACCAATGTTGTGTAATCTTGAACTTTGAGCATAAGGAATCTTGGTCCTTGTTCTTGAATTGGCCACCATTATCTATGACTATAGAGTGCGGAATACCATACCGACATATGATGTAGTTCAAAATGAACGTAGATATTTTCTTGCCAGTTGCTTGAGTCAAAGGGACTGCTTCGACCCATTTTGTGAAATACTCTGTAGCTATAATTATATGGGTATGTCCATTAGAAGAATGTGGATAGATAGCACCTACTAGATCAAATTCCCATTGCCAGAAAAGCCATTATGTAGTAAAGGGAATAAGATCTCTCCCTGGGGCATGAATTAAGTTACCATTTACTTGGCACTTTTGATAGTTCTTTGCATATTTGATAGCCTCTTTTTCCATTTCAGACCAATAGTACCCAGCCCTAATAAGTTTTTGAGCTAGTGTTAAACCATTTGAATGTGATCCACATATCCCATCATGGACTTCTTCTAATGTGCGTTGAGACTCGTCACGTTCTAAACACCTAAGAAGAGTTCCATCTAGACTCTGTTTGTATAGATCATTGCCAATGATAACATATCGAGATGCATTTCGGATAAGGTTTCATTTCTCATATCGATTAAAGGATTTGGGAATTATTTGGTCTTGAAGATAGGAAAATAGGTGTTTGTATCTAGAAGAATCATGACCTACAATAGTGCAAATCATTTGGGTTTATGGGCAATCATAGGCTGGGAATGACTGTGCTTCCACCAGGAACTCATAATGTAGCTCATGTTTAGGCTACTGTATTAGAGATGATAGTGTTGCCATAGCATCAGCAACCTTATTCTCCATTCTGGGAATTTTCTCAAACGTGATAGATATAAAATATTTCTTGAGATCATCTACCATGTGTTTGTATGGAATAAGTTTCTCATCTTTTGTCTGGTACACATCATTGACTTGGTGAATGACTAGTTGTGAGTCTCCATAAATGTGTAACTCTGTCACGCGCCATTCAATTGCTATCTTCATACCATTAAGAAGGGCTTCATATTCAACAATATTGTTTGTGCAAGGGAACTTGATTCTGAATGCTTTAGGTATTGAGTAACCTTGAGGTGTTATGAACAATATGTTTGCTTCCGACCCATTCTGTGTGTAAGATCCATCAAAGTAAAGATGCCAAGTCCTAGAAGATATGTGCATGATGGATGAATCAGGAAATTCCATCTGTAATGGTGTATCATCAAACAATGGTGCTTCCACCAGTTGATCTGCAATTACTTGGCCTTTGATAGCTTTTCTCTCGACATATTCTATGTCAAATTCGCTCAATAACATCACCCATTTAGCTAATCTGCCTGTGAGAGAAGCTTTGCTTAATAAGTATTTCAATGGATCTATCTTAGCTATCAATTGCACTGTATGAGCTAACATGTAATGTCTCAGTTTCTATGATGCAAAGATCACAACTAGACAAGCTTTCTCAATCATGGAATAGTTCTTCTTATATGCTACCAATGTTCTACTGATATAATAAATAGCTCTTTCCTTTTTGTTGTCATCATGTTGTGCTAGCAATGCCCCCAGTGATGTTTATGTGGCAGAGACATATAGGATCAATGGCTTCCCTTGAATATGAGGCATCAAAATAGGAGGATTTGATAGATATTGTTTGATGTGGTTGAAATTCTTTTCACACTCCTCGTTCCATGCAAAAGTCACACCTTTATGTAATGTCTTTGTGAAAGGTTGTGATATGTCTGCTAACTAAGATATGAAACATCTAATTGATTGCACCTTTCCTTGTAAGGTTCTCATTTGACTGATATTTTTGGGAGGTTGCATCTCCATGATAACTTTGACTTTAGAAGCATCCACTTCAATACCTTTCTTTGAAATAATATAGCCCAAGAGCTTTCCAGAAGTGACACCAAAAGCACACTTTTTAGGGTTCAGTCTGAGACTAAACTTCTCCATTCTATCTAGTATTTTGCTCAAGTCATTCAGATGTTTAGATCTTACCATTGATTTAGCCAAGGTGTCATCAACATAATCTTCCATGGTTCGATGCATCATATCGTGAAAGATAGTTGTCATAGCTCATTGATATGTAGCTCCAGCATTCTTAAGACCAAATGGCATGATGTTCCAACAAAAGGTACCCCATGCACATGTAAAATTTGTTTTCTCTTGATCTTCTGGAGAAATTTTGATTTGGTTGTATTTGGAGAAACCATCCATCAAAGAATGCATTTCAAAACCCGTAGTCATGTCCACTATCATATCGATGTTTGGTAATGGAAAATCATCCTTAGGGCATGCTTTGTTTACATCTCTAAAATATGTGCATACTCTTATAGATTTATCTAGTTTTGAAATAGGAACAATGTTTGAGATCCACTCTACATACTCTATGACTTGGATAAATCTAGCTTTTAGTAACTTTTCTAGCTTAGCTTTGACTAGGAGTGCAACATATGGATGCATCTTTCATGATTTTTGTTTAACAGGTTTGAGTCCTGGAGCTATAGAAAGATGATGCATTATCAAATTTGGATCTAACCCTAGCATATCTGAATACTTCCAAGAAAATATGATCTTCTTTTCTGTTAAGAAAGTAATGAATGCTTATTTTTCTTCGTCTGATAAGGATTGTGCTACATGGATCAATTGTGGTTCCTCTGTTGTACCCAAGTTGATAGATTGAGTCGGTTCAATCAGTACTGGAGATCTGTCCTATAAATGACTCAGAAGGACATTAAATATCTCATCCTTAGGTGCCTTAAAGAGGTTTTCACCTTTGGATATATCATTTATTTTTACTATTTTAGGTTTTGAGACTACCACAAAGTAGTTTTCTCCCTCAGAACTCTTTTTCTTTTTATTCTTGTTCTTTTGACTAAGATATTTGATATCCAAATCCATCATGCTAACACTAGGTTCACTGATGGAAGTCATCATAGGTTTAATGGCATTTAGATAATAGGCAAGGGCATAGTCTGATTTGAAGGTATAGATGTCTTGGTTCAGATTTTCAGACATGTGGTCTATAAGCTCGGGATATTGGATAGTAAGCTCAGGAAGGGATTGGATAATCATGTTAACGCACATGGTATTGGTATCATTAGCAATGATCTGACTCACAAAATCAAAGGTGATACTACTACTTGAGATGTTCATTGATTAAGAGTCATAACGTCATTATGGGATTCCACTTCAGGAATAGGTGGATTAGACTCATTAAGTTCAGTACTTTTCTCTAGACTTACATCAGGTATAGGTGCATATTGGTGAATGACATCTACATGTTTCTATGTGATGAGTTCATCTTCTTCTGGAATGACTCCCCATTCATAATCATTTGATTCATCCTCTGATTCTTCATCTAGACCTCTAGGAAATCTAATAACATGTGTAAAGTTGGGACGAATCCCCCAAGCAGGATTTCCTTCTGATTCTGATTTGAATTCATACTCATGGGAGTCTATTTCAGAATCATTATTGTGTTCTTCTTGTTTAGATTCAAGATCAACCAGTTCTTGTTTGGCAGCTGTCATTTATGCAGCAGTAGGTTCTTGTGTTTCTACTACATTGATTCTTTTTATTGGTTCATCTTCAACTTTGAGAAGATCTAGTATTTCTTGAGATAAGCGTTCATAAGGAATAAGTTTAGAGTTGTCTGAATCATCACTATCTGATTGTTTTTTATCTTCTTCCTCGTTGTTGGTCTCTTCTGGTTTGATCTGTTCTATTACATGAGAGGAGTTACCCTTGAGATAAAAGGGTTTCTTTCTATAGCCTAGGCCTGTAGTATCTTTGTTTAGTTGACCCACATGTGTAATGGGTGCCATGAGACCTTTGCCTCATACTCCTAGAGGTCCTTTACCAGGATATCCAATTTTAGCTATCAATTTATCCCCTGGCCCATATGACTTGGAAGAAATTTTTGGTGTTTTAGAGTCACATGCTTAAACAATTTTGGATTGAGACTCATCTTTGTATAGCCATGCAAGTACAACTTCATCCTCTTCAAATTCTTGTTTGGACACTTGTTCTAGAACAAAACTTCCATTGTAGATAACTTGAGGTTCTTTAGATTCTGGTTTTGGCTGTTTCAAAGACTGTCCATAAGATTTAGGCGAGATGGGGAGAGATGTTAGAGATAGGACTGGTTCCATAGCATATTCTCCCATGCCATTGTCTTTGATTTTGACTTCTTTTGCAATGTCTACCATCTTGGATGTAGATGCAACATCTTTTTGCTTAGTGGAAGATTTTCTGTTATTCGGAACAAGTTTGTCAGCACTTTCTTTCAATGCATTGCAAGTTATAGATATGTCAGCTAGAATGGTTACTTCTACTCCCTCATAAGAGATGGTACGTGGAAGGAATAGCTCACATTTCACGTATCCAGGGTCTCCCTAGGAGAATGTTGTAAGCCAAAGGTAGATCTAGAACTTAACATGTGATGTCTCTGATAACTGGACCTATTCTGATAGGTAAGACAATTGTTCCTTTGGAAGACCTTTTCTTGTTCATCATATGCCTTGATAGTTATCTTCTTTTTAGGATCAATGACAACTTCTGATAATCCAAGTTGTATGATCAATTTTTAAGAACAAATGTTTAAACTAGTGCCTCCATCTATCAACACGCATTTGAATCGACGATTTTGGATCAAGACTTCAATGTGCAAGGGCTGGTTATGCAAATGACTCAATGAATTGTCATCTTCCTTTGAAAAGGAGATATAATAGGTTGATGTTAGATGACCAACCATAGTTTGGAATCTATCTAGGTCAAGATTGTCAGGACCATTGGAACCAAGTAGAGCTTTATCCAGAATAGCCCTATGAGCAGAAGATATCTGAAGTAACTCAAACATGGATATTTTTGCATTGGTATGTTGGAGTTGTTGGACAATACTATATGATGTTGGCCTCGTGTCTTTAGGATTTGATGATTTAGAGGCAGCCCTCTGTTTAGAAGTAGATGAAAGATTAAAAGGCATCTTAGGAACATTTGATGAATATGAATTTTGTCCTTGTAGATGCACCTGAGCTTGTGATCAAGTAACTATATTTTCTAATTGATTATCTCTATCTTTTCGCACAATGGTAATGACATTGCAATGTTTAGATAAGCAAGGTTCCACCATGTTTATGACAACATTGTTTCCAGAGTAAGCATAATTGACTTTAGCACCCATATTAGGTTTAGAAGATGAATCTCCTTGATTATGTTTCGGAAATGGTTCCGTGAATGTTGTATTATCATTATTACTTTTATGATTATCAATTACAATCTCTCTCGCATCAATTTTGTCTTGTATGAGATGCTTTAAACATTGGTAGTTACTAGTTTTATGACCCTTATTGTGATGGAAATCATAGAAATCATTCTCTTTCCACCATTTTGGTTTAGGTTTAGGATCAAATGGTCGGATCTTAGGCAATGTGATGATTTTGTTGACCAATAGAGTTTTCATGGTGAACTCTAAGGATTCTCCAAGAGGAGGAAACTTGTGTTTAGGATCTGTAGCCCAAGGTTTATAGTTAGATGGCTTCTTATTTGATTCTGTTGTCTTCACCGCTGAGGCTTTGATGGCTTGGGTACCAATAGTGAGATTGAAAGTGGGTGCCTTAGATGGGTTACAAACATTGTCAACAATGCCATCCGTGATGATGCCTTTATTCTTGTTCCAGTTTTTGTTCTTGTCTTTGGAACTAGATCTAGATTCATACTTCTCTTTTTGAAGTAATATGTCTCCTTTTTTCACAAGTACTTTCTCAATTTTGATTGAATTATCTACCATCTTATCGAAGGATGTGTGATTTTGCATTTGTAAAGGGTAGTTGATTTCTGGAACAAGATTGTTGATGAAAATTTCCAGCTTCTCTGTTTCTGGAATGGGTCTAGCATATAGAGAAAACTTCTTCCTTCATCATTTGAGGAAAGTCAGGAATGGTTCTCCTGGGCATTGTTTCAAATTAAAAATGTCGATCATAGTGACCAGATGACTAATGTTGTAGGAGTATTGTTGATAGAATAGCTTGATTAACTCCTCAAAGGTCTTGATTATGGGAGGCATTTTTGAGAACCAATGAATGGTTGCTCCTCCCAAAGATCACGGGAAAAGATACATTAAGTAGGTTGGTTCATGCATGAACTCAATGGATTGAGGACAAAATTCTCTAACATGATCTTGGGGATCAGAGTTTCCATCGTACTTGTCATATTTAGGCATTTCCACTCTCTTCGGGAATGGTGGCATGTACAAGTCTTTTTCAAACATAAAAGGGCATAGAGCTTCCATGGAGAACTCTTTAGGTTCCTTCTCTTTTTCGAGTTTGTTGAGATTGACTTGCATGGCATGCATCTATTTCATCATAGCCATGATAGGATTTTCTTCCTCTTGTGTGATGATATCTTCGACATTAAAGTTTGGAGAAAATTTAGCTCCTTGTTGGGCTAATTCTAGGAAGTATGCCTCTCTGTCTTCTCTCAAGTAGTGTCTCATCATTCTCTTAAAGTTATCATCATTCTAATATTAGGAAATTTTAGAGGGTGTTGGTTCGACATCTCCACCATGATTAGAATGATGGCCTTGGGAGCCTTGGTTTGCTCCACCTTGAGACATAGTGTTTTTGTGAGGACTGTTGGGAATTGATTGAGGCGGGGTTGGTTGATTACCTGCGTGAATAGATGCAGGAGGGGTGACGTAACCACCTTTCAAGAAAGGATTGCCAAGAGCATCCTCTCAAAATTTAGTAGTGTCGTAGGGTTGATGCAATGTCTGAGCAATCAAAGAAGATGTTGCTGAAGAGAATTTGGGTTGTTCTCCTTGTTTTCTTTGTTATGAAGCCCTAGTTTCCACCATTAACCTTGGGTGAAGCAAATGAGAAATATGAAGACAACTAAAGAATGACTTGATTCAAGAAGATCAAATGATGCAACCTTGTCAAGATTGGATTGATTGAAGATTGATTGGACGTAAATGAAGGATATTGTGCCCTAGTTGTATGGGTAGATGCCCAAAAGATGGAGGACACAAGCTCAACACTTAGTCATTTTGAGGATTGATTCTGAAGATGATGTTGACAAGGTTTTGACAAAAGATGAACAGGATTCAAATCGATAGATCAAAAGGCTGGATCAAACTCAAGAGACCACTTTTTGAAAATGGGTTGGATTCTTCTAGTTTCTGCTATGTTCCTGACATAGTGAATTTTCTTACAGAATCTGAAAGTAGGCTTTAAAAACTAGCTTTTTGACAAATTCTGGAGTTTTCTGACAACTTTTGAAAATTCTGATACGAGTTTCTCTAGGCTCGTACGAGGCTAGGTTGGCTTTGGCATGACTTTTGACAAAGCTCATATGAAAATTGACACCAGGGTTTTGATTTTTCTTGACTTTGAGACAAAACTCGTACGATAATGTACAGGCTCCCGTACGATAATTTGGGGGTTCTGAAACAACTCTTGGGAAAAACTTGTATGACTTTCTAAGACTGCAGGATGACTTTTGACTCCAGAAAGGATTTTTTTGCTTTAGATTTGCAATTTTTTAGTTTTTCAGTTTCAAATTGTTTACAAAGTTTTCTGTCTAGGTTTGAAGATCTGTGTAATAGTTCATCTCAGGTTTGTTCATTTCAAGTAACCAAGTAGATTTCAAGTACACAGAACAACAAGCAAGGGATGCAAGAAATCATCTTAAAATAATGAACAAGAGAAAAAGAAACCTTGCTCATGAACAAGCAATAGTGACTTATTATGCTAATCCCTAGGAATGATACTTGTGTATGTTCTCAAAAGTTTTTCAATAATGTACATAGTCCTAGAAAATGAAAAATTGGCCTCGCAAGAGTTTTTAGTAATGGTCTGACTTTGCAACTTTTGTGATCTCAAGAGGGCGAACTTCAATCTAGGTGCACCAGGGTTTTGACACAGTCCAAGCATTTAATCAATCAGGAGCTACTAGGGAGATCTGACAGCCCAACAAGAGACCACACTTGTGGAGATTTCTTCCACAAAGACATTTATATAGCGGCTTCTGCTACCACAATGAAAATGGCTATTACCGCTTGAGGTTCCATCCATGTGGTTCACCCAATAAAGGGAATGTCCACTATGGTTAACCCTCTCTAAAGGTGACTCACAAAATATACCACACGGGGACTTGGTCCAAATTCAAGGATCTGAGTTTTTGATACTACTCAAAAAGGGAGTAGAGCATAATCCTCTAGCCTTTTCACTTTTACCCAAACACAGTAGATAGATTCTTTGACACGCTAAGACTGAAATCACCTCACCAAGGCTTGTGATGTCAACAACAATGTCTACCAAGCTCTCTAAGTGGGACCAAGAGAGAACATACCGATCAAAGTTGAGGACCAAACCTAGTAGAACGTGAGATAATCACAGTATCCTCCCTACCTACAAGGGGATCTGTCATCAAGAAGATCTTCGCATGCAAAATAAGCGAATGAAGCCCACTCTCTCAAGATCATCCGCAAATAGTGTTTATAGGGCCTAATTACTATGTGTAATAGATATGCAAAAAGCAAATCTATGTTCATTTTATAGCCCAAAACTAAAGTCTGTTTTATGAAAGTTGGAAAGGCACTCAAGCTAGACATGTGAGATGTTCATTTTATGTCCCAAATCAAAATGTTATCAGATCGTAGTAGAATACCTGAATTCCCTCGCAATGTGCTTAGTAGATTTTTACCTAATTTTTAGCTATGTTGAGCAATCCCGTGAGCAAAGAGATCAGAAACAACATATATCAATCATTAGGGTTAGCTGTCAAAATCTAAAATCAAATCTGAAATGACTATTTTTGCAATTCTTCTATAAAAAAATGAAATTCTAGCACCAAAACTCGTATGACAGTGAACTACTACTCGTACGAAAATTCATGCATGAAACGAAAGTGGGTCAACACACACATGACTTTTCAAAAACTCGTATGACAGTCCACATATAGTTGACATGACACTTCAGATTATCGTCTGTCGTACGACAGACAAGGGGTCCTGGTATGATAATTTATCAAATATCGTACGAAAAATGTACAGACAGAAAGTAAAAATCATAGTTGTGAAAGAAAAATGATAGAAAATTGATCAGAAAGAAATGGAAACCCATTTCAGGGCCCCATGGTGGGTGCCAGAAATGTGTGTGAAAATTATACCTAGCTAGAGATAGATCACTTTAGTAAAACATTAGAGGTTAGAAAATCAAGAAATCTGTAAATTAATGAAACTAAGCTAACCAGGTGATTTACTACCTTCTAGGAGATGTGAGTATGTATTCTCAGATTTGACTGAGATCAGTGACAATGCAACACCTAAATGAAGGATTTAAATGATTGAAAGCAATGAAGATGGAATGCAAATTAATCTATCTTTTTGGATTTTTGATGCAATAAGATGAAAAACTGTATGAATCTAATCTAGATGAATGAAATTTATATGCAAATTGATCTAACAATGATATGCTAAATGCTATGAATGCTAAAAAACAATAATGAAAATCTCACAATAGCCTTGATTTGCAAAAGCTTGATTCTTCAGATGCATATTCACCAGAGTGATTGTGCAAATTCGAGGGGGGGTCCTTTTGTGAAGAGTTGAGCCTTATTTTTATAAAAATCCAGGGCTTGAGGATGCATTGAGAAAATCCATAAACCACTCTTGATAAACTCAGGTTGATTTTTGAGTTAACAAGAAATTAGAAACAAATCAACTCATAAAATCATGCAAAAGCACTTTTTGACTCAAAATAGAGTTTAGTTCTCTTTTTCAACTCCTTATCAGATGTTGAGTTTAGAAAGTTAACAAATTGAAATTAAAAATTGATTTAAAGTTGACTGCTTTTTTGATTGTGCATGATTTAACATGAATTAATTTAATAAATAAAGTGATTTATTCTCAACTTAACTGATTTTGAATTAAAACAATTGATTTATGGGTTTAATCAATTATTAAATCAAACTTTATTCAAAAACTATATCATTAAATATTGACAATTAACATTAATTAATTAAATAAGAATTTAATCAATTATTCGATAGATTTTGATTTATTGTCAAAATTAAATAATACAATTTAGAAATAAATGTAATTAAATCTAATTAAATAATTAAGTGGCAGAATTAAATCTAATTAATTAAATATTCAGAATATCCAATTAATCAAACTTTAGGATAAATATGATTTATCACCGAATAATATTTAATTAAAGATAATTAGGATAATTAAGAATACTCAAGGAATATTCCCTAATGTAGATTTAAGATAAAATCAATTAGGTTTTTGATGGACTGATGTACCGATGTGCCTTAGGTTAGGACTTTGATGTCGATTTCATTTGATTTGATGATGTAGGAGGTTAATGAACCTATAGCCCATTTTTGGGGTTTTACAAGTACCAAATGAAAATCTATTCTTCTTCAAATGAATCATAACCTCATCTCCAACTTCAAAAGATTTATGTCTCCTTCTCTTATCTGATCTCTGTTTATATTTTAGATTACTATCCTCCAAATTCTTTTTGAATTCATCATGTAAAGTTCTCATGAAGACTGCAAAATCCTCAACTTCAACACTTCTTCTTGTCTCAGTAGGCAAATCTCTCAACTCTGTGGTTCCGTTAGGATGAAATCTAGTAACAATCTCAAATGGTGTCCTCTTAGTGCTTCTATTCATATAATTATTATACGCAAACTCTTCTTGTGCCAAAACTAAATCCCAATTAGCAAGCTTATCTCCAACTAAACTTCTTAACAAGTTTCCCAAACTTCTGTTCACAACTTCAATCTATCCATCTGTCTGAGGGTGAAATGTAGAACTAAAGTTTAATTTTGTATTCATCTTCTTCCAAAGTGTTTTCCAAAATTAACTAGTAAACTTAGTATCTCTTTCTTAAACAATAGTTTTCGACAAACCATGCAATCTTACCACTTCCTTGAAGAATAATTCAGCTACATGTAATGCATCAGATGTCTTCTTACAAGGTATGAAATGAGCCATCTTTAAACATATTTCAACCACTACCAAAATAGAATCATTACCTCTCTTAGCTCTAGGCAATCCAAGAACAAAGTCCATACTTACATCTTCCCAAGGTCTATTAGATACAGGCAAAGGTGTATACAATCCCAAATTCTAACTAGTTGCTTTTGTTGTTTGGCAAATTATGCAACCTCTAACCATTCTCTGTACATCTCTATAAATCTGTGACCAAAAGTATCTTTCTGAAATTAGTTTCATAGTCTTATCAATCCCAAAATGTCCAACAAGTCCACCACTATGTTTCTCCTTTCTTATGTTCTCTCTCATAGATCCTCTAGGTATGCACAAATGAACTCCCTTAAACAACATCTCTTCTTGAATGAAATAATTAGTCCACTTAACACTCACTATTTTTTCCTTAGAAGCTTTCCAAGGCTCTGCAAAATCAAGGTCAGTTTTATACAAATACTTCAAATCATCAAAACCAATTACCTCAACTCTCATTTTTGTCAAAAAATTTCTTCTTTGGCTCAAGACATCAGAAACTTTATTTGACTATCCACTTTTATGCTTCAATGAAAAGTAAATATTCTACAAGAACTCAACCCACTTCATATGTCTCTAATTCAATTTATTTTGACTTCCCAAATACTGCAAAGCTTTATGGTTAGTATACAACACAAAATATTTAGGCATCAAATAATGTCTCCATTTCTTCAAAGCTTGAACAATAGCATAGAATTCCTCATCATAAACTGAATATTTTCTCTTAGCATCATTCAAATTCTCACTAAAGAAAGCAACATGTCTTCCTTCTTGACTCAAAACAACTCCTATTGCACTTCCACTAGCATCACATTCAACTTGAAAAACCTTACTGAAATCAGGCAAAGCAAGTGTAGGCAACTCTGCAATTCTTTGTTTCAATGTTTCAAAACTCTTTTGTGCTCCATGTGTCCATTTGAAATCCCTTTTATCTCCTCTCATAGTTTTAGTCATAGCATTACAAATAGAACTGAAATTTCTGATGAACTTCCTATAAAAACTTGCCAATCCATGAAATGATCTTACCTCTCCAATATTCTCTAGTGTAGGCCAATCAAGTAAAACTCTCACTTTCTCCATATCCATCTTCAATCCATCAGCTGAAATTACAAAACCAAGGTACACAATCTCTTCTTTCATAAATGAACATTTTTTCAAATTAATCATCAACTTTTCTTCCTTCAATCTTTGCAATAGTTGTTTGATATGTTCAAGATGTTCTTCCTTACTCTTACTGAATATCAAAATGTCATCAAGATATACGATCACAAACTTACTCAAGAATCTTTTCAAAACTTAATTCATCAGCCTCATAAAAGTACTAGGTGCATTAGTCAAACCAAAAGGCATAACCAACCATTCATACAAACCTTCATTAGTCTTAAAAAGAGCTTTCCATTCATCCTCTTCTCTAATCCTAATCCGATGATAACCACTCTTCAAATTAATCTTTGTGAAATACTTCACTCCACTCAAACTATCCATTATGTCATCCATCCTAGGCAAAGAAAATCTATACTTTACTGTTATCTTGTTTATAGCTCTAGAATCAATGCACATTCTCCATTCTTTTTCAGTGCTAAGACAACATGTATTATACAAGGACTCAAAATTTCCCTAATCAAACCTCTCTCAAGCAATTATTGCACTTGTCTGTTCAACTCAGTCTTTTCATCAGGTGTCAATCTATGTGGTGCTTTATTAGGCAAACTAGCTCCAGGTATCAAATCCATACAGTGACTTATACTTCTCATAGGAGGAAAACCATCAGGTACATTATCAAAAATGATGTCATGAAATTCAGTCAACAAAGGTTTAACCTCGGGTGCATGTTCTAATTCATCTTGTTTCTCAGTTTTCCTTGGAATTAAAGCAAAACAAATATTTTGTTCTTTCATTTCTCTTGCAAACTTTTTACCATCAACCAAACATACTCTAATCATAGTACAGTGACCTTCATCCAACTTTTCTACTAAAGTCAACAATACTTGTTTCTTTCCATCCATCTAAATAGTATATTGATTCAATCTACCATTATGCAAAGCTTTCTTATCTTATTGCCAAGGTCTACCCAAAAGAATATGACAACAATCCATAGGCATAATATCACACAAGACTTCATCATGATAATTCCCAATTTTGAATTAAAGAAGGAATTGTTCACTCACAAGTAGTTTATGCTCCTTCTGGATCCAAGCAATATGGTAAGGCTTAGGATGCCAAATTTGTTAGGAATAGTCCCAAGAGAGGGGAGGCGGGGGGGGGGGGGTGGTGAATCAGTTATCTACAAGATTCAATTCTTTATCCAATTAAGTACAAAAAAAAATTAAGAAGATACATAATAAGATAACACTTAACACAACACCACAATTTTGGTTACAGGGAAACCCAAATAGGTAAACACCCTGGTGGGAATTAGCACCCACTATAAAATGCACTAGAGTATAATGATCCCTGTTAGAAGATCTTACAACCCTGTTAGGAGTTGATCTTTACAATGCATGAAGTATAGTGACTTGGTCAAAGGTTGGACCCTGTTAGGAGTCTTTTACAATTAACCCTATTAGGGGTGAGGACACACTATCCGGGAGCACACTGCTCAAATGGTGAAGGTTGCAACCTTCTACATAATAGATACACACTATATTTGGATCTTGGTGACCTATGAGTTAGACCTGTTGTCTTGATTAGTTCCAATTAATAACATACACTCTCTTCTTTGTCACATAGACCTTCTACTGATGGCTCAATACTTCTCACCTTCTTCTCTACTCTTCTCTTTCAACTATCTACCATACTTAGCGATTACAACTGACCGGCTATAAGTATCTTTCTCCAAATGATATAATCAAGTCAGCCTATTAGAACTTCCTTGAAATCATATTAGAGAAACAATATAACTCTCCAACAACATCTCCAATGGCTATATCAAGCACACAACACAAATAGCACCGCGCAACTCAATATGAGTAGACGCGTCTCTTCACACAGTCAGCTCCACCAAATTAATTGAAACTTTCTTCTCTTGTTGAAATACATTATGCACTCTTAACCAAACATTGTTAACTCATAACCAAACACAAAACTAAACATGCATATCAAAATGATAGGTGCAACTATTGAACCAATATAAACACTGTCGGCTCCATTAGATAAACGCAGGAAACTATGACTGCAAAATAGAAACATCATAACTCAACTTGTACCACAAAACTAACTATGCGTCCATGAATATAGCTTCAAAAACATGTCTATGACATAAATATAAATGCACAAGTCTCCATTATAACCATAATGATAATAACATACAGAACTCTATCTGTAACATTGTCAGGAACACTATTGATACAAACAAATACACAACTATATGTACTCAGAATCAATCTCTGCGCTTATGATATCATGCTAATAACATATCTAGGAAAAATATACTCAAGGCTCCATACATAAGACTTCAACGCATGTTGCTTACCATATGTTATCATCAATGACAAACATACAGTCAACACTGGCTTGCTGGAAAATCTCCAATAATCTCCCCCTTTGGCATTGGTGGAAACATATGGAATGAAAAACACCACCAATCCAAATGTATAATTATTTTATAACATTCTCCATTTCCTCAACAAAAATCCCCCAAGGATGAATCCTCCATCTACTGTTGATGCTCTAAATATCAACTTCTACAACTCTGCATACTCATCTTTTGCTACTATATATTCTCCCTCACTACATACTCCTCAACTGTATATTCTCCCCCTTACTATATTTTTTTTCATGACTATATACTCCCCCTTTGATATCAATGGCAAAGGGCACCAAACCAAATAAGCACAGGTACTACTCCTGACGTAGAGTAGTCAACCATTCATCAGTCACTGAGGACTGATGCACTTTTGCAAATGCTAATCAAATTTAGGGAAGGGAATTACTCCCAGCTTCTCCCTGAGATACTCAAAAGTATCCTTCAGTAAAGGCTTTGTGAATATGTCTGCTAGCTGTTCTTATGTACTCACATAATCCAGTTTTACTTCTTTCTCTGCAAATTTCTCTCTTAGGAAGTGACATTTTATCTCTATGTGTTTTGTCTTTGCATGCATTACGAGGTTCTTTGATATATGGATAGTGCTAGTGTTATCACAATGAATAGCAATAGGATAATCAATCTGAATTCCAAAATCCTTTATCATCTACTTGATCCACACAATTGTAGAACAATTTAATGCTACTGCCACATACTTTGCTTCCGCTGTGGACTGAAAAATATAATTTTTCTTCTTGCTTGTCAAAGTAACAAGTCTATCTCCAAGAAATACTGCTCCTCCTGATGTGCTCTTTCTATCATCCATGCAAACTGCCCAATCTGCATCTACATACACATGAAGTTCTACATTTTTTGAATTAGGATACCATAAACCATAGTCTATAGTTCCCTTTAAATATCTGAATATCCTCTTTACTACCATAAGATGACTTTGTTTAGGTTCTACTGCAAATCTTTCAACAATACCAACTGCATTAGAAATATCTGGTGTAGATTGAGTAAGATATATGAGTTTACCAATCATAGACTTGTATAGGGTTATGTCTACAGTTGTAGAATCATCTTCTTTTGAAAGCTTTCTTCCTATTATCATAGGTGCACTTATTGGCTTGCAATCATCCATCTTGAACTTCTTCAATATCTCTTTCACATACATAGACTGATTAATGAAAATTCCTTTTTCTATCTGTTGCACATTTAATCCCAAAAATTATTTGATAGGTCCAATCATGCTCATCTCAAATAAGCTCTGCATCTCTTTAGCAAATTCTGCACTAAGCTTGTCATTACCTCCAAAAATAATGTCATCAACAAAAATAGCAACTAACAATAATCCTTTAGGTGTCTCTCTTATGAATAAGTTACAGTCTACTGCTCCTTTCTTGAATCCAATCTTGGTTAAGTAACCATGTAGTCTTTCATACCATTCTCTAGGGGCTTGCTTAAGTCCATAGAGGGATTTCTTCAGTCTGCATACCATATCAAGTCTATCTGATAAATCAAATCCTTCAGGCTGCTCTATGTATACTTCTTCCTTCAACTCTCCATTCAAGAATGTTGACTTGACATCCATCTGATATACTTTAAAGTCTTTGAATGTAGCATAGGCTAGAAATAATTTTATGGCTTCCAATATGCTTACAGCGACAAATGTATCTGAATAATCAATTCCTTCTCTTTGCACATATCCTTTACATACTAGCCTATCTTTTTTCCCTACTACTGTACCATCTTCATTCATCTTTTTTTTGAATATCCACTTGGTTCCAATCACATTCTTGTCATTAGGTCTAGGGACCAATTCCCATGTGTCATTCTTAATTATTTGATCTAGCTCTTCTTTCATTGCTTCATGCCAATGTGAATCATTACATGCATCATGAACACTTAAGGGTTCAATTTGTGAAAGTAAACATAGCGCTTCATCAACTGTTGAAATTTTTGCCTTTGATCTTGTCATGACCTTACTATTCTGATCTCCAATGATATCCTCTTTTGAATGGTATCTAGATGTGAATTTAGGAATATTAGGTGTGACTCTCCCATCTTTCTTCTATGATTCTTCTTCACTTGTTTCAGGGTCATTAAATAATACATCAATATCGTCAAACATTTCTTCAACAAATGTTTCTCTAGTGGTAGGTCTAGGTTCTTCTTTAATCATAGGTACATAATCATGATATCTCTCTTGAATCATAAACTTTTCATCAATCTTTACATGAGCACTTTCAATGATCTTCTTTAATCTCAAGTTAAAACATCTATAAGCTTTCCTTTTAGTAGAGTAACCAAGAAAAATACCTTCATCACTTCTTGCATCAAACTTTCCAATAGCTTCATCTCTCTTGATGTAGCACTTGCTTCCAAAGATTATGAAGCATTTCACTGTAAGTACATTACCAAACCATATCTCATAAGGTGTTTTGTCTGTGCCTAGACTTAATTGAATTCTATTGATAGTATATATTGTAGTATTGATCGCATCTCTCCAATAGGTGTGTGCAAATTTTCCTTCAATCATGATAGTGCACGCTATGTCAAGTATGATCCTATTTCTTCTTTCTGCAATTCCATACTGCTAAGGGGTTCTAGGTGCACTTAGCTGTCTCTTTATCCCATGTTCTTCACAATACTCATAAAATCTATCAGAGGTGAATTCTCCTCCTCTGTCTGATCTCAGACATTTTATCTTTAATCCACACTCATTTTCAACTTTAGCTTTGAATATTTTGAACTTCTCAAATGCTTCAAATTTATCTCTTAAGAACGCAACCCACATCATTCTAGAATAATCATCAACAAACAAAGAAAATTACCTTTCACCATAGTATGATCTTGTTTGAGTTGGTCCACATAGGTCTATATGCACTAGATCCAATTTTTTTCTCTCGAATTATACTTTCTTTTGAATGAATTCCTCACATGATTTCCCATCACACATTCCCTGCATATTGTATCAACTGGTTTTGCAATACTAGGGATGTCTCTTACTGCCTTTACATTGCTTATCTTTACTATATTGTCAAAAATGATGTGACATAGTCTTTTGTGCCAAAACCAACTGTCATCTACTTTAGCAACAAAACAACTTGCTTCTAAATTAAGCTGAAAAACATTACCTTTAGTCTTTGAACCTGATGCAATCATCTCTCCTTCTTTTTTATTAATGATGCACTTGTTATTTTTGAATTCTAATTGATATACTTTGTCAAGCAATTGTCCAACACTAAGTAATTTATGTTGCAAACCATCAACATATAGAACATCATCTGTGTTATTCTTCCCATCCAAAGTGATAGCTCCTCTACCTTTGATAGGTTTAGGAGTGTTGTCTCCAAATATAACCATGCCACCTTTGTACTTATCCAAATGAACAAATCTATCTTTATCTCTTGTCATATGATGTGAACAACCATTATCAATGATCCAGTCTGTCCTGATGTCTTCTTGAGAAATTAATGCTAACTCTTGTGCTTTCCTCTCATCTTCCTTATCCATTTCATCAAACATTCTTTCCATCTCTTCAATACCAATGAATCCTATCTCATCTTCTACTGAATTTTCATCAGATACCCCATCTTCAGCATAATAACATTCTTTATACTTAGGTTTGTAATTAGTTTTGTATTTCTTGACTCTTGTAGGGAACTTGGATGCAAAATGACCAATCTTGTTACATGAGAAACATTTGAATGGTAATTGACCTTCACATTTTCCTTTTCCTTTTCTTTCTTTCTTAGAAATCATAGCAATGTATTCATCTAGTTCTTTATCATCATCTTCATCATCAAAATTACCAAATGTGTTGAAAGATTTCTTACCATGGACTAGGGATTTGAATGTTGTTTCACTTTTAGGCTCTGTCTTCAATCTTGATATCCCAAATGTTGTAATCTTGCTGATTAAGGTTTTTCTTTTGAAGTCTTTTGTGGACTGCATAGTTTCATCAAGGATGTTTATCTTGCTCTCATATTCTGGTGTCAGGGTAGTCATCAACTTATCCATCATGTCTTCTTCTGAAATTTCTCTACCATTGTTTCTGATTCTTGCAATTGCTTCATTAATCCTTTGATTGTAAGCTTTGATGTTCTCTTTAGGTAGCATTTCCAATGTATTGTACTTTTTCTTCCATGTATTTTTGTGCGCATTCTTGGCTTGGATGTCTCCTTCAAACATGTCTTCTAGATACTTCCATATCTTATAGGATTTATCAACTTTCTTGATCTCTGAAAAATCACTATCAGACAAGGCATTGATAAGGGATTCTTTGGCAATAGCATTTTGAGTGAACATCTCCTTTTTCTTAAGAGTTGCATTTTCTTTTGCAAGATCTGATAAAGAGGAAATCTAAAATTCTTTAGTGGCTACTTCAAAAATCTCAAAAGCAATGCACTGTAAATGTGTCATCATTTTTTTTTCTTCCGGTCTAGATAATTCTCTCCATCAAACTTAGGAATTTCTTTTCTAAAGAATGCCATCTGATCAACCTCAAGTTGTTAAACTTCTCTTCGAGGTACTTGGCTCTGATACCAATTGTTAGGAAAAGTCCCAAGAGATAATTGAGAGGGGGGGGGGGGGTGAATCAGTTATCTATAGGATTAAATTATTTATCCAATTAAGTATAGAAGAACATTAAGCACATACACAATAAGATAACACTTAACACAACACCATAATTTTGGTTATGGGGAAACCCAAATAGGTAAAAACCTCAGTGGGAATTAGCACCCACTATAAACTGCACTAGAGTATAATGATCCTTGTTAGAAGATCTTACAACCCTGTTAGGAGTTGATCTTTACAATGCATGAAGTACAGTGACCTGGTCAAAGATTAGACCCTATTAGGAGTCTTTTACAATTAACCCTATTAGGGGTGAGGAAACACTATCTGGGAGCACACTGCTCAAATGGTGAAGGTTGCAACCTTCTGCATAACAGATACACACTATATCTAGATCTTGGTGAACTACGAGTTAGACCTACTGTCTTGATTAGTTCCAATTAATAGCATACACTCTCTTCTTTGTCACATATACCTTCTAATTATGGCTCAATACTTCTCACCTTCTGCTCTAATCTTCTCTTTCAACTATCTACCATACTTAGTGATCACAAGTGACCAGCTATAAGTATCTTTCTCCAAATGATATAATCAAGTCGACCTATTAGAACTTCCTTGACATCATATTGGAGAAAAAATATAACTCTCAACCAACATCACCAATGGCTATATCAAGTACACAACACAAATAGGACTGCACAACTCAATATGAGTAGATGCGTCACTTTCACATAGTCGGCTCCACCAAATTAACTAAAAATTTCTTCTCTTGCTGAAATATGCTATGTGATCTTAACCAAACATTGTTAACTCAAAAAAAAACATGAAAACAAACATGCATATCAAAATGATAGGTGCAACTACTGAACCAATATAAACACTGTCGGCTCCATCAGATAAACTCAAGAAACTGTGACTAAAAAATAGAAACACCATAACTCAACTTGTACTGCATAACTAACTCTGTGTCCATGAAAATAGCTTCACAAACATGTCTACAACATAAATATAAAAGCACAATTCTCTATTATAACCATACTGATAATCACATATAGAACTTTGTCTGTAACACTGTCAGGAACACTATTGATACAAACAACTACACAACTATTTGTACTTAGAATCAACTTCTGTGCTTATGATATCATCCTCATAACATATGTAGGCAAAATATGCTCAAGGCTCCATACATAAGACTTTAATGCACATTGCTTACCATATGTTATCATCAATGACAAACATACAGTCAACATTGGCTTGCTGGCAAATCTCCAACAAAATTATCATAACTTCCACTATCAATGATTACCTTGTAACATTTATCAGTGATCTTACATCTGGTTCTGAACAAAATTTTCCTCAAAATAGGTTCCTCATCAGCTTCTTCATTCCACAAGATACTTCTTAGCATCAATTTTTCACCATTTTTAGGTTCATTAGATAATTCCTCAACTTCCTCACAAGCCAAATTATTTCTACCATTACCTCTAGTCTTCTTTCCAGAGTTAGTACATTCAAAGGCTCTATGTCCTTCTTCACCACATTTGTAACAAGTACCTTTAAACCAAGATTTCTCTTCTCTTTTCCCACTATTTTTATTCCTATAATAACCAGTATAGCTACCTCTAGAGTAATTACCTCTTCTACCAGCAAGTTCATCTTTCCATCTTTTATCTTGTACTACATTTTTAGATCTGCTACTTTCTCCATAAGTTCTGCCTCTACTTCTCTGAAATCTACCACCTCTTCCTCTCTATCTTTCATCATGTATTTTTGTCAATCGTTCTATTTCCTTTAAAGAAAATTGGTATGCTTCTTCCACACTATCTATTTTAACATAGCTGATCTCATCTTAAATCGATGTCCTCAGGCCATTCAGGTATCTAGCCACTTTCTCAACTTCATCATCCACATGTCTAGATTTGATATCCAATTAGTAAAATTCCTTAGTATATTCTTTCACACTCATGTCCTTTTGTCCCTAATTTTGCATTTTTCTCATCAAACTGACTTGGTGGTCAGCTGGAAGAAACTTCTTCTTCATCTTCCCAAGCATTTTCATCCATGTCTTGATCTTTTCTTTCCCTCTCTTATGTCTCTTAGTTTGCATATGATCCCACCAAAGAGATGCATGACCTTTCAACTTTGTGATGAACTATAACTGGTTGAGAACATGATTGAAGAGCTACAAGTGATTGGTGATCACTTACTAAGCACTAAATTGTTATGTAAGATAATTGAATCAATTTTATGTTGTCATTGATGTCAACTAGTTTTGATATTACTTATCATGGTAGTTGCAAATATCTACACATCTATAAAGAGGAGAGAAAAGATGAAGAACCAAGATATATACATTGAGGAAGATGGATATGATAGATGAGGAAAAATGAATACTCTTGGTAACTTATTGATGAGTCTATGACTTCATATTGTTGACTTGATTATGTTGCATTAACTTGTTATGGAGATAGAAGCAAAATGTTACAAAGTAATGTGGTCGGTTAATGAAGCATTCCAATATACACCGAGCAGTGTAGTGTATACCGAGCAACAGTATCAACCGAGCTAGTGTTCACCAACACATTTATTTGTTAACTGAGTATGAACAAAAGAACTAAATGATTAGTTTAGCTGACAATACTGATGATCTGGAAAGTACCATGAATTTAGGGAGAAAGATAAAGTTTGTTACGATATCAACATCTAGAAAAATTCAAGGAAGATCTAATGGATGGAATCAAAATGTATTACTGATGCAACTGTCGAGGAGAGCTTAAGAGGAAAAATCAACAAAGGTGATTAAGTGACAAAATCTGATGGATGAAAATAAAACTGTTTACTTGTCTATTTAAGAGACTAGGGTTTCATTATGAAACACATGTCAGAGGAAGGAAACTACAGAGATATCATGTGAACAAGCTTCATGCATGCCTGATCAAACTGGTTAAAGGAGAACCGAACTGTAGAGTTAACTGAGCATCAGAGAGTTTTTACCGAGGGACAGTAAGTTATTGAATGTTGATAAATTGAATAGAAATATTGATCAGAGGATTTTTATGAGCTTAAGAATAGATCTGAACATCTGCAAATCAAGTTGTATTGTATTCAAATAAATTTTTGTTACAGTTTAACCATTGTAATCAGATAAATCTCTTAACCGAGTAGACTTGAAAGTCTTGTAATGTCATTCATAGAATGTACATTTGTTATCCTGTCAACCCCATAGTGAATGTTGGTTGGATGATAACAATTAGTGTTAAATCCTCTAACAAGGTCACACCTTACAGTGTGTTTTGTAACCTTTAACAAGGTTGGGTCTTCATCAACCTCACTTTAGAAGAGTGAACAATTTTGGGTTGCCGGTCCCAGGTGGTTTTTCCCTTAATAGGGTTTCCACATTAAATATCTTGTGTTATATGTTTATTGTGGTGATTGTTTGATTGTCATACTTTATATATTGCATATCTGATTTGGTCAGTAATCATTGTGAACAATTACCTGGTAATCGGTAAAAAGCATAGACAATTTAGTATTATTGTTTACCAAGCTACAGAATAAGCTGTATTTGTTTTGAAGTTTTGCATTTTGTATTTGGGACTATGGATAACTGATTCACCCCCCTCTTAGTTATTCTAACAATTGGTATCAAAGCCCAGGTTTCTTGGAATAGAATTTTAAGGACTTCAACATAAAGATCACAAAATGTATAAGAGGGAAGTGCCAAAGCTGAACAAGGACAACTTTACAATATGGCAAAGTCGAATGAGACTTCATATATCTGGAATTGGGAATTCTTCCCTCACTCTATTGGATAATGGCTACCTAGCACCACCTACATGACCTTTGACTCTTGACCAGTTGAGAGATAGACATGAGTATAATATTAGCATGATGGAGATTGTTGCTGCTCTAACAGATGCCAAATTTGAAGATGTCAAAGATTGTCTTACCTCAAAAGAAATCTGGGATAAGCTTACTCTAGTTTACAGTAGAGATACAAATGTCAGAAGAGCCAAAGCTAAAAGTTTAAGAGGAAGATTTGATGATATGAAAATGAAAGAGGGAGAAAACATTGTGCAGTGTACAAACCGAATGAAGGAGGTAGTGAATGCTATTAGGGGATCTGGTGGAGTTATTGAAGAAGATACAGTGGTGAGTAAAATCTTGAGAACCCTATAGCCGGTTTATGGTATCAGAATATCTGCTATACATAAAATGAGGTCTGCACCTGGTAGTACACTTACTCTTGATAATCTGATTGGCAAGCTAACAACTTTTGAACTTGATAACTTTGATAATAGTGTTGTACCATCTGTTGAGTCTCTTTCATGACTTATTTGAAGATCGGTAAATCTAGTAGTAGAAGCAATAATGATGATAATGATAGTAATAGTGATGATGAGCTTGATGAGCTTGAAGCTCTTATGGCCAGAAGGTTACCTAAAGGAAAAGGTAGATATAGAGGAAAATTACCTTTAGCATGTTTTAACTGTAAAGAAGTTGGTCATATTGCTGCTAGATGTCCGAACAGGAAAGAAGCTGATAGAAACAAGGATTGATCTGGTGAAGGAAGCTATGGGAGAAGAGGCAACATAAGTTACCGACACTACAATAGAGACAACCGAGACAATAATGATAAAGGCAAGAAGGTATGTTACATTGCTGAAGAGAATGATATCGAGACCAACATAGATGATGATGTGGAAGTAGTATTTGTTGCAATGAAGGATGAATCTGAGGAAGAAGAAAGGTATGTAGAGACAACTCTTATCTCTAAAGTTAATAAAAATGATACATGGATAATAGATAGTGGTTGTACCCATCATATGATTGGTGATGAAGAAAAATTTGATCATCTTGAGCAATATAATGGAGGATCTGTGAAAATGGGAAATGCTACATGTTGTATGGTTAGAGGAAAGGGATCCTTACTGATAAATGATAAAATCAGATGTGACAATGCTTATTGGGTAAAAGGACTAAACTATAATTTTCTAAGTGTGGTACAACTTATCAATTCAGGCCACCGTGTAGCTTTTGAGAGCAAGAAAGTGAAGATATTTGATGAAGGAGGAAAACTTGTTGGAACAGGAGCACAAACGAAAGGTAACTTATTTTATCTTGATAATGATCAGTCTTCTTGTTTAATGATGAAAGATGAAGATGCATGGTTGTGGCATAAAAGGTTATGTCATGTGAACTTTGATAACATGATCAAGATCTATAAAAAGAAAAGGGTTAGAGGTTTGCCTAGCCTAACAAAGCCTGATCATGTAATGTGTCATCAATGTCAGAAAGGTAAGATGACAAGATCTAGTTTTAAGAGCAAAGATTATTCAATAAAGAAAATTTTGGAGCTAGTTCACACTGACCTATGTGGTCCCATGAGAACACAAAGCTATTATGGAGATAGGTATTTCATTTTGTTTGTTGATGATTATACTAGATTGATGACTGTGATGTTCTTAAAAGAAAAATTAGAAGCATTTAAGATGTTTAAATGGTATAAAGCAAAAGTAGAGAAAGAAATTAGGAAGGAACTGAAATGCTTAAGATCTGACAGAGGTGGTGAATTTATTTCTGATGAATTTACTAACTATTGTAATGAGAATGGTATTAAAAAATAGGTTTTTGCACTGAGAACACCTCAACAGAATGGCATTGCTGAAAGGAGGAATAGATCAATTGTTGATTGTGCAAGGACACTCATGATATAGAAGAATGTTTCTCATACATACTGGAGAGAATCAGTTAGCACATTGGTTTATGTTATGAACCGAGTAAAACTGAAGGACACTAACAAAACACCCTATGAGTTATGGTTTGGTCACAAACCGATTGTAAGTTATTTCAAAAATTTTAGAAGTAAATGTTTTATTCTGAAAGATGAAAGAAATGGAAATTTTGAATCAAAAGGTGATGAAGGGTATTTCTTGGATATTCCACTAAAATAAAAGCATATAAATGTCTAAATAAAGTGACTAATAAAATGATTGAAAGTACTAATTTTAGGGTTGATGAGTTTGATGATAAAAAAAGTGAAGAGAGCACCAGGGAACTAGAAGATTACGGTATATTCACATACATTGAGCATCCAGAGCACCTATTGAAGCCGTAGACTATGGCAACTAATCAATGGGAAAATAATACCGAGGAATAGGAAAATAACACCGACGATTAGGAAGAGGCTACCGAGAAATTGAATGAACCTGAACAAGATGAACAAGAAAGAAGAGATCAAATACTAGCTAGATTTGTCAGAAGACATCATCCTGAGAATCAAATTATTGGTGTCAAGCAAGCTGGCATGCAGACAAGAAGTAAGTTGAGACAAGGTACATGCTTAGCTTGTGAACTTGAACCAAAAAATGTTAAAGTTGCATTGGAGAATGAAGAATGAAGAATGGATAAGTGCGATGACTGAGGAGATTGAACAGATAGAGAAAAATAAGACATGGACCTTAGTACCCAAACCTAAAGATAAGAATGTTATCGGTACTAAGTGGATTTTTAGAAACAAGCTGAATGAGAATGGAGAGGTTACAAGGAATAAAGCTAGACTAGTTTTCAAGGGGTATGCTTAGGAAGAAGGAATTGATTATGGTGAAACCTTTGCACCTATTGCTAGACTAGAAGGAGTTCAAATGTTACTAGCTTATGCAACACATAAGAAGTTTAAAGTTTATCAAATGGACATTAAGTCTACATTTCTGAATGGGATACTTGAAGAGGAAGTCTACATAGAACAACCAAAAGGGTTTGTTGATCCAGACAAGAAATATATAGTATGTAGATTACATAAAGCTTTATATGGTTTAAAGCAAGCACCAAGAGCCTGGTATGAAAGGATGCATACTAATTTGTTAAGTATTGGATTTGTTAAAACTAGTGAGAACAACAATTTGTATATGAAAGGTGAGTCTGATGACACTATTTTAATTGCTAAAATATTTGTGGATGATATTATTTTTGGAGGACAAGATAATGTATGTAAATCATTTGCTGATGAGATGAGAAAAGAATTCAAAATGTCTATGTTTGGAGAGATTAAGTTGTTTCTAGGACTGCAGGTTATTCAACATAATCATGGGATATTCATCACACAATCCAAGTATATCAAAGAAGTACTGAGAACATTTGGCATGGAAGATGCTAAACCAATTGGAACGCCAATGGTCACAAGCTACAAATTGACTAAGGAAGATGAAACTAAAGAGGTGAACCAGACACTGTACCAATCTATGATTGGTAAGTTGATGTATGTAGTACATAGTAGACTAGATATTGCACATGTTGTGGGGATAGTTGCAAGATTTTATGCAAATCCTAGGGAGTCACACATGGTTGTTACAAAGAGAATCTTAATATACTTGAAGAAAATAGAGGACTACAGATTATGGTATCCTAAGGATGGAAAATTTGAACTCAGAGTATACAATGACGCTGATTGGGATGGAAATGTGGATGATAGAAAAAGTATCACAGGAGGAGCATTTTTCTTTGGTGAAAGACTTGTTACTTGGACAAGTAAGAACCAGTCTTGTATTTCCCAGTCTATAGCCAAAGTAAAGTATGTTGCTGCTGCTACAAACTATTCAAATATTTCATATATCAAGCAAGTGTTGGAAGGGATGAATGATATAATCTCTGAGCCAGTGATTATATACTGTGACAACACAAGTGCCATAAACATTTCAAAGAATCTAGTGATGCATTAAAAAACAAAGCACATATCTATCAAGTATCACTACTTAAGGGAACAAGTACAGGAGAAGCAAGTTAATCTGGAATATGTTACAACTAAGGAGAAACTTGCTGACATATTACCAAGCCTCTACCAAAGGATACATTTGAATACTTGAGGACTAGACTTGGGGTCCGTCCCCTATCTACTGGTCACTAATGTGTTTTGGAGGTTGCATCAGCTTAATCTTATCAGAAGATCATACATGTTGATGTAGTAGAGCTCACACTTTGGATTCTGTCTAAGGTTGTGAAAGATTTGAGGAGTCTGAACACATATTGGCATAATCAGTATATAGAGATAAATTTGATGCAAACAATATATGGACAATAGAGAGTTACAAGGCTACTATAGAGATGTATGGTTTATGTTTTTCTTTGGAATTGTTGTCAAAGGGAGAGATAAACAATATGAACCGAGGAGAATAATGGAACATCTATCTAAGGGAGAGACAATATGAGAAGATAATGAGAGAGATAAATAGAAGGAATATGAGAACTGGAAAGATCAAGTATGCAGAAGATAGTCTGCACTTGCAATGCTATTATGTAACGTAGTGATTAAACATATTAAGCTAGGGAGAGCTTATACCGAGCTACAACAGTTGTGTACAGAATTGTAGAATACATGTTTGGTATGTGTATGGTATACTTCATATTGCTTGAGTTACCATCAGTGCCAAAGGGAGAGATTGATGAGCTACAACTGATTGAGAACATGATTGAAGAATTACAAGTGATTGGTGATCACTTAACAAGCACTAAATTGTTATGTAAGATAATTGAATCAGTTTTATGTTGTCATTGATGTCAACTAATTTTGATAGTACTTATCATGGTAGTTGCAAATATCTACACATATGTAAAGAGGAGAGAAAAGATGAAGAACTAAGATATCTACATTGAGGAAGATGGATATGATAGATGAGGAAAAAGAATACTCTTGGTAACTTATTGATGAGTCTATGACTTCATATTGTTGACTTGATTATGTTGCATTAATCTGTTATGGAGATAGAAGCAAAATGTTACAAAGTAGTGTGGTCGGTTAATGAAGCATTCCAATATACATCGAGCAGTGTAGTGTATACTGAGCGATAGTATCAACCGAGCTAGTGTTCACCGATGCATTTATTTGTTAACCGAGTATGAACAAAAGAACTAAATGATTAGTTTAGCCAACAATACTAATGAGCTAGAAAGTACCGCAAATTTAGGGAGAAAGATGAAGTTTGTTACGAGATTAACAACTAGAAAAATTCAAGGAAGATCTAACGAATGGAATCAAAATGTATTACTGACACAATTGCTGAGGAGAGCTTAAGCGATAAAATCAACGAAGGTGATTAAGTAGCAAAATCTGATGGATGAAAATAAAATAGTTTACTTGTCTATTTAAGAGACTAGGGTTTCATTGTGAAACACATGCCAGAGGAAGGAAACTATAGAGATATCATGTGAACAAGCTTCATGCATGTCTAATCAAACTGGTTAAAGGAGAACCGAACTACAGATTTAACCCAGTGTTAGAGAGTTTTTACCAAGGGACAATAAGTTATTGAATGTTGATAAATTAAATAGAAATCAGAGGATTTTTATGAGCTTAAGAATAGATTTGAACATCTGCAAATCAAGTTGTATTGTATTCAGATCAACTACTGTTACAATTTAACCATTGAAATCAGATAAATTTCTTAACCAAGTAGACTTGAAAGTCTTGTAATGTCACTCATAGAATGTGCATTTGTTATCTTGTCAACCCCATACTAAATGCTGGTTGGATGATAAAGGTTAGTGTTAAATCCTCTAACAAGGTCACACCTTACAATGTGTTTTGTAACCTTTAATAGGGTTGGGTCTTCACCTACCTCACTTTAGAAGAGTGAACAATTTTGGGTTACCGGTCCCAAGTGGTTTTTCCCTTAACAGGGTCTCCACATTAAATCTCTTGTGTTATGTGTTTATTGTGGTGATTTTTTGATTGTCATACTTTACATATTGTATATCTGATTTGGTCGATAATCACTGTGAACAATTAACTGGTAATTGGTAAAAAGAATAGATAGTTTAGTATTATTCTTTAATGAGCTACAGAATAAGCTGTATTTGTTTTGAAGTTTTGTATTTTGTATTTGGGACTATGGATAACTAATTCACCCCCCTCTCAGTTATTCTAACACTTTGTGACTGCTATCTTAACCTTCTTATTATCAGGACTATCTTCATACTCAAAGTATTTATCCATCTCATAGATCCAATCTAGAAGTGCATCAGTCTCAAGTCTTCCATCATAGCAAGAAACTTCAACCGCGGGTCTGGAGTTAGCCTTAGATAAAACTCTCTAAAGTCTTTCCTCATCTTGTTCAACTTCAGGTTCAAGATTAGGTGTTTCCTCTTCTTCATCACTAACATCTTCAAGATGTGCGCCTCTTCTCTGGGATGTCTCTACAGCTTCAAGCCTAGTTGTAATCTGCCTCAGCATATACATGATAGCATTATCATTTCCTCTAGAACCACGAACCATCTTGAAAATTAGGTTCCTACAAGATCGTAACCTTCTGCAAGTTATAGGTCAGATCTCAGATCTGCCACCCTACAACCAATCCAATAAGGTTCTCCACGATCCAATCCACAAGAAAGAACTCGCTCTGATACCACCTGACGTAGGGGCCAGGAAGATTCAAGCAGATTTGACTCAACTTGAATCAACAAACAAGCCTTGCTAAGAGTTACAAATGGAAGCAATATATAATTCACATGAACAATGAAAACATAATGTATATGAGGCAAGGCAACTAGAAACCAAACTAGTGTGATTAAAATAAATAAATCAACATGCCCTACTGTGAGGCCTTCCAAGTTACGACCATATACAAAGAAATTATGAAACCATAATCTCAACTTGCATCTTATCTTTGTATCCAACGATGTATCTTGATAATGATCCTTTCTACTCTTCTACATCAACCTAGACTCCTTATATAGCCAGCTAAGCCACAAGTCAGCTAGTCAGGCATTTAATTACATTATAGGTCCAACCTGGAAGAGTAAACCAAACTAAAGAAAGAATGAAAAAAAATTGATGTGAGGTTACATTTAGGTCTACACATGACCCAAGAAAATAATAATAACTTAACAAGATCCCATTTCATCATATATAACCGCACAAGATGAAAAAATCCACGTTTCACGTGAAACTAGCTGAAAATCAATACTCGAGGAAAACGATGATAACTCCCAACTCATGATGAATTAGGATTTTTGGTCTTAGATGAATATATTATTTTAGGTCCTCTTTAAGGCCCTGAGATAAAAAATGCTGATTCATTAAGGATCAACAGCTACACGAAGCATAATCATCATGCAGAAAGCAGGAAAATACGGCTCCAACAACAAGGTAAACAACTCTAACTTCGACATGATCCATCCAATCCTTTTGTGCTCATAGGAGAAGGTTCCAAAATAGGTCCTCAACATCTTTTTAGCTTCACATAACATGAAATCAAGAACTGCAACAATTATAATGCAAACAACATATAGGTACAGAAAACATGAAATGTTTTTGGTTGATGCAAGATTGCTCAAAGACCCAAGATGCTCCTGCATTAGTATGAATGAGTATAGATGTTATATCAATGTTTTTCTTATCTAAGAGGCTTTGAGCTAACCATTTCTAATTAATTCCTTCAAATGGAACCTTTCAATTCTTAAATCAACACATTTTATTAAAAATGTGTTATTTCAGCAAAAAATCAGCATGTTTAAAAAAGTGTAACCCACTATTGTGTAGTCACCCACCTATAACAACTAAATCAAAAACACGTTAATAGTCAACTAAATATATAGGATCATGGATGTCTATGTCACTGTCATCATCTTCATAGGGAGGCATTCTAATTAACTATTTTTTATCCCATTGTGAAACATATCCATTTTCAATATTAACACATTGACTCGTTGTGTTGTTGTTAAGACAATCTTGACAAAAGCATGATCTATCTCTTAGTTGAATCAGTGGAGGCTTGTGTTGTCATGTATTCATCACTTGATGCAAACTTCTAATTCCAACAATTGATTGACAATTGTAAGGATTCAATCGATTGATATCTGGATTGGATGGATTGATATATCTCAGTTTGAAATTATGAAAAATGTGAAATGCAATATATATACATACATACATACATACATTGTGTAGTTCACATGAGCTATAATACACACACACACACACACACACACACACACACACAATATATATATATATATATATATATATATATATATATATATATATATATATATATATATATATATATATATATATATATATATATATATATATATATATATATATATATATATATATATATATATATATATATATACACAAATCTACAACAAGTTAAAACACACATGTGACAGACCTATAATATGTATAATTTTTTGAATGAGTTTGAAAAATAAAAGTTTTAAATAAATACCTATCACTTCCCAAAAGTAATGTTTGTTGTATTTTGTGTCTCGAGTAGCGAAGTGATTTTGACACCATTCAATAATTTTCTTTGAATTCTCTATCATGTTACCTAGAGATATATTTTTAACAATTTAGCATATATAATTAGTTTATTTCTAAGCAAATGAAGATTAAAGAATATGTGTACATGTAATGTAAAGTTAAATAGGAGCAAGTAAACAAGTTGAATATCAAATGTATACATACTTTGAAGTTCATGTTGTCGGAGTGCATGCTTCACACATGCTCCTGCTCCATCATGCTCTCCTTTTCCATGTCCACTTTCAAAGAAGTTCCAAACAAACTTAACGTTGTGTCTAGTCTGTTGCATGGCTAACCAATTAAAGGCTTTTGCAGACTTAAATTGAACTACAATTTAAATTTACAAAAATGTACACACACACACACACACACACATATATAGAATTGAGCAAATTTAAAAGAAAATTTATAATGCACACATACTTACTTGCACACCCATCATACTAGATTCAATGTTGTGAAGCATTTATCCCACGACTCGCAAGATTGTTGAAAAACATGCTGAAACAATGAGCCACATAGCTCCTATCATGAACCCTGTCATCACTAATATAGAAATGAACCTCCTTGATGATAATGAATTTATTTTGATCTATACTAGAGTCTATCTCATCTGAATCGAATTGTGCATGTTTATAGGTCACATGCACAAATATTGAAACTTGATCAGAATGATAATATTGACTCTGGAGCTCTTTTTGAGGGGAAAATGTATAGTTCTCTACAAAATCTACAACTAAAAGAATACAACCAGGTTGGAAACAATTTTTGGAATCACGAAACTGTTTAGCTTGCCATCGTGCACCATGACAATGTTAGATATGTGGATAAACCATAGATCAAAATCTGTCCATGAACTAAAGGTAGGGTAATTCAATCTCCTTTAATGTAATTTTTTTTGATTCACCTCCTATGTTTGTTTGGTATATCTCATATTCAAATCTCTTCCATTGGATTGGTGTTGTAACATCAATATTATCAAATTGTAAAGGAAATTTTTGTAAATTTCCACAATTATTGCATTCATTTTTTATACACTGGACATTGAATTTATCTAAATCTTCTGATTTATCACATAAAAGGGACTTTAC
Organism: Chamaecyparis obtusa; assembly: GCA_027943335.1. Taxonomy (NCBI): domain Eukaryota; kingdom Viridiplantae; phylum Streptophyta; class Pinopsida; order Cupressales; family Cupressaceae; genus Chamaecyparis; species Chamaecyparis obtusa. The sequence goes on from BSBK01002686.1 coordinate 646,272, forward strand.
AAATTCTGTTGTACTTCTAGTAATCATATCTAGATTAAGTATTGCCATAACCTTTTTATATGATTGTAAGTATAAGTGAAACTCAACATGATTTCAAAAACAAAATGTTTCACGAACCATATTTATGCGTACGAAGCAAGGGCGCAACATCTCAAACATTCTCTGACCTATTTTCACATCTGAAAATTCATGTTTGAATGCTTCAAATAATTCACTTTGTGTAGTATCAACAAAATGTTTTCAATGTGAAATCTTCATACCGGTCTCTTCATCATTCATTTGTATAGTTTCCCTTCTATTGGAAGAAACACGAGAATGGTTGGTCCAAAAATCAATGACCCCTCTTCTTACATCTTCATAAATTCTGTCTTTATGAGGAAATCTACAAATCTGTACTAAATTCTTTTCAATGTCCATATCCAACATATTTATCTTCCTAATATATCTCTAAACAGTTCTTCGAGATACCTTAAGTAAATCATAAATTGCTCGAACTTGATTTCTATGTGTCAATTTCTTACTGGCAATCATAGTCATTAAGGCTCTTCTAGCCCCACTTGAATCTGGTCCTCTATGATCTACCCTGTTAACAACGTTCAATGGATCTTGTAAATTTTGAATTATTGTCTCTTTTACTTTAACTCCTATAATTTTCCTACTATCAATACCCAACAACTCCAAAATCGGAGTCATTTCTTTTTTCCTGAATAACTTTGCAAACAATTGTACTTTTCCCACCAAATATTTACTCTCAAAACATTCCACCCACATGTTTTTGAGATGCAATTTAATAGTGCTTTTAGGTACAAAGTGTTCCAGTGTAATTTGACTAATAAGTGTTTCCTCATTCATGTCCATCAAATTCTGCATTGTAGGAAAAATATGTATACTTCGACTACAACCAATATCCTCCCCTAGTTGAGTTGCACCTTCTACATCGATAGGTTCTTCTTCAATATCGACCAGTTGCTTTTCGAAAAGTTTCATATGACCTTTCATTTGGTCATCCCTTTTACAATCATACTTCATTGTTCTAGTCCTTTTATTTCCCATTGCTCAAATATCTAAGCAAGAAATTTTTTATTGTTTTACTCTTTCGTCACTGAAAAACTTGCCTTCACACTCCTTTGAAACCAAAATGTCTTTGTAATTTCCCTGAAAAAATGACTCCCAACTTCAAAATGTCCTTATATCCTAAAATAAGAATGTAAATTCGCAATTGATATATATATATTTTTAAAAATAACACTTATATATAGCCTTCAAATTGAAAGGGTAGGTCACCCACGGAACCGCTCGTGGGGGGCCGACCCCTTAGGGTACTCAGCTGAGTGGGACTTGACCAAGTCTAACTCGGCCGAGTCATCCTAGGTGGCATGCCAACTTGGCAACCAAACCTTCAAAAACACCAAAAATGCAAAATTTTGCACTTATGATGTTTTTTTCTCTTCTGCAAATAAAAAATTTCAAAAAAATAAAACTACCCTTTTCTAGATCTCGGAACTAAAATTCTAGACATATAAATTTTATACTGTTTCAATTAGAAAATGTTAAACGAATTTGTAAAAAACTACATGTAGGTATATAAAGCTTTGAGAAGTCGTTGATTCAGTAAACATAAAAAAATACTAAATCAATTCAAAAAAAAATTTAAAATCATATGCGGCACTAAAGAAGAGAATCTTCTTCAAGAATATATAATTTATTTGATTTTTGGAATATTTTTGATAGGTGAAAAGTGGTGGGAGGCAAAAACTGTTGATTTCGAGTAAGTTTGACTTCGAATACTTATAACGAGAAAATTATAGATCGAAAACACTTCTTTCTTTTTTCTTGCACTAGATATACATGTCATCTAAAACATATTTTGAAATTGGAGGAAAAAACAATGTTTTACTTATAATGATTTGATGAGAAGTAAACCCCCTGATTTGCAATATTTTTCATAACATAAAAAATAGACCTAATTTTTTTTTTAAATATATTAATTTTTATCCAAAATAATTTTTAAAAATTATAGGCATAAAATTCATCCTATTTCACACATTTCATCAGTTTACATCATTTTCAAATTCTAAATAGAAATGTGACTTTTATGCCCTTGAATTTTTTTAGTTTTGGTGTTGTTAGCCTCTTCCTTTGTTAAAGGGTGACAACTTATTGTGATTTTACACACACACACACACACACATATATCAGTGATTCATCTTTTTGGACAACTTCTCATAGTGGTTTTTCCCAGTTTGAGTTTTCCATGTACAAAATCCTTGGTGTTGATTATGTTGCTATTTCATTTTATCATTTTCTTTATAAGATGTGTGATGAATAACTTTGATAATTAATTATTTAAGTAAGGTTTTGGTTTGATGTTGACTCACCCCTCGCCCTCTTAGCATCCCATGTGTGTTCAACAATATTATCAAATAATAGATCATATATAGATGCTTAGAGAGTTGTAGTTGAACAAAAAGGAACACGTGTAATCCATACTATTATTTTGTTGATTTATAAATAGAAATTGGCATTGTTCATACAAATATTTTTATCTTATAGCATTGAGGCTTATAGATCTCATAAAAATAGTTCTTTTTGTATCATGTGACACTTTATGAGAGGTTGGTTTGCAAGTTTGAACCTTATTGGGCTTAAATATAGGATGTTAATAGCATTTTAAACATGGATTTCCACTTTCACCCATTTTGTTTATTTTCTACATAGATGAGATATATATCATTGTAAATTCAAGAAAAATTGATAAACATTGTATTCTTCACAATGCTGTCATCACTATTTTATTATTCACATTTGACAATATTCCCATGTCACACAATATTGTAAGAATACATAACATCTTGATCTTGAGTTTATTTTATGATACTCATTATTTACAAGTGAACCTTAAGACTAGAAACAACATCATAATTTTCCACACACTTGAGAAAGAAGCACATGTAGCTATTCTTAATCACAAAGAAAATATAATTGAATTGGTCTCTTTTATACTTACATTGGTGTTCCTTATTGGGACCACCCTTCATTATGCTTCCTATTGCAAAAGAGAGATTATGCAAGACATAATAGACTTGAGAGATAGTGTTTCCAACTCCTAGTTTCAAATGCAAAATAATTTTTGTGTACTTCCCAAGCTTTGTTGTCATCATCAATGTTATATGGTTGTGAGATTGTGGGACCTAGACTAAATGTAGTACCAACTAGAGTTGGGCGTACAATGTTTTTATTTCATGCTATACCATAGTTTATGGGAAAAATAATCAGTTCTATGCTAAAGTTGGCATCCATCCTCTTCACCTTTTAGTTATTTTTCATATAGTGATGCAACTTTATATATGATCTATGCATAGTAGATATTAAATTTGAGCATAATAGATATGCATTTAAGGATCTTCACTCATTTATATAGTTATTTTGATAAGGGATTAAAAATACATGATATACAAATTGTATTGAGTAAAATAGGATTAAAATTTTACCTACAAGGAATTAATATTGATATTAATCATTTTCCTCATAACACCTTTTACATCAATGCTTCCCACCTTAGAACAAGATATTTATAGAGGCATTAAAATGATATTTACAAATCCTAGATTCAACTAACTTGAGCTCATGGATGACAAAATTATGGTATTACCTAAAGAACTATATTCATATTAAAGATAGATCCTTTATCCCTCTCAAGTACACTACCTTGCTTTTTTAGTTTGAGGTTTCATTTGAATATATTGTGGGTATGATCTCAACTTTACATTGGAATCTTCAACATGCGTACATTGAAATAATGAAGTAAAATCTAATAATGAACTAGAGTCTGAAGACCTTTTTTTATTTATGTCCACTATATTATAAGATTTGTGACTGCTTATAGAGATGTATACACATTTTCAGATTTCAATAATGAATTAAAATTGGAAAACATTTTGTATTTATGTTCAGAATATTGTGATATTATGACAAGTTATACTGAGATATTTACAGGTTTGTAGATTGGAATAATGGACTAAAATCAAAAGAACATTTTGCATTTACAGTCAATACATTATGAAACTTGTGATAAGTTTTTAGTAAATCTTTAGATAAAATTATAGATCTCTATATAAATTATTTATCATTAAGACGAGATATGTATAATTTTATTCATTTCAGATAATCTAACATGACATTTATATTATTTAAAATCATCAACACAACTCCTTATATCAAAATTCACTTTCATTACTTTTATCAACTTCGATTTCAGAAATAAAGATAAACTTATTAATTATAATTTTGGCTTTTACAAACTGTTATAGAGAGAATTATTAGTCTCTTGATCCCATTAGAGTTAAATTTTAGGTACATTCAATAATAGATATGCTCATTAAGAAAGCATCTAATCTTAGCATCTCTTTTTCATGATCTGCATATTTTGTGGTGGAAAACCACAAAAAAATCACTATATTTTTATAAATCTGAAAAAAAAAAATTGACTTTTTTTTGTCTTTGATACATTATGTCTAGAACTTAGCCGACGCCTCTCCTTAAATCTACCATGGTCCACTTTTCAGAACCCCAATTTTCACAGTTTCTCTTATCTTGGCGTGGCCCACAGGTCTGTTTTCTCATATCACGCGCTCCTTAAATTCCTTTGTAGGCACCAACATTACTATCTCTGCAAATGGGCCCTTCCAAACAAATGCATTAATACAAAATGGCAAAGTTTCTTGGTCTTATTTGGGACAGAGAGCATTGAAAACTAATGACTAAATACAAAATGTCATTATCTGGCAAGGCAGGGGAAGAAATTGCCAAAGTCTCCGCCTTTCTAGGAAGGGAGTGGATGTGATTGCAAGAGCAGGCTTTGTCAGTCCATATTCTGTTGTTAACTGTGGAAGGGGACTGCGAGCTTTGTTATTAAAACTGTTGAAATGCTGAAGAATGTTTGTGATTTTCTTAGTAGATTATCATGGAAGCAGTGCAGGTTAAAGCAAAAGGATCTCTCTAAATAAAAAGTTTGTCATAACATTTGCAACAACACCAGTTTTAACAAAACTTATATTGCTGATAAGCCTTTTTTTTATCTTAAACATGAGACTTCAATAAGAAGTATAATGATAAACCAAGTATCTTTTGTATTATTCAGTTTAGTAAAACAAGATTATTTGTGTTCTTTCTGGATTTAACTGTTCGGAATTTATTTAGATCAATGTTTAGAATCACACTCTATGAACTATTATCATGATGTAAAAATGTCTTATTCAGTTACCATTTTACATCCTTACATCATGGAGTGTGATCCAAAATTTTGATACAAAATAATATCAGACAGTTGAATCCAGAAACAACACAGATAATATTAACATGAACTGTGGAAATTGAATGTCTCTGACTCAAAGAATTCCTCCATTGTAGTGACCGTAACAGAGCTCACTCAAGAGAATTTAACTTACAAGATAAAAGAGATTTTATTAAAGATATCAGTTTTGAAAGAGTTATAAAGATATCCCCTACCCACCTAGAAAAATCTGAAAATGAGAAAGATAAATGAAAGTTGAAATTACCAATAATCACACTAGTTACCATGACCTGGTGTGTAATAACCGTTCCATATTGCCTAAAATATCAATTTTTTTTCTTTATTATATTTTTAAATTATTAAGTATTCATTTATTTGTATACTCAGGAATCCATTAATCCATACAGGATAGGCATCCAACCATATGGGTTAGGCATCCATCTACCAACACAATGGGCATTCATCCTTCAAATAGGATAGGTAACTTATTGTTCCAGTCAAAGACTTAAATTTAGGGATGGTTTGTCGTCTTAAGCTCCTGAAACTACACTCCCCTAATGGGAGTGCACTCAGGTCACTGTCTTCAACAGTATGAATATAAATATCGCCTCACAATTTGGCCTAAAGCCTCAGGGAATCAAGCAAATTATTCTGGGATTCCTTTCAAATATACAAAGAATATGTTTTATTTTAATTAGATATTTATTCTCCCATCCCCTCATTCTATTGATTTATGTTGGATTTAAATTTCTTGTTTAATTAACACATCACTTTTTTAAAGTCTTACACCCAATGGCATGCATATTATGGACAACCTTGTCCCTGAACTGCTTACATACGCCACTTCCAAACAAGATCAAGGCCTATGTAGTCCTATTTTCTAACTAGGTTGGGTATAAACTGTATGGTGAGTATGCAACCCTTTCTAGAGTCAATATCCCAAATAGTTTCACTGCAGTTGCTACCCACATTGGCAAGCTCATAAAGCAAAAAGGGTTCAAGATGGCCCCTTTCTTGTTTACCTAATTCCAACTAATTTTTAGTTGTATGATTACATCACCCTTAAATCGTGTATTGAAATAAAGGATTGTAACAAAAAATGATTTCAAATAATTACATACATACAAGCCCTAGTGGGGTTTTCTATGGTTTCACTAGCGGATGTAGATTCCCTAAGAAGTATCTTATTAGATTATTGATCCCACCTCTTGGATTTTTAACTCCACAATGTCCCTTATTAATCTGCAGTGGTTTATAGGGACCATGCATCATAGGCCATTTTCACAACTTTATTAGGTGTTAGATGTCGTAGTTCAATCATGACAACATTACCTGTAAGTTCACACCAGAGTCATTACTTATACTGGACATTGATATTAATTGTTTCAATATCACTATACATTCCTACATATAAATTAATCCATCTAATCAATTTACCCTTCATTAAAATATTAGACTAGTGAGTGATAAATGTTACAAGGAATGAAAATTCATCATTTGTATTTCTTGTCACAATAGGAAGGTAATTTAAATAGCATACTACTTGTGATTCTAATTTATTCAATATTGAGATTTGATCAAGTAAATTATTTATCACAAAGGAAGAAAATTGAAGAATAGAATTTAATAGAAAATAACAACATTTCAATTGTTCATCCATAAGAGTAAGATATATTTAATGACTATACAATTATAACTTATAGTATTCATAGATGAAATAAATATATGTTTGTTTCACAAGATCTAGTTTTGATTTTAAACACTTAAGATGAGACATACAATAATCCTATTAATTCTTTTAGAATAACAAGATTCTATTTTATACTATCCTGCATCAATTACTATGAAGGTAAAAGAATAGCCTTAAATTACATTTTTTATTTAAAATTTTATTGATATTATTTCCCTAAAGATAGATCAAATGCCACTCCATGCATTAATATCTAAACCATTTGTGTATGTTATCATTTATATACTGATGACTTTGATAATATGGTCAAATTCTAGTCCATTGCCTAATTTTTATTTGGATCGCATGTTCTTTAGACTTAATGAATGAGGGATAGGAAACATCATTTAAGTAACTAGTTTGTATTTTGAAAATAATAATAATTATGTAGTCAATGTCATCTATATAAATTTATATAACATCATATATTTAGGTGTAGAGATTCAATTATTAGATCTAGACATAATGGTTATGTTCTTAAGAAATTAATTCTTATAGTCTTTTGTTTCAATGTAAATCTTCCTTATGAGATGTGTATTTATCATAACTCAAGTTCCTAAAGAGTTTTGTAGATTTATACATATTATATTGGATATTTTTAATAAAATCAAGTAATACATACTCTATTCCCCTTTGAAACGTTGTGAGGAGCATCACTTCGTAAACTCATGAATAATTAATATAATTATCCCATGGAAGAAGGCTGGCCACTTTGAGAGTTAAAATGGTTAATTATTAACTATGATAAATTTTCTTTAATTCGATGTCTTAATTTATTTACTTGAAATTAGTAAGATGCTCATTTACATATTTGAGTTTAGTTGTGAATAAAATGTGAAGTAGCAACTGCTAAAATCTATAAGATGTCAACAGTAATTACCTATTGCATAACATAACTATGTTCTCGATGTAATATAATTATAACATCATGTGTTTCTATAATGTTATTACTTTGTCAAGTTTATTGGGTTTGTTTAAGTCAGTCTTCCAACCTATGGACATTCACTATCAGTACAACTTTTGAATGACTTAGAAGTATAATTTGTCCACACTAAGCTTAGATAACCATTAGAAGAAAAGCCACTCTTCTTCTATAGATTATGTAACCTTATAACTAGACTAACAACTCCATAGAGATTTTGTACTAAGCAAAAACTAACCATGATCTGTCACAATGAAATCTCATGGTATTAGTTTTACCTCAAATCCCTATATTTGGATGGAACATATCATTGTTAACATTAACTTAACACTAAAATGAGACTACTATATTGGTTTGCAATGTGTGGATGTGAGGGAAACTTTGAAGGAGGCAAAGGCATAAGCACATTCACTTAATGGATATAAACTAAACTCTAATTCGTTGTCTATTTTCTGCCTGAAAATTCCTATATTGTTTCTTGCAAAGACTATCCTCAAGTAGAATATGTTGGGGATTTGCCAGCAGCCTAGTACTAATTGTATGTTTGTCATTGATGACAACATATGGAAAGTAGCATGCGTGGAAGTCTTATACAATAAGCTTTCAGTATATGAAGCATGGACATGATATCAACATGATATCATGGGCACAGAGGTTAACTATTAGTACAGATAGTTATATAGCAGCTGGTGTCAGCAATGTTCCTGACAGAGTAACAGACAGTGTTCTGTGTATGGTTGTCCATAAAGTTATCATGGAGCCTTGCGCGCTTGGATATATGTTGAAGACGTGGTAGTTATGTTTTAGTTATGGACACATAGTCTGATGATGAACGCAAGTAAATTTATGCAGTCGCTATTCACCAACAATAGTTTCTTGTGTTTGTTCAGGAGAGCCAATAGAGATTTTATTGGTTCTTAATTTGCACCTATCTTGAGGGTATGCACCCTTGGATTTAAGCTTGGAGAAGTGTTATTGATGTTTGGTTAAGAGTGCATAAGTTAATCCAGCCTACAGAGAAAGTTCCAGTTGTTTTGGTAGAGTCGACAGTGTGTAGCGTGCGTCTACAATTATTTTATTAGACATGTCCCATAATGTGTTGCATCCATAGCAGAGCTGATAGAATGTTTATTGGAGTTTGTTATGGTTTCTCTAATATGATTTCAAGGTGGTTCTAATAGGCCAACTTGATTATATCATTTGGAGGAAAGATATTTATAGGTAGTCATTTGTGATTGCTTGAGTGTGGTTCATGGTTGATTAAGCACAATAGAGCAGAGTGTGTGAAGTGTTGAATCATCATAAGAAGGTCTATGTGACCAAGTAAAGTACTTGTGCTATTCATTGGAACTGATCCAGATAGCAGGTCAAAGTGTAGTTCACCAAGATCTAGATATAGTGTGTATCTGTTATTCAGAAGGTTGTAGCCTTTGCCCATTTGAGCAGTGAGCTCTCAGATAGTGCATCCTCTCCGTTAACAGGGATAATTTTAAAAGACTCCTAACAGGGTCTGACCCTTGACCAGGTCTACTGTACTTAATATATTGTAAAGCTACTCCTAACAGGGTAAAGGATCTTCTAACAAGAATCATTATACACTAGTATAGAATATTAGTGGGTATCAAGTCCCACCAAGGTTTTTACCTATTTGGGTTTCCCCATAACCAAAATATTGGTGTTGTGTTCATGTGTTCTTTCATTGTGTTTGCTTTAATTTTAAGTATACTTAATTGGATAAAGAATTGAATCTTGTAGATAACTGATTCACCCCCCCCCCCCTCCGCTACCCCCCTCTCAGTTATCTCTTGGGACTATTCCTAGCAATTGGTATCAGAGCCAAGTGCCTTAGAGGGAAATTTTAATAGCTTGAGGTTGATCAGATAGCATACTTCAGGAAAGAAAGTCCTAAGTTCAATGGAGAGAATTATCTTGATTGGAAGAACAAGATGGTGACTCATTTGCAGTGCATTGCTTTTGAAGTTTTTAATGTAACTATCAAAGCAACCAAGATTCCTACTTTAGAAGACCTTACAAAAGATGATACTACTGACACACAAAAGGAATTGTTTCATCAGAATGCTATTGCCAAAGAAGCCCTTATCAGTGCCCTATCTGATGGTGAATTTTCAGAAGTAAAAAAGATAGATACAACTCATAAAATATGGAAACACCTAGAAGACATAGTTGGAGGAGACAAACAAGCAAAGGATGTGCACAAAAAGACATGGAAGAAAAGATACAATGCATTAGAGATGCTACCTAAAGAAAATATCAGAGCTTACAATCAGAGGATTAATGAAGTAGTTGCTGGAATCAGGAACAATGGTGGAGAGATTTCAGAGGAGGATATTATGGATAAATTGATGACTACTCTTACTCCAGAATATGAAAGCAAGATCAACATCCTTGATTGAGACCATGCAACTTACGTCGAATTTCAAGAAAGAGACCTTGATCAGTAAAATCTCATCTTTTGAGATTTCAAGATTGAAGACAGAACCAAAGAGTGAGACAACTTTCAAAGCAACAGTTCATGGTAAGAAATCTGCAAACACTTCTGGTAATTTTGATGATGATGATGAAGAGAAAACATTAGATGATTTTATTGCTATGATTGCCAAAAGAGAAAAGAAAGGAAAATAAAAATATGAAGGTCAATTACCATTTAAGTTCTTTTCATGTAACAAAATCGGTCATTTTGCATCTAAGTGTCCCACTAGAGCTAGAAAGTTCAAAAAGGATTACAAGCCTAAGTATTATAAGGAATGCTACTATGCTAGAGGAGTTTCAGATGAAGAATCTAGTGAAGAAGAAATTAGATTCATTGCTATTATAGACAAAATGAATAACAAGATAGTTCATGAAGATAAGAAAGAGAATCAAGAGCTTGCATTGATTTCACAAGCTGACATAAGGACAGACTAGATTATAGACAGTGGTTGTTCACATCACATGACAGGTGATAAAGACAGGTTTGTTCATTTGGACAAACATAATGGCGGTATGGTCAGATTTAGAGACAACACTCCTAAACCTATAGTTGGTAGACGAGGCATCACTTTGGATAGAAAGAATAGTACAGATGATGTTCTTTATGTTGATGGTTTAAAAAATAACCTTCTCAGTGTTGGACAGTTACTTGGAAAAGGCTATCAGTTGGAGTTCAAAGATGACAAATGCATCATTAACAACAGGGATGGTGTTATGATTGCATCAGGAACAAAGACAAGAGGTAATATTTTCAACTCAATTCGGAAGTAAGTTGTTTTGTTGCTAAAGTTGATGATAGTTGGTTATGGCATAAAAGGACTATGTCATATCAATTTTGATAACATATTAAAGATAAGAAATGTTAAGGCAATAAGAGATCTACCTAGCATAGCAAAGCCAATTGATACTATATGCAGGGAATGTGTGATGGGGAAGCATGTGAGAAATTCATTCAAGAGCAAGCAAAATTTAGCAGAGAACAAGTTGGATTTGATTCATATAGACCTATGTGGTCCTACTCAAACAAGATCATACTATGGTGAAAGGTATTTCATTTTGTTTGTTGATGATTATACTAGGATGATATGGCTTATGTTCTTAAAAGATAAGTCAGAATATTTTGAGAAGTTCAAAATATTCAAAGCTAAGGTTGAGAATGAATCTGGACTAAAGATAAAATGTTGAGATCGGATAGAGGAGGAGAATTCACCTTTGACAAATTCTATGAGTATTGTGAAGAACATGGCATAAAAAGACAGTTAAGTGCACCTAGAACCCCTCGACAGAATGGAATTGTAGAGAGAAGGAATATAATCATTCTTGATATAGCGCGCACCATTATGATAGAAGGAAAAGTTGCACACATCTATTGGAGAGATGCGGTCAATACATCAGTCTATACCATCAATAGAACTCAATTGAGGCCAGGCACTGACAAGACACCTTATGAGCTATGGTTTGGTAATATTCCCATAGTAAAATACTTCAGAATCTTTGGAAGAAAGTGCTACATCAAGAGGGATGAAGCAGTAGGCAAGTTTGATGCAAGAAGTGATGAAGGTATTTTTCTTGGTTACTCTATTAAAAGTAAAGCTTATAGATGTTTCAATTTAAGATTGAAAAAGATCATTGAAAGTGCTCATGTAAAGATTGATGAAAAGTTTATGATTCAAGAAAGATATCATGATTACTCACCCATGATTGAAGAAGAACCTAGACCCTCCACTAGTGAAACAGTTATTGAGGAAATGTTTGATAGTATTGATGTGTTATTCAATGACCTTGAGACAAGTGAAGAGAATACTCCTAAGGCTGATGAGTTAGCATCACCTAAAGTTCCAAATTTTACATCAAAAAATCATTCCAAGACATACATCATTGGAGATCAGAACGACAAAGTCTTAACAAGATCACAAGCAAAGAACTCAACTAGTAATGAAGCGGTATGTTTACTATCTCAAATTGAACCTTTAAGTGTTGAAGATGCTTGTAATGATTCAGATTGGCATGATGCTATGAAAGAAGAACTTGATCAGATTATTAAGAATGACACTTGGGAACTGGTCCTAAGACCTAGCGATAAGAATGTGATTGGAACAAAGTGGACATTCAGAAATAAGATGAATGAAGATGGTACAGTAGTAAGAAACAAAAAAAGATTAGTATGTAAGGGATATGCGCAAAGAGAAGGCATTGATTATTTAGACACATTTGCACCTGTGAGAAGATTAGAAGCTATCAAGTTGTTTCTAGCCTATGCTATAGTCAAAAACTTCAAAGTTTATCAGATGGATGTCAAGTTAGCATTCCTGAATGGAGACTTAAAAGAAGTATACATTGAGCAGTCAGAAGGATTCACCTTATTAGATAGACCTAATATGGTATGCAGATTGAAGAAGGCCCTCTATGGACTTAAGCAAGCCCCTAGAGCATGGTATGAGAGACTAGATAGATACTTAAAAAAAATTAGATTCAAAAAAGGAGCAGCAGATTGTAATCTATTCATTAGAGAGACATTTGAAAGTTTGTTACTTGTAGCTATATTTGTTGATGACATTATCTTTGAAGGTAATGACAAGCTCAGTGCTGAATTTTCCAAGAAGTGTAGAATGAGTTTGATATGAGTATGATTGGTCCTATCAAATACTTTTTGGGACTAAATGTGCAGTAGACAAAAAAAATGAATTTTTATTAATCAGTCAAAGTATGTGAAAGAGATATTGAGGAAATTCAAGATGGGTGATTGCAAACTAGTAGGAACCCCTATGATCACTGGATGCAAGCTTACTAAAGAAGATGACTCACTAGCAGTAGATATAACATTGTATAAGTCTATGATTGGTAAACTCATATATCTTACTCAGACTAGACTTGATATTTCCAATGCAGTTGGCATAGTTGGAAGATTTGCAGTAGAACCTAAACAAAGTCACCTCATGGTAGTAAAAAGAATATTCAGATACTTGCAGGGCACTATAGATTATGTTCTATGGTATCCTAATTCAAAAAATGTTGAGCTTCATGTGTACACTGATGCAGATTGGGTAGGATGTGTTGATGACAGAAAGAGTACTTCAAGTGGAGCAGTGTTTCTTGGTGATAGACTTGTCACTTGGACAAGCAAGAAACAAAATTGTATTTCTTAGTCAAGAGCAGAAGCAGAGTATGTTGCAACAACCTTGAATTGTTCTACAATTGTTTGGATCAAGCAGATGATAAAAGATTTTAGAATTCAGATTGATTATCCTATTGTTATTCACTGTAATAACACTAGCACTATCAATATGTCAAAGAACCCTATGATGCATGCAAAGATAAAGCACATAGAGATCAAGTATCACTTCCTAAGAGAGAAAGTGACAGAGAAAGAAGTCAAGTTGGACTATGTGAGTACTAAAGATCAGTTGGCAGATATTTTCACAGAGCCCTTGCCTAAGGATACTTTTGAGTATCTTAGGGAGAAGTTGGGAGTAATTCCCTTCTCTAATTCTACTTAGAAGAAAGAAAGAAAGGCATTAGTAATATATAGAGTCATGAAAAATAGAAAAAAAAGGAGTAATATACTAAGGGGGAGCAGCATTCAGTTATGACAGTAGTATAGTTGAGGAAATGGAGAATATTAGAAAATATTGCAGTAGATGGAGGATTCATCTTTGGGGGAGTTTTGATGAGGAAATGGAGAATGTTATAAAAGAAATGTTCATTTGGGTTGGTGGTGGTTTTTCATTCCACATGTTGCCATCAATGCCAAAGGGGAGATTGTTGGAGATTTGCTAGCAGGTCAATATTGACTATATGTTTGTCATTGATGACAACATATGGAAAGTAGCATGCGTGGACATCTTATGTAGTAAGCTTTTAGTATATGAAGCATGGACATGATATCAACATGATATCATGGCTACATAGGTTAACTATTAGTACAGACAATTATATAGCAGCTGGTGTCAGCAATGTTCCTGATAGAGTTACAGACAGTGTTCTGTGTATGGTTGTCCGTACAGTTATCGATGGATCCTTGCGCGCTTGGATATATGTTGAAGACATGGTAGTTATGTTTTAGTTATGGACTAATAGTCTGATGATGAACGCAAGTAAAGTTATGCAGTCGCTATTCGCCAGCAGTAGTTTCTTGTGTTTGTTCAAGAGAGCCAACATAGATTTTATTGGTTCTTAAGTTGCACCTATCTTGAGGGTATGCGCCCTTGGATTTAAGCTTGGAGAAGTGTTATTGATGTTCGGTTAAGAGTGCATAAGTTAATCCAGCCTACAGAGAAAGTTTCAGTTGTTTTGGTAGAGTCGATAGTGTGTAGCGTGCGTCTACAATTATTTTATTAGATAGGTCCCAGAATGTGTTGTGTGCATAGCAGAGCTGACAGAATGTTTATTGGAGT